>JACEEZ010006967.1:132500-150634 GCA_016584305.1 Chionoecetes opilio | reverse complement strand
GAGAGCTTCCCGTATCAGATTGTAAAGTTTTTTCTTATATCAGATAGAGTTTTCCTGTGTTGGGATGGAGAGTTTCTGATGTTGGATTAACACTTATATGTTTGTCTGTGATCTCAAACAAGAGACATACTACTTCAGCATGAATAAATAGGATGATTTTTCAAATATAGTTCTTGTGTTTATTATAAAACCCCCAGGTGATTTCTGCGTTAGGACAGTAATTCCCCACACTTCAAAAGAGTCAGCCTTACTCGGTATAATTCCACGTATCAATCACGACTACAAGATAAATCTAATATTAATATATTCAAACGCGCCCAGGGAGTAACCAGAGAACTACTCGCTTGAGCTGGTGGCAGCACTTCCCCTTAACTCATACCTTTCCCCTTAACCTAAACTCCTACCCCTTCCCCTTAAATTCATCCCCCATTTCAGTACTCTCCGCAGCGAAAGTGTTCATACTATAATCACATAGTGAAGTCATAAGACTAGTTTTCAATTCTCAATCAAGTTGTAATCAAATGAAAAATCATAATCAATTAATATCATTCAAGTAACATGACCAGTTAAACTTCTTCATAGGAGTTGCAACACAGTCTTGTCACTTAATATGTCCAATAAATTGAATATATATCTTGTTTCATGATATAAGTCTCATTTTCCACTCAGTCTCGAGTTCCACAGGGTCTGTTTGGCCCATTACTATTTTGATTTACATCAACGACTTGGATAGTGGGATTAGCAGTGATATCAGCAAGTTTGTGATGATACTAAGTTAGGTAGGATTATTGGATCACAGTCTGACGTAAACATATTGCAGGGAGACTTAGATAAACTTAACGAGGGGGCAGGTCAGATGGCAGATGGAATTTAATATTGATAAATGTAGCGTTATGAATGTTGGTAGAAAAAACCCTGGTAATAGATACACCAAAGCAATGTATCGCTGAAAAGATCGAAGGTGAAAAAGATCTTGGAGGAGGGTGAGCCCAGACCTCCGACCTAGGAAACAATGTATTGAGGCCAGAAATAGAGCTAATAGAGTATTAGGATTCATTACCAGAAGTGTTAAAAGTAGAAGTGCGGAAGTATTCTAAAGCTTTATCTGGCTCTAGTCAGGCTCACCTAGACTATGCAGTTCAGTTTTGGTCTCCATATTACAGGATGGATATAGTGTGTTAGAAAAAGTGCAGAGAGAAGGATGCACCAACATGATACAAGGCTCCGTATCAGATTGTAAGTTTTCTTATAGCAGATGAGTTCTGTGTTGGGATGGAGAGTTTCTGATTTGGATTAAACTATAGTTGTCGTGATCTCAAACGAGAATATACTCAGCTGAATAAATAGGATGAGTTTTCAATAAGTTCTTGTGTTATTATAAAAACCAGGTGATATCTGCGTTAGGACAGTAATTCCACACTTCAAAAGTCAGCCTTACTCGTATAATTCCACGTATCAATCACGACTACAAGATAAATCTAATATTAATTATTCAAACGCGCCCAGGAGTAACCAGAGAACTATCGCTTGAGCTGGTGGCAGCACTCCTTAACTATACCCTTTCCTTAACCCAAACTCCTACCCCTTCCCTTTAAATCATCCCCCATTTCAGTACTCTCCCAGCGAGAAGTGTTCTACTATAATCACATAGTGAAGTCATAAGATAGTTTTCAATTCTGATTTAATGTAATCAATGAAACATAAATCAATTAATATCATTCAAGTAACATTGACCCGGATAACTTCTTCATGTAGTTCTGGCACACTCTTGTCACTTAATATGTCATAATTGAATATATATCTTGTTTCATGATATAAGTCTCATTTTTATCTGTCCTAGTATGTTACATAGGTCCCAGTATGTCAGTTTAACAGCAGGTTGGAAAAGACTACTTTAACGAAGTGACTTATTAGTAAGCGCATGTAAGTATTTTTTTATGACTAGTTTTATGAGCCAAGTGTTTGCCTTCCTTTCTAACATTCATCCATCAGCGCTACTACTACTAATGTTCCGTCATATAAGTCACATTCTTGTCACTGTCTTTTCTTCCTTTCCCTCCATTTTTTTTTCTCTCTCTCTCTCTCTCTCTTTTCTCTCTCTCTCTCTCTCTCTCTCTCTCTCTCTCTCTCTCTCTCTCTCTCTCTCTCTCTCTCTCTCTCTCTCTCTCTCTCTCTCTCTCTCTCTCTCTCTCTCTCTCTCTCTCTCTCTCTCTCTCTCTCTCTCTCTCTCTCTCTCCATGTCTTATACGTATTCGGAACATAAAAAATATCATTCAACAAAATAATTATTTAGTATTTATGCGGAGACGAACAGTGTCATCCTTCACCGTTATACTTGTAGTGAAAAAACCTTCCTACTCAAAATTTAGCACTTCCCTATATGTTGCCATGGTGAAATGTAGAGTGTAACAGTGATCCCTTTCGACTCTACCGTAGAAAACACTAAAGTCGCCAGTACAACGGTTTTTTTCTGATAACAGACATCTGGTGGCGTTAATACTTACATTTTTACATCCATGATTTCAGGAAAGTTAGAAGGGGCTATCTGGAGAGTCTGTGTCATTTTGTGTCTTCATCTGTGTCATAATATGGCTATAAATTAACAAACTGCAAAAATAAAACAGAGTTGCGACGTTGGTAACGGGCTACACTAAGGTCGCCATCTAGTGTTTATGTTTAGTGTCCTCCCGCCGTTGTCGTCGCCGGAAATAAAAACGAGTAGGTAAATTTGAAACCATCTATACTTGCAGATACAAAGCTTAAAACAACGCGGAAACAGGGTAGATTGATTATACATTCATGATTATAAACTATTGTGTATCATCTTCAGTGACACATGAAAATCAGTAGTGATGCTATAATTCGTAATATATGCCGCCTGGCGACATGAGTACAGGTGGCAACTATACTGTTATCTACGGTAGAGTCTAGATTGAGGCCACACTCCCAGATCATTCTCCCTCATTCATCTTATACTGTTTCCACCCTTCTCTCTCTCTCTCTCTCTCTCTCTCTCTCTCTCTCTCTCTCTCTCTCTCTCTCTCTCTCTCTCTCTCTCTCTCTCTCTCTCTCTCTCTCTCTCTCTCTCTCTCTCTTTTAATTATACAGCATGCAATTATAATATTTAATAAATTCATCTTATACTGTTTCCTCTCTCTCTCTCTCTCTCTCTCTCTCTCTCTCTCTCTCTCTCTCTCTCTCTCCTCTCTCTCTCTCTCTCTCTCTCTCTCTCTCTCTCTCTCTCTCTCTCTCTCTCTCTCTCTCTTCTCTCTCCTCTCTCTCTCTCTCTCTCATGTTTTTTCTCTCTCTCTACAAATATATTATTTAAATCAAGTCACGCACAATATCTGCCCACAAAAGTAGCAAGTTACCCGTAACTATTGTGTGTGGGCGTCTGAGTATAAGCCCCTCCCACACCCCCGCTCTCACCGCGCGCTGATTGGTCCCAATTTCCCTTGATCCCGTATAGCAATAGACTTTGGCAACATGCGGCCGGGTCACCCACCGTAAATAGTAATAGAATGCGTAAATCAGTGTTGAGGCTTGGATGACGCCCCCAGCAAGTAAGCAGCTTCGGAGGGTTGTCGTGGTTTTAAAAGCCACCGTGGAAGCCCAACACTAGTTGGAAAAATCAGGGAAATATAATTTTTTTTTCATATACGCAAGGGAATTTTTTTTTTTAAGATGGAGGATTGAATGGGTTTTTCAGTCAGGAGATTTGGAGATTGGTCCTCAAGAAGGTACAAAGGTAGCGGGCTTAGAGGGGGGAAGGAAGGGTACAAACAATGAGCGATCAAGTGATGAGTCAATTAGAACAAGAAAATTTTTGTGGAAGTAAGTAGAAGTGGAAAGAACGGAAGAGACTCTTGAGTTATTGTTGAGAAATAAGGGAGAGGAGAAGGAAGTTAGGAGACCAGTGAGGTCATTAATAAAGCCTCGAGATGTACGAGTGCTGAACCTCGGGGATTTGTAAGGTATCGAAGCAGAGGGAAGGTTGACAATTTTCCTTTCCCAGGTAGAAAGTTGTTCAGAGGATTTGGAGGAGAGAAAGAGGATACTTATGACTAGAGTAGATCCGCAGTTAGCATTATTGATACAGAATGCCCTCAGTCAGCAATGATTTTAGATCATGGAACACCTTAACTATTAGTTATGCGAAGAATAACAGACAATATGTCGACGATCCTTACAGTATTTCTGAAGTCAGTATGGCTGTATGGAGATCCACAAGACATTGCAAAAAACTCAATGCAAATACGCCATACTGGAGCGAAGTCAAAACATCCAGGAGAAATTCCCCGTAGGGATAAAATCATTAAAACTAAACTGTTAAGAGGATTACCAGACCACAGTAAAGAGAAATTAGAGCTTTTTATGGATGAACAAATCCCATTGAAAAAATTCATAAAGAGAGTGGAGACCGAGAGGGCCATCATTATCGGAAGAGAGACTATAGGATACGCGGTAAACCAGCCCCGGCAGTTATCAGAAATAACACCCGCTTCCTAGAGTAGTCCTCCCAATAAACAGGAACAGTCACAGGGACTATCAGCTAGTCAGTCAGAGGTAAGAGAACTGCAAGCACAGATGGAAGGAATGGGGAGAGAATTACAAGATTTGGTAGTAGGTAGCGACCAGCAACTACCCAGTTCAGATTGGAGAAAGAGTTCCCAGACGTTTTGCCCCTACTGTAGAATGAACAACCACTCAATCGCAGACTGTCGAAGAAAGCCAGGTAGCAACGCTTGTTTCGATTGTTGGAGAGTAGGATGTAGGCGAGGCAGTTTAAGTTGTCCTGGGAGGAAAGTGAACTCCAGATGACTAGTTAAACATCGATCCCCAATAATACCTTTAGCCATTAATGATCACGACGTCATGGAAGTTTTATTAGACACAGGAAGCGAATATTCACTTATAAAAAAGAGTGCAGCTTTAGATTTACAACTTAAAATAAGAACCCACAGTAACATCCCTAGTTTAACCGGTATAACGGGCAAGGAGTTGAGAATCTTAGGTCAAATAAGAGTAAAAATACCCTTAGGAATAGATAGAACAATAGAAGTGTTAATGTTAGTAGTGTCAGATCAGTATTTATCCACCCAAGCCCTGATAGGGATGAATATAATAGGACTAGAAGAAATAACTATAAATTGCAAACAAAAGAAAGTCATGTGGGCTAACCTAACTTATCCCTTAAATTTTGTTAAACATCGATACGGTACCATCAGAGCAGTTAAGAGTGCAAAGTGCAAAGAGGAGGTGCATAAATCTAGCTGTCATATAAGGATACAGCAAAGTGTGAACATAAGACCAGAAAGAACTCAATGGTTAGAATTATCAGTGGACGAGGTAGAGGGAACCAGTCTCTTGGTGGACACAAAAAAACGAGTGCAAAATATAGCACCTGATATATGCGTCCAGGTTACAAAAGAAAGAACTATCTTTCTACCAATAATTAATAACAGTAGTGGACAGCTGAAGTTACGTCCTGGTACAATTTTAGCTAAATATAAAGTAGTAAACTCAGAAGAAATTCAAGAACAGCAAGTTACGGCCGGAACACGTTGTCTCACCACTAGGATGAGTAACGCAATGTTACCCGATAGTGATGGTAGCGAGGGTAATGGTACTCGACCGGAACGAATACAGGCAATTCTAGAAAAAGGAGACTGGAAACACTTAAGTGAACAGGAGAGACACCATCTTTTCGCCTTGATAAAAGAGCACCATGAACTATATATCTTAGATGCAGGAGAACTATATAGGCACCATGAAAACTGAACCCGCTCATATTCAGGTGTTAGATCCAAAACCGTGTATAGAGAAGTTACATATAGGTATCCGGAGAAAGCTAAAGAACTAATAGCTAAAATGTTGAGAGAAATAGAAGAGGACATAATAGAAAATTCCACAGCTGCGTGGTTAAGTCCTATAGTACTGGTTAACAAGCCGAATGGGGAAAAAAGGATGTGTCTAGACTATAGAAAAGTTAATCAACATTTAGCCACTGATATACACCCCCTACCTAAATTGGAAGAGTTAGTAGAATCGGTAGCGGGCTATGAATACTATGCCACCCTAGATATGAAAGATGCGTATTATCAAGTACTGTTAGATGAAAGTAGTAAAGATCTAACAACTTTCAGTGAAGGAATATCCTTATATAGATTCAAAAGACTTCCCTTTGGATTAAATTGCAGTGCAGCAATTTTCTCTCGCAAATTAGCCCAGATCCTAACTCCTTTACTGAAAGAAAATTGGCTTAAAAATTATCTGGATGACATAATCCTGATGGCACCCAGTTACGAGAAATTATTGGAAAGGATCGATAAATTATTTGGACATCTGACTAGAATTAGAGTCAAATTAAATCTGACCAAATGTAAAATAGGACAAAGAAAAGTTAATTTTCTGGGACACGTAGTGAACAAGGAAGGTTACCAACCCAACCCAGACAATATGGAAGCCGTATACATACCCCCTACTAATGTCAAGGAAACCAGAAGATTTCTGGGAATGGTAGGTTTCTATAGGAAGTACATAGAAGGATTCGCTAAGATAGCAGTGCCTATCACTAATTTGACCAAGAAAGATAACCCATTCAAATGGTCAGAGAAAGCCAGCAAGCATTTCAGATATTAAAAAATAAACTGACTAGTGCTCCCATCTTAACTAAGGCCAACATTAATAAACCATTTGTGTTGGATACCGATGCTAGCCAAACTCACGTAGGAGCAGTATTGATGCAGTATAGTGATGAGGGCAAAGCCCAAGTAATCCCTTATTTTTCCAAGAAATTAAAACCAGTTGAGACGCGATACTCAGCAACAGATAGGGAAGCCTTAGGAATAGTTTTAGCTTGCAGACAGTTTCATCATTTCCTGTGGGGAACCAAGGTGATCATCAGAACAGACCACCAACCGTTAGTGTCAGTCTTTAAACAACGAACCAAGTCACCTAGGATGAACAGATGGATCCTAGAGATGAGAGACTATAGGTATCAAATAGAGTATAAAGCAGGGAAAAAGAACACTGTAGCAGACCAACTTAGTAGACCAGTAAGAATCATTCGATGTCAAGTAGAAGAGAGGTGGTTAGGAAAAACTAAAGAAGAAGTAAAGGAAATGCAACGAGAGGACCGTAGAGGGAGAGAAATGATAGAGTATCTAGAAGGAGGCAGAATACCCAGATCTAAATACCCCAGAAATGCTTTAGATCAATTAGTAATAGAAGGAGGAATTTTATATTTAACTAAACCGCAGTTAGATAACAGTATACACTATTTATTGGTTTTGCCTAGTGAACTGAAGCGAGCGGCTTTGGAATTAATTCACAATAAGGAATCAGGTCATTTAGGGCAGAGGAAATCAATAAGTAAAGCAGAAGGCTATTTTTATTGGCCCAACCTGAAAACGGATGTGAGAGAATATGTGAGGAACTGTTTGACATGCCAACAGCATAAGGGTAGTCGTGGACTCCAACAACAATGGCAAGAAATACCATCAGTAAGTAAACCTCTAGAGAGGATAAGCATAGACATAACAGACATGGGAGCGGGAGCCCACGGATACCGCTATGTATTAACCATAATATATCATTATAGTAGGTTCACTACCTTTTATAAATTAAGGACTAGGATGACCGACGAAGTATGTAAGAATTTTAGGCAATATGTCAGTTTATTTGGAGCACCACATACCTTGTTATTGGATAATGCTAAGGAGTTTACGTCACAACAATTCAAAGAGTTGTGTGACTCATGTGAGATACAATTAGGATACACCACGCCTTACCATCCACAAGGTAATTAGTCGGTCAGCCCCGGTCCGAAATTTTGCTCACCGGTATCAAATTAGGGCGAGAATGCTAAGAGTGTTTTTTGAGAAGGTATAAATGCCTAGAGTTAGAAAACATGTGATAGCATTGTGGGGGTGGCAGCTTTATATGAGTTATCTCCCTTTTTCCAAAATGGCCGCCAAAATACACCCAATAATTATGAAATTTTTAAATTTCGTTTTATGGGCCTATAATTTGGTATGGCGATATGAGTAGCTACATCAGACGGATGATATGGCCACGGGGTGAAAATCATGTCCTTCTTGATGGCCGTTCGGATATGTGACGAAGTCTGATCTATGATCTTGTTGATATCTGTAGACTTTGCCTTCCAAAGCTTGAGCTCCCTATGTAGATTTTGATTTTCCAAGACAACATCCTTTAATGAGACACAGCATGGAACCATCAACAACTTTCCCTTGTCGTCGGAAAATATTTCTACTGCACCTCCAAGCTCGGATTTCAGTCTTCTGTGCATATTCTTCTTTGTTGAATCCTTCAGAAGATTAACTCCACCAGACAACATTAATGATTCCAATTTTGTGGTCAAGGAGGTGACTGGTATAATCCTCTTGTTGGGGATAATATCTTCTCTGATGTATTCGAAAAGTTCTTGGTAAGCTTCTCCTTCAACCTTGTGATACAGTATAAATTCATCTGTTACTTTCTCTTCTTCATTCTCATTGCTGTCCTCTTTGTTCCTAGTGTAATTCCTATAGCATGAAGCGTGGTAGTGTGCCTCTGCGGCAACAATGTCTCTACTGGTTAGTGCTATCATCCTGCCGTCTGCATTTCTGACGGCACTCTCTCTTAGTGTTTGATCTACTCTCAGTTGTGAAGCTAGCGTAAGTGTTTCACGTGTATTGGAGTGCTTTTTGAACTTGACCTTGCTACAGAATACGCAGATCGGAGCATAAACTCTTGATTCATGTGTTGATGTTCTGGAAGACTTTTTTGGAGGACAGTCACTACTACCAGATAGATCACTACTACATTCACCTGCTTTACTTTTCAGAGTTTCCAAGTCTCTTTTCATGGTGAACATGCTTCTACATTTTCGATGATAGAATATAATTGGAACTTCTTTGTCCTGAAGCGTTTTTGAAACGTCTAGAATGGGGACATGGTTCCTGACTTTGGCGGCTTCAAGTAAGGTTAACCAGGAGGCATGGCTTTGAGGACTGACAAAATGTTCATCTCCGTCGGATACTGCCTGGTGTATGATGCACAGTTTCTTGGCGGGTGCCTGTGGCGTTTCCATGTTAACGGACATTCCAGGCCTCCTACGTTGAAGTTCCACAGCTACCACGACACCGGATTCTGGTCCCGGATTCTTCTCTACATCACCAGCCTTCAACAATAGCTTCGAGAGGTAGTCGGCTGCTACTCTCCACTCCAAAAACCCGACTTTCTCTGAACGCACGACCTGCGGGCCGGCTGGTCTTCCGGCAGTGGTGGTCTCCTCGAGGGTCTCCAACGTCGCCAGTCGATCGTCCGGTCCGTCTCTCGCCGATGAAATACGACACCTGAAAAAGAAAAAAAAAATAATTATATGTATGTATATTTATATAATTATATAATATACAGTTTGGAAAAGGGGGATAACTCCCATAAAGCTGCCACTGCCACAATGCTATCACATGTTTTCTAACTCTAGGCATTTATACCTTCCCAAAAAACACTATTAGCATTCTCGCCCTAATTTGATACCGACCAACCCCCCAGGCTGATCGCCTAAATAGTATCTCAGAAAGGATGCACCGAACAATGAAAACGATTCTCTCAAACCTGTGCAAGGGTTATCCTCATAGGTGGCCCAATTATCTCTTAGAAACTCAAAGAGTATTAAATAGTGCAGTGCATGAGACAATGGGTACCCAACCTTTCTATGCTTTTTTTTCCCGATACGCTCCAAGGTTGATTAGTGTGAAGTTACCACAAATTGACTCAGAGGATGAAACAACAGTGGCACACGAAATAATCAAAAGAACAAATTTGGAGAGAGGTAGAAAATGGCGGGAGAAAGCTAATGTGAAAAGGAAAAATGAAAGGTTGGAAAGAGACGAATTGGCGTGGGTGAAAAGAGAACGTTTTGAGACGGGCACCAATAGAAAACTTTCAGTTAAGTGGTTGGGACCATACAAAGTGGTGGAAGTATTGAGAGATGGAGGTTCATATGTATTAGAAAATATATTTGACGGCAAACATGTACAGCGCGCGGCCGAGCAAATTAAGCGATATGTAGGACAAGATGGCTGGCTGTTGGAACCAGCAGAGATAGTAATTGTAGAGGAAGAACTTGAGCAACCCCCACCTAGAGAGAGGAGACCAGTGAGGAGATACTTAGAACAATGTTGATGACAGACGATAAGTGTTAATCTCTAGAGAGAAAGAGATTAACGTTCACCACTTTCTCTAGTGAAAGAGAGATTTTGAGGAAGGTCCCCTAGACAGACTTGTAGTGGTTTAAACATTTTATTTTTGCTTTAGAGGGTGTACACAGTTTGCACTGAACACTAAACCCGCTAGGTTGTCGTAAGACCCGAGGATGTGCTTGGCTCTGAGCTTTGCTCGATGGGTGATAGACGCAGGAGTATGTATGCCTCAAGAAGGAGGTGAGCCTTATCCCAAGATACTGAGGGTATGGAGTAGATCCGGTCGTGATTTCTCCCTACGCACCTACGCCTAGGATTAGTGGGGTAAAAATGGAAATTGACCATTCCAGACTAGAGGGACGAGTCCAGTTGCGACTTTATAGGACTTCGGCCTTGACAAATAAGAGAGAAAGTGAGAAGGTTCTCATTTCAAGGTAGTAGAGTCATCACATTTAAAATAGGTATTCCCCAAACTGGTTAAATCTGCTCTTGGTGAGGGAAGTGATAAGTTAAGAATACATACTATCTCATTTTGTTGTAAATTTCATTGGAAGAATTGGATTGTGCGGGATGAGAATATTTGTTTGTGGGTGATAGAAGATCCTATGAGAATTTATATGAAATTATGTGTGATGTATATGATATTTTTATTTTTTTATTTTTAGTTAGATTCTGGTTCTAGTTCTGGTAGGATGCTTGATGAAGGACTGAGGAATAAGGAAATTTTTTTTGGGGGGGGAAGAAGCTATGTAACGAGAGAAATTACATTAATAGGGGAAGAGATGAAATAACATATAAGTATCAATAAGCTAACGAGTAATTTTCCTCCACGCCTCAGTCCTGAATCACTGGTTAGGGAGAAAGGCTTATATTTTAAGCCAGTAGTAATTAGCCACGTAGCGAAACGAAGTGAGAAGGGGAGTTCAACATAAGGATAACCTTAGAAGCAGCCAGACGCCCGCTGAGTTAAGTCGCCTGTGGGGAGGTGATATTCTCGCCCTTGTAAAGGTTAGTAACAGAAGATTTATAGGGTAGAGATGTAGGGGTGACTTACTGGTAATTTCTTTTGTTGACATAAGGACTAATGAATTGTATTAACTAGGGTCCCAAGGTAGGAGCCGTTGGCGGACTTGGTGGCCAAGCGGTCACGAATTAGCAGAGAGGGCAACTACAGCATATTACAGCCAGCCGTGTGAGGCCAAGGAGAAAAAAGGGAACAGAAAAATGAGTGAGAGGGAAACTTTGGAAGTGGGATAGACTACATTAGTATAGGACAACGGCTTGAGCACTGTATGTGCGTATCGTTAAAGTGGTAACAGTGCGACTGAAGTTATCAGAGATAGTAAACTACATTAGGATGACGACTTGAGCACTATGCGTGCGTATCGTTAAAGCGGTAACAGTGCAACCGAAGTTACCAGAGATAAGGCGTTTTCTGCGGGGATCCTGATTGTAACCGAAAATTTTTCGGTTGCTCAAATTTCGATCCCTGTTCAACCATCCAGGGAAGATGATTGGCCCGACCCGCAATCATTTGTTGTTGTTGTTGTGACCGTTTGCAATCGAAAATTTTCCGATTGCAACCAAAAAACCCCCGCAGAAAACGCCTATAGTAAACTACATTAGGATGACGACTTGAGCACTACGCGTGCGTATCGTTTATGTGGTAACAGTGCAACCGAAGTTACCAGAGATAGTAAACTACATTAGGATAACGACTTGAGCGATACGTACGCGTGCGTATCGTAAGGGGAGAAGAAGACTTAGAATTAAGACAACTTGTGAATGTATAATTATTATATGATATTACAAGCAAAGGGAGAAATATATTAATGATTATTTATTAACGAATTATTATTTAGATCCAAACAGTACTTACCTTTTTTCTCACATCTTTATTTTTATTCATTTATACTTTTTTTTTTCCACTTGATGTGGGTGGTGGCAGCAGAGTAACCAGGACTGTAGAGTACACATACAAAGTGGGCACTACATATATATTATATAAGGTGTATTATAACAGTTTCAGTCGCCACTATTCTAACATTTCAACCCCTACTACCCCCTTTCGAGTCACACCCTCGATATCTTCTCCCTCCCTCACCCCATCTATTCTCACCCATCACTGGAGCAAGGCGTGGTGGGGTGAGGGAAGGAACAAGGAGGGAAGGGGAGATAAGAATGAGTAAGTGTCATGTACGTATGTTGGTGTGAGAAAACTTATAATACCAAGAAGGAAATACTGAAATGGATCTAATGTGTGGTTTTAACAGCAGATAACTCGAGAGAGAGACGCAGATCGAGTACGGGGCGATCTGATTGAAGTTTTTAAGTGGATAAAGGGATTTAATAAAGGAGAGATAGGAAAAGTTCTTACGGCTATTAACCAGGGTAGAACAAGAAGTAATGGATTCAAGCTGGAAGGGCGTAGATATAGAAAAAAAATAGGGAAAAACTGGTTCACAAATAGGGTGGTGAATGATTGGAATGGACTCAGTAGACAGGTATTTAGTGCGGAGTCATTGGAGGGCTCTACCAAAGCCGTCTGTATGTAAGCCGTCGGTATGTAAAAGCCTGCGCCTGAGATTGATGACGTCACGGACGGAGTCTGTACGAGGCCACCGAGATGACAAGTTTACCTACCTAATTATATGTTTATCAGTATAAAAGATATATTTTTATCTTCGGAAATGTTTGTTCTATAATATTATCAAATAAAAACCCGTAAAACACACTAAAGAATGCCATTATGAGACTCAAGAAATATGCATGAACTTAAACTCTTCGCCATTTAATATTTTTCTCGAAAACATTTTACATGGAGAACATCAATAGAAGCGGAATTTAGTTAGCTTTCCATTGCTATATTTTGTTTTCTGATAAATGAATTAGCAGCATGCATAAATTAGCGTTAACTAAATACATAACATCATGAAATCGGGTAATTTCGTACCTAATATATGTTTATCAGTATAAAAGATATATTGTTATCTTTGGAAATGTTTGTTCTATAATATTATCAAATAAAAAACCGTAAAACAGACTAAAGAAATGCCATTATGAGACTCTCAAGAAATATGCATGAACTTTAACTCTTCGCCATTTAATATTTTGCTCAAAAACATTTTACATGGAGAATATCAATAGAAGCGGAATTTAATTAGCTTTCCATTGCTATATTTTGTTTTCTGATAAATGAATTAGAACCATACATACATTAGCGTTAACTAACTAAAAAGATCATGAAATCGGGTAATTTTTCCCGATTGATGATGTTGTTTATTTAGTTAACGCTAATGTATGTATGGTTCTAATTCATTTATCAGAAAACAAAATATAACAATGGAAAGCTAATTAAATTCCGCTTCTATTGATATTCTCCATGTAAAATGTTTTCGAGCAAAATATTAAATGGCGAAGAGTTTAAGTTCATGCATATTTCTTGAGTCTTATAATGGCATTTCTTTAGTGTGTTTTACGGTTTTTTATTTGATAATATTATAGAACAAACATTTCCAAAGATAACAGTATATCTTTTATACTGATAAACATATATTAGATAGGAAATTACCCGATTTCATGATGTTATGTATTTAGTTAACGCTAATTTATGCATGCTGCCAATTAGAGAGAACTGCAACTCCGAAATGCCAGTGGTCGCTGGCAGTTTTAACTCACAATTTGGTGAAAAGTTGGTCAACTTGAAAGAAAAATATGGGCTTATTCCACTGCACTTAAAACACAAAAGTATAATTTTAAGAACGATTTTCTTCTATATGTATATTGTATAGAAGCCTGAGTCTGTAAAACATGCATTTAACCAAATAACCAAGTAGGTTATAGTTGAGGAGGCGAGGTAAATGTTACTCTATGATATTATATAGTCAATAACGTATGTTTAGAAGTTATCTATACCTAGGCAGTCATATTTTCCTGTTATTATTGTGTATCAATCAGATAGAAAGCCTGGAAGTGCAATGAGTCGACGCGTGAAGTGGCAATGTTTTGATTCAATCTCCCCGCCACAATCTCCCCGCCCACCACTCCCCGCCGCGGCGTGTCGCCTCCACAATTATAACCTACATTGTCGCAGCAACAAGCCGATTTCGGCATTCTTTATTCTTCGTTTTTCCAAGGCATTGCTTATTGTATTTTGACAAGCGTTTGCCAGACGCAGCAATACTGTCTTAGAAAACAGTGTGAACATCACCCAAATTTTACATGCCACAATATACATGTAAAAAATCTATTAAGCTTTGCTACTCGAGGCGAGTAATTTGCATTAAATTGCTATTATAGAACGTTCCATCGTAATGAATGTCATCCATATAATTAGTAGAACAACAGAAGAACTATATTTTTTGGTATTCAGATGCGGTGCATCAATGTTTATCGCGAAATTAATTTATGAAAAATATTAGTCGCGGAGCCAAAACACAGTAGACCAACCTTTGAGTTAAAACTGCCAGCGACCACTGGCATTTCTCGAGTTTCAGTTCTCTCTAATTAGAGAGAACTGAAACTCGAGAAATGCCAGTGGTCGCTGGCAGTTTTAACTCAAAGGTTGGTCTACTGTGTTTTGGCTCCGCGACTAATATTTTTCATAAATTAATTTCGCGATAAACATTGATGCACCGCATCTGAATACCAAAAAATATAGTTCTTCTGTTGTTCTACTAATTATATGGATGACATTCATTACGATGGAACGTTCTATAATAGCAATTTAATGCAAATTACTCGCCTCGAGTAGCAAAGCTTAATAGATTTTTTACATGTATATTGTGGCATGTAAAATTTGGGTGATGTTCACACTGTTTTCTAAGACAGTATTGCTGCGTCTGGCAAACGCTTGTCAAAATACAATAAGCAATGCCTTGGAAAAACGAAGAATAAAGAATGCCGAAATCGGCTTGTTGCTGCGACAATGTAGGTTATAATTGTGGAGGCGACACGCCGCGGCGGGGAGTGGTGGGCGGGGAGATTGTGGCGGGGAGATTGAATCAAAACATTGCCACTTCACGCGTCGACTCATTGCACTTCCAGGCTTTCTATCTGATTGATACACAATAATAACAGAAACATATGACTGCCTAGGTATAGATAACTTCTAAACATACGTTATTGACTATATAATATCATAGAGTAGCATTTACCTCGCCTCCTCAACTATAACCTACTTGGTTATTTGGTTATATACAATGTTTTACAGAATCAGGCTTCTATACAATATACATATAGAAGAAAATCGTTCTTAATATTATACTTTTGTGTTTTAAGTGCAGTGGAATAAGCTCATATTTTTCTTTCAAGTTGACCAACTTTTCACCAAATTGTGAGTTAAAACTGCCAGCGACCCCTGGCATTTCGGAGTTGCAGTTCTCTCTAATTCATTTATCAGTAAACGAAATATATCAATGGAAAGCGAATTAAATTCCGCTTCTATTGATATTCTCCATGTAAAATGTTTTTGAGCAAAATATTAAATGGCGAAGAGTTAACAGTGGGTGAAAGGTGGGTGCAATGAGAGCCGTACCGCCCGTACTTCCTCACTCGCTGAAAGCTCGGCTCCTACTGACTTCTGGAGCACTGAGCAGACTCTGCTACTGACGTCACGTCCATCCCGCTCTCCCAGACGCAGGCTTTTACATAGAGAAGGCTTTGGCTCTACCCCCCGGTCTCGCGACTCACACCAGCCCGTCGCCACCCACCATCTTTGCTGCACCTCGATCCGTCCCCCCCATTCCCCAATATTCTTTCTGTGGTAAATGCTATAGATATGAATATGATAAGAAATTAGGACCGATAATTTGATCTTTGGTCATTTTGTCAAAGGCAAATAAACTGTGTTAATATTATCATCTCACCTGGTTATTTAATCTTAATCTACATATCTCTAGAAATGTCTGGGGAAAGAATATTTACTTAGGATTTCCTTAGATTTTGCGTTTCCCTAGAAGTTTCATTCTCAGGCCTAAATTTCCTTATAATAAGGAAATTTCCTGACAGTGTAAACACTGGTTCAATGTAACATCAGGATTGCCAGATAGTTGGGCGGGTTTATGGCCAAATTAACTGAAGAAAAAAAAAAATAGAATAAAAAAGTATTTACATTTTTATATTATATGTATATAAATACAATGTATTTAAATACTCATTAAAGTATTTAATTACTGTATTTAAATACATGAAAACGAATGTATTTATAAATAGATTTCTTAATACACAAATGTATTTAGTTACAAATGTATTCAAATACTGCCCAGCTCTGGCTATATATCTATCTAAACTGTCTTTCCCAGGAATCTCAGGAACTCTTTGTCCAAAATTAAATGTTAAAAGGAAATTTGAATCAAATTATTGTTATTTTCCTTATTTAGAGGAAAATGATACATACTAATTACTGATACAAAAAAAGAAATGGCCTACGTCATATAAAACTTTATTTTAGGGGGGTCTATGCTGTACGGTAGGGGTTACGAAATGTAAAAAATAGAGATGGCCGACGCCAGGGGCGGATTTATGGTGTGCGGGGCCCTAGGCCGGTGGGAGTGCGGGGCCCTGAATGAAATGTGGGGTAAATTTCTAGAGTCCTTTCCCGCCCTTATTAGTGGTTTTATTTTCTCCAGACATTCATAGACCCCTTCAGATACCTCTAAAACGTAATTATAAAGTGGGGGAGAGATGCCCCCTTCAACGCCCCCTCCCCCTACATTACCCCCGCCCTGGACCCCCCCCAAATAAAATTTCTAACCTAACCTCACTACAACCTAACCAATAACCTCCTAACGAGATCTAAGGATGGGAAAGGACTACAATTTTACCAGGTTAGGTTAGTAGGTAATTTATTTTTTATTTCCTTATCTCTCCCCCACTATATTATTACGTTTTAGAGGTATCTGAAGGGATTTGTGAAGGTCTGGCTAAAATAAAATCACTAATAAGGGCGGGAAAGGACTCTAGTATTTTACCAAATGTAATTCAGATTTCATATTAGTTTAATTGAAACTTTTTCCACCCATATTTTACATTATGTTGGTACTAATTTGTGGCATATTATGGTACATGCAATGTAACAGTGTTCGAGCAAATAAGAAATGTCCAGCATTCAGATTCTCATTGAAAACATATTTTATCCTCTGGAGTGCGAGGCCCTTGCGGGAGCGGGGCCTAGGCTATGGTCTACTCGGTCCCCCTTTAAATCCGCCACTGGCCGACGCCACAGGAAACTTTATTTTAGGGGGGTCTATGCTGTACGGTAGAGGTTAAGAATTGTAAAAAAAAAAGAAATGGCCGACGCTATAGGAAACTTTATTTTAGGGGGGTCGATGCTGTAGAGGTTAATAATTGTCTGAGAATGAAGTATAGGGATCTGCACCGGTATCCGGTATACCGAAATACCGGTATTTTAGCACCGGTATTACCGGTATTATCGGTATTTTTAGTTTTCGGTATACCGGTATCGGTATTAGTATTGCATCGGTATACCGGTATCGGTATATTATTTGGTCGGCATTGGATTTCGGTATTATGTTTTTTTTTCTCTTTTTTTTCTCGAAACAGACTCCTGACTAGTACCAAGACCAAGAACTGACTAGTGACTACTCCGACTGCCGAGACGCGTATGGTAGCGTAACGCTCATTGGCTCAGAGCCTCAGAATCTGAGGCGCGTGTTATCATTGGCCGATTTCAGCTCAGCTGACAATGCCGCTCTGTGAAACCTCCCCCCCTCCCTCTACCCCTGAGGGCAGACCATCACAGAAAACGGATCATTATATATCACACAGGCGTCACTATACAAATCTAGCCGAGATCAAATTTTCATTATTGTTATTATTATTATTATTATTATTATTATTATTATTATTATTATTATTATTATTAGTCTACTATTATTATGGTTGATAATGGCATCATTTTCG
>JACEEZ010006967.1:115000-130000 GCA_016584305.1 Chionoecetes opilio | reverse complement strand
CTCTACTGGAATATTCGCGGCATCCGCTCCCACATACCGGAGACTCGTCTCCTTATTTCGTGTTCTGAGCTTCAAGCTATGCTGCCTCCGAAAACACTTTCTTATTTACCCCCATATCCTGATTTCGAATTACGATTTTGTTTCCTCTTATTGCCTTGTTTGTCCTCCAGAAAACAACCCATATGTTTCTCTAAACGTAAATTCTCACTCTACCGAACTCATTGTCTTTAAATTAAGACTCCCTGTTTCGCACTTACTGATTTAGTCTTCTTCCTCTAACAGATAAACCTGTTGACATAGGATAAACCAGAGGACTATAGGGTATTCAGAGGGAATTAAGGGTTGATTGATTGATTCAGAGAGAAGGGGATTGAGGTGGAGGTACGTGGCGGCGGAGCTATTTAGTAAACAAACATTTTTACTGTCTTGCATACAGGACTGTCATTGAGGTGCCAAGCACTTTGAATTACTTCTTGGTTAAATGTTCGTCGTAGGAGAGACATATACACCTAAAACAGGTACTCAGTGAATGCTTACCTACAAGTAGATATTTCCTGAAGCCTCATTCTGCTTCAACTTGCGTGTTTTCATGAAAAGACAATTTTTAAAGATTGAGTTTTCAAATATTCAATTCTTTTGCCAATATTTTCATCCACTGCAGACAAATAAAAATAAACTACAATTTTTATTAAGAACTGTTTCAGTTGTTGTATTGAAGGGTAATTCTGATATGTCCCGAAAAAGTACAGGGAATTTACGGTAAAAGATAGATCATTCAGTCTCAAAGGGCAGAGGATATGATGAGATGCGCGAGAGACATCTGGCGGCTTAGCTTTGAAAACTCCCCATTAAATTAGCTTAGTTTAGAGACAAAATCTGATAGTCTACCTAGTCTGTAACCATGCATGGACTCAAAATAAATATAACGCATAATCATTGCCTTAATCACTTGCTTCTGTTCCTTGCTACGCATTGACCTATTTGCGTCGACTTGCATGTGATCTCGTATAACAATTTAACAAACTATCATATAATAATCTCACAAAATTCCTCAATGGGTATACCGGTATAGTGCATGAGAAAGTCGCACGTGTGTTGCATCGATCATGCATTGGTTGATGCAATCAATACTACACAAAGCGCACACTGCAAGGCTTCATCAATGTTGCATCAGCAGGCAAAGATGGCTGGAGGCTGCACCAAAAATATTCATTTTGTTTTCTATCTCTCATAAACTCCATATGTATAGCACTCATCAACATCTTCCAAATACGAGATCTTGACATAATTATTTAATCATTTAAATTAGTTCCATAACGAAACCATCGCTACCACCTGACTGATGCAACATGTTGGGGTCGCGGGGCTTCCACGTAAAATATGCATGACGTCATTTTGACGTCATGATACAGTTGCCAGCTTTACAATAATAGTGTCAAACACACTCCTACATTAAGGTTCTAGGCACTGACATCGTATTCAATATAGACTCTAATTGACCTTTACTTGATGAATACACTCAATGGTTACACGAAGAAACGATAGAATGGTTTACATATTGAGGTCTTTGTCTCTTTAATGGCGTAAGGTAACATGTTTCGTCCAATCACAACGCGCCACACCACCACCACACAGGAATGTGCCACACACGCAAGGGAGGCACGGAAGGAGGCAGCCACACCACGGCCACAGGAGTTTAGGACTCGCTAGGACTCCACACAGGACCCCGCCAGCCAGGTGTTGTGCAGGATGTCGACCAACACCATAGTGATCACCCTGCCCCGGCACCTCACTTCCCCAAACACCCACGTCCTCCCTGCCCCCCTGCTGCCGCGGGACCTCCTGAGGGTGGTGAAGGAGGAGCCCCACGACGAGGCGGGCGACAAACCTCCACGGAAGCGACAGAGGCTGGACCACCTCACACAGGAGGAAAAGATGATGAGGAGGTGAGAGGATTATATCTTTATTGCTCTCCACCTCTCTCTCTTTGAGGCTATTTATTGATTTATGATAACTTGATATGAATGAAGGGTTTTAATCGTTTCATATGTTCAGTAAGCTCATTAAAGTATCAAAGAAGAGGTGTGAGTGCAATATTGAACTAATGGGATGGTCGGAAATGCAACACTTTATTACCATGTTTTGTGTTAATGAATTAGATTCTTGGCTAGTATCGTACAGTACCACCATAATCAAGTTTCACCCTAGACTACTTAATTTTCCTTTTGATTTTGATGAGTTATGGGAAGCTACCTGGAACTTTCGCCGCTGTCGTAGTGTTCCAATTTTCACATTGCGAGTGTTTCTATTCTCGGCCACAGTTTCAGTTCTTGATATTACAGTACCCAATATATACATTTAATCTGTTTTTACCCGTGTATCTATATTCAGGGATTAAATACCAACAATAGCTTATAGTTGGGCTAGGTAATCAATACCCAGGTTAGGTTAGTGACCTAGTTAAGTCAGGGTACAGTGCGTAGCTAATGACCTTGTATCGTATTAAACTGCAGTTTTAGTGTTTTAGGACACGCAAAAAATGTGATTTCCAATAATGAAATATAGCCTTTATTCTCAATTTTCATCTATTACGAGTGGAACTGTCGGCAAAAAATTCCGCGCCAGTGAGTGTTGTTCCACTGTTGATGAGAGTTTTCGGTTGGTGTTTCGGTGACAGTTCCGTAAACAGAGTTATGAATGATATTGGCATTTAATTATGCCGGAAATCAATTATTTTTCAAACGTGTCTCGCTCCCTCAACAAGATTAGGGACCAGTGGGAATACAGGGTTTTAGATGGGGAGACAAAATTCATGAGTCTCCTAATGCTGTGTAAAAGTCTCCCAACTGGTTTATGGAACTGTCACCGAAACATCAACTGAGAACTCTCGCCGACGTGGACATTTTCGGGGACAGTTTTACTGGTAATAAATGAAAAGGAAGAATAAAAGCTATTTCATTATAGGACACAACATTTTTCCCTTGTCCCAGAACATTAAAACTGCAGTTTGACATTGATCACGTAACTTGACCTAATGAGGGGTCTGCGCCCCACAAGACATTGGTTAGGTTTATTAACCAAACTGTGCAGGTTATTGCTGGTATTTAATACCTGAATGCAGCAATACGGGTAAAAGTTGATTAAATGTATAGATTGGTTGCTGTAATATCAAGATCATGAACTGAAACTGTCGCCTTAAATTGGAACACTCGCCGCCGCCGACGATAATTCCTATGGGCGACAGTTCCAGGTACCTCCCAACGCCGCGTAAAAGCCTCCTTACACCACATAAAGGCGTCAGTGTCATTGTTTTGTAGGTCTTCGGATCCTTTTCAGATGTATGTATAAGTAGTCTGGGGAGGGAGGAAAACAGGCTTCTTGAATATGTAGCATAGCTTAGAGGGGAAAGTTTGGCCCTAGGTAAGTGGATAAAGTTGTTGAAATTTAGAACGGTTTTTAACAGAACCATTGCTGGTGTCTTGCGTTCAGTTAGGGTGTAGATGTTTTTGAAAGGCTGACCTGGTTGAATTACAATGGAGAGAAAAAAAGTTGCAGGTTGATCTGTTTACACTTAAATGCTGGATGGTATCCACTGAAGAATTGACAAGTTAGACGTGCTACGGGTGGTTTCCAGTGTCTCCTTTTTTTTTTTTACCCTAGAATAAATAAAAAAAAAAATTCACATTTTCTTTTGGATGGTATGAGAATGTGTCTGGCAATGCTCCTATAGATCACAGAGGTCAAGAGGCCTCAGTTCCACCCACTGTTATCATGGAGGCGGTGCCTGGCATGATGTGGGTGGACCAGATTATTATCAGATGCTGCAACCATGTTATTATTGGGAGGAAAATACATTCAGTATACAACCCTGTATTCATTGCTTTAAAATTCTAGTCAACGCATTGAAAAAGAAATGACTTCAACACTTTTTTTTCATGTTGAAAATATATATATATTTTTTGAGATTGACGTATATATACTCAAAATGTTGTTCTTCACACAGGAAGCTGAAGAACCGAGTTGCCGCACAGACTGCCCGTGACAGGAAGAAGCTCCGGATGGATCAGCTGGAAATACAGTTATCAGACTTGACGGAACACATAGCAGAGTTGACAGACTTGGCTTCAATCCTTACAAACAAAAATACAGAGCTCTCTGAAGAAAACGAAACTCTTCAAGAAAAATTGTCCCAATGTACATGCCTAGGGCATGGTTGAGCCCAAGCAGAAATCGTCCCCGAGCACCACCAGTGTGAAGGAGCCTCAGAGTATCAGAGTGGAGGGAGTCATGGTCCCTGTCACTGTGCTGACTGATGGATCTGCCGTATCCGGACCCCAGCAGAGGGCAGTCAGCACCCTGGCAGTAATCAGGATCATGGTTCTCTCTACACTGTGCTCCCAGTGGGCAACACAAGCACTAGTGGCTCGGGTGATGGACTGGGCAATGCATCAACAGTCAGAAAGCCGGGAAATGTCCAAAGTAAAGCACCCACAGCATCCGTTGCCAGTAAAGAAGCGTCCAACTTGCGGCAAGTGGTGGGGACCGCAGCAACAGTCCTGGAACCCACCTGGGACATAGATCACGCCTACAGTAGTAAAGCTCATCACATAGAACAAGATTCGAATGAAAGACTGACACCTGCTGAAGAAGATTTCATCTCACAGCTCACCAGCGCTTTGGAGGAAGTTTCTAATCCTATTCACAGTATCAAAGATTTGCCAACTGTAGGAGTTCAGAGGTCTGAAACAGTAAAAGATGTCTCCACCCCCGACATTGTACAAGAATATTTTGATTTTGGAATGGAAACAAGTATATTTGAAGAAGCAGAACCTCTTGGTTCAAGTGAAGAAAACCGAAAAAACTTTGAAGAAAGTTCCAGGATAGTATCACCCGTGAGTAAAGACCAGATTCTGGATTACCTTCAAGATCAACTCCCCGGCACCAGCCCGCGCTCTGTGTTCGGCTCAGAGTCTGGCTATGACTCAAGTTCGTCTCCTAGATACTTTGCCTCTGATGATGAACATAACATGGACTTTGATATGGGATCTTTTTCAGAGTTGTTCCCAACTTTGTTTTAGATTTGTGTGCACACACGCATGGGGTTTGTGAACTTCTCGTCCAAAGAAAGGGTAGATGTAACTACTATTAAGTAGGTGTAAGGAATTCATTCACTGTGTGATGACTAATAAACTACATATATATGATATTGCAACTTTTATAATCATCTTTCATTTGCAGTTCATTAATATATTACATTTCATACAAGAGTATTTATTTTTCATTGCACCTTTATCCTTTGTTCCCAAGCACAGAGTGGCACAACATGAAGCAGATTGCTCATAAACAATTGATAAACTAAATTCTTGGCATAAACAATTGATAAACTAAATTCTTGGCAGTGTTACAATTGGAAAGTTTTATAAAAACTTAAGAAAATTTTAAAATCCTCGTAAAATATTTTTCTTAATCTCTCCTGGTCACGTTCAACCTTAAACCACATTATGCTGATATATTTTTTTTTTTTATACGCATTTTATAAATTAATTTCCATATGCCTGCAAGTGGATAATTCATTTCATAATATACCCACATTCATGCAGTCACACATATTCTAACTATGTTTTGGTCATATAATGATAAATCGGGTACATTGTTAAATATCACCAAGGTTCCTCCCCAACCAGGCCCCAGTGCCATGGGTTACCCCAATTGCTACATATTAAGGGATAGTAGGGAAGAAAGGGTGAATGAAATCTACAATAAGTATTTTAAGATAAGTAAATGAATTTAAGATCTAAATATGAATTGTCAAAACTTCAGCCTAAATCACCGAGCTGAATCAGTGGCCGACTAAGAGAAGTTCTGGAAGAGCAGCAATTATTGAGATGAAAATAATATGATTCAGAATAAAACAGGTTTCAAAGAAACTAAAGGAAACGGATACAGGACCATAGTAAGTGGGATTGAAAAAGGAATGTGTCGCCAAATAAACGAGAGGACAAGTGATGACTGCCAGTGTTTAGAAGTAAGATATGGATCGTCAGATTAATGAAGTTGATGCAAAAATTGGGAAGCAATACCGACCGCAGCATAGGGTCTGTGTGGGATGAGAAGTAAAGGGTAATTCATAAGTACATCCTGGGGGTAAATGGAGATGAAAAAAAAATATGAAGGTGCAAACAAAATGGAATGTTTAGAAGACAGCTTAGAGAGAAAAGAAAAGAAAAGATATGAGTGGTTAAGGAAAGCAGGGAAAGGACGGATAGGGAATTTGGAAGAAATAAGAATAGGAAGCAGACAGGATAAGAAACTATTTTGGAAGGAGTTACACAAGGCAAAAATGATGAGAGGAGACAGCTAAAGCTGTGAAGGAGAGGGATGATAAGATGCAGGTAGAGAAGGGAGGTAACATTTTGAGTTTTTGAATGTGCAGAATGAGAGGAGTGCTGCTGTAGTCAAAAGGTATTGGCTGTGAGGAGAATGGGAGGCACAAAGATATCTCTAAAAGGGAGGTGTGAGGTACTAAAGATAGATAAAGATGAAGTATGGAGAAATAGAAAGAGTGGTTAAGGAAAATGTGTGGCTGCCCTGGGAATAGAGGTAGAGCAGATCATGACAGGTAGGTGGGTATAGTTGTACCTTGAGGCAAATGGAGAAGTAGAATTCGGAAACTCTAAAAGAATGACTTGAATAGCATGGGGAAAAATATGGATTCTAGAGTGAGAGGAATCAGTTGGAGGCGGATCATTGCTATTTTGGGCGACGCAAAATATTTGTGAATTGCCAAGTTAAGACAACCTGAAATGAATACCTTCTTCAAAAAGAAGGAAAAACAACCACCAACTAATGAGCTTCTAGTAGGAAGACAAGTCATCACGAAGGCATAGAAGGATAATTCTTATCCTTCATAATTCCCTCCTCATCCCTCCTTTCCTGCTGTATAATAACATAAGAACATAAGGAAGCTACAAGAGGCCGTGAGACCTACACGTGGTAGTTCCTGTTTCAATCATGCATGCCAAACTCAGCGAGGATGTTGCATAGCAACTTTAATTGCGATTTGTTTTTTACTTATTTACTATTTCTAATGAACAGGGAAGGTATTTAGTGGGCAAATAATGTAACTTTCAATTGTGTTTGCATGTATATCCCTGATGGCTGTGTTAGGAGGCAACACTGGTCTTCATTGTAAGCCTGGAATTAATTGGCTTCACATGTATTTCAGTGTATGTATGCTAGAAAGAATGAATGCTGCTAAGAAGGGTCCTGGAACCAAAGTAAGTATGTTGTAGCATACTTGACTCTATATATTATATATACATAATATCAAGAAATTATTAAGAATACAAATAATATCTAAGTTGGTGCCTATGTTGAAAGATCTACCCTACGAAAAAACTGAAGAAAATGCAACTGCCAACACTTATACAGAAGGGAGATAGGACACTTAAATACAATACATGAATTGATAAATTACTTGTAAGAGCTTGAGGAAAAGACCCACTGTTGAAATGAGACAAAAAGGCTGGGTGTTTGTGGGGACACAAGGAACATTTGAGAAAATGAAGATGCTTGTGTACACCAAGAAGGCCAGCTTTAGCCATGGTAACACAGGCACTCGGGACAGACCAGAAGTAGAGGTGATGGTGGTGGAAAGTGTGCATCAATAAAAATATAAATGGGTAAGAATAGATATGCAGACAGGACCACACAAGTATAGCTCAAAGCCTATATGCTTCAACTAGGTAAAACTACGTAAAAGACAAATTCTCATGCAAAATAAGATTTACTGTACAATGTAGCTTCAACATTTATATAAAGGCAAAACTTTCTTCTTAAAAAATGGATCAGCCCCTCCTCGAGACTTACTATAATATTTTCAAATTCTTATAATTTTGTAGGAGGGAAAACTAAACTACATATGTGTATCATTAAAAACTATAACATATGAGATACTTTATACACATCAAAACTCCCGAAAGAAAGTATCTAAATGGTACTTTAAAATTTTTTGGCTGAAATCCTAAAGGTTTAAAGTTGATGTGATTTAACTGTGGATGAACCTCACAGTACATTATTTCCTACTGCGGATTTTTGTAAATTCATAAGTTGTACTTTACTTGTCTGAAATTAGACTTTTTTTAAGCAGTTGTGTTATACCTTTGACTTTGTTTTTCTCCTGGACCTCCTGGAAGGCCTGGAATTACTGGCAGTCAGAGGGGGACGCGGTGAGGCTTTAGGGATCTGCTTCTCCTCACTGGTGTCACTTTCAGGTCCTGGCTCCGTCTCCTCCTCCTCTTCATCATCCCCTGAAGCATCACTGTATTGCTGTAGTTTTGCAGAAGGATGTTGAGGTCTGGATGATCGCCGCACATTTTCTGTTGGATATCATTAACATGAACAACTCAATAATCAATGATAATGTATGAAAATATAACACATCATCATCAGAGGGGGAATGTAACACTTAACTCTGGCTGTGCTTCCATGCAGCACTCATCCCCATTCCCAAGGATAAAATAGAATTCATCAGCTTATTCCAGGTAACAGCTTTCATCTGTCTACTTATGAATGTATCGTTAACACAATTCAGTTTGCAAAATTAACCCTTAGAAGTTGCTGAGACAAGCATTACCTGATTCTGCTTTTGTCCAACTTTTAGCAGAAAAAAATCAAAATTGTAACATACTACATTTCTTATATTTTGCTTGAGCACATTGCAAACAGCAGCAAAGTTGACACCTGCAAGCCACCAACAATACAATGTTATCCATTTTTGTGTCATAATTGTCCGAATCAAATCAGTGTTTACGACCCAAATTAAGGAGTTTGTGAATCATTTTGGTATTCTAGACCAGAAGTTTTTTCAGTGTAATTGTTCTGTGTTTGCAATTGATCTCATCGCTGTGTAAAAACAATCCGTACAAGTCTTAACCCCTTCCGACCCAGAACGTAATTTCCATTGTAATTTGACCACCATTAGACAGTTTTTAGTGAATATAAGCAATATTTTATAGATATGACGCGTTTAGTATCCTTATCGACTAACTAATTTGGTATACTGTACTCAGCTACCCTTCGTAATTTTATGGCTCGACAACATTTTTTTATAGCAAAGGAAAGATCTGGGTGTGAAAGGGTTAAATGCGATGCAAGATTCTGCAACATGTTGACAAAAGCTGATCAAAGTAAAGGCACGCTCTGGCCTATCATGTTCTACTTTCTGTGATATCAAGCAGTCATGAGACAATACAATCCACTGCTGTGTTGCATCTCTCAGGCTCCTCTACTTCTACTACTACTACTACTTCTGTTCTCAAGGTCACAAGTTATTTTCTCGCAACCCCATTGACCCTACCACATGACACTTTCCATTCTCTCTCACCCTACTCTATTCACTTTCCTACTGCAAGAGTGCACCAAGATCTTCACGCCTTCATACTTTTCAATGATAAACTTTGAAACACTACCTGACTATTTTTCAACATTCCAAAAATGTAAATTCTTCCAGGGGTATTTTAAAGACACCCCATGAATTAAAGTGGCCGTACCCCTTTTCTGGTAATCATTTTCCAATTTTGAATGTTACACTAAGAGGGTACAGCTACTTTATAGGAAAAGAAGCCCCTTGATTCCTATAAATCTTAAAGTAATCGTCCAGACCCATTTCTTCTTTGCATAATTATGTTGAATGTTCATTCAAAATACCTAATCCACAAAAAATTATTAATTTCCACGCCTTATTTCCCTAGAAACATGACTTTTGTAAGAAGCGCGGGAAAAACAACAGCCCCATTCCAGCCGTGGCGGGAAACTTGCTGGCGACGTCACACGAGTGAGCCTCCCAGCCTGGCCCTATACAAATACACGGAGACTCTGAGAAAAATGTAGTACTTGGGGAATTTTGGGTGTTTATGATATATTTTTTTTGCGATGTGGCATATACTTGCATCCTTCATGGATACAGCAAGAAAGCTGTGCCTTTGCAGAGAGCTTAGCACCCATTTCTGACCTATTTGACCATGATAATGTCTGTGCAGCGCCTGGCAGTGGCGGGTGAGAGGAGCGCGGCTAGACAATGTGCTTCACACCGTGCTCCTCTCACCCGCCACTGTCAGGCGCTGCACAGACATTATCATGGTCAAATAGGTCGGAAATGGGTGCTAAGCTCTCTGCAAAGGCACAGCTTTCTTGCTGTACCCATGAAGGATGCAAGTATATGCCATATCGCAAAAAAAATATATCAGAAACACCCAAAATTCCCCAAGTATGTACTACATTTTTCTCCGTGTCTCCGTGTATTTGTATCAGGCAGGGCTGGGAGGCTCACTCGTGTGACGTTGCCGAGCCGTGGTGCGTCGTCTGCTGTCCGCCAGTTGTGTTTTGAGAGCTCGGGGAATTTACAGATTTTGAATGCGGATCATTTAAAAACGGGTGACTGGATGCAAAAAGTGACAACATATTGTTGATATACTCGATCATGGCTATATTTTGACTGCATTAAATCAGGAATGATGAAATGGTCTGGACGATTACTTTAATGATAAAAGAATTTAGTGTTTCCCGTTTCTTCCTTTGGCGATGAAATCCTACACCTACCTTTGTTACTTCTGTGGACTGGATGTAACTGTTGACGGGTGTCTTCACCTTCACTCTCTGATTCGCTGGAACTAGATTTTTCCTTCTTTCCTCTTTTGTTTATACCTATGGAAAAAAAAATAATAATCATATATACAGTAGAAGCTGGATTTAACGGAACTCAATTTACCGGAAAGCTCCATTTAGCGGGAAAAAATTTAATTACTTACCAGATCTCTTTGTTGTCTTGGTACTTGTCCACTTACATATTGTAATTCTAAACCCAATTTAGCATGAAAATTGGTTATTACTAATTAGCTTCTTCCCCCCCATTCATCCAGATTTAATGAGACTTATCTTATTGTTTGTGCATTTTGGGAAAGCATAGGACAAGTTACTACTGACACCACCAGCACAATGTCTTACACGAGCAACTTACCAGATCTCTTTGCTGCCTTGGTATTTGCTCCCTTATATTTAGCATGGCCAGCCTTCTTGGCAACATTTTCTTCCTCCACACCTTTCTCATGATTCTCAACCATCTTCTTTTCTAATTCTTCCACCATCAGCTTGACTTCAGGCTTGGCAGTCTTCTGAGCATTGGATAGGATCTCCATCATGAGGTCATAAACCTCACGTTCATGGAGTTTGTCTGCATAACAAGCAAAATTTTCACTCAGCTTCCTAATACATTTATCACTGAAAATAACAAAATATATGATAAGTAATCTTTCTTAAAAATAACAAAATATTCCATTAAATGCAGAAAATCTTAAAAAACCCAGCAGCTACATAAAATTCAGCATAAACTAAATTCAACACTATAAAGAGTACCTATTACCATCACACATGCAGTTATCTTTTGCCTACATTCATACATTAAACTTTTTCATTAAATCATGAATGGACCATCATAATTTTTTTTTTTATTAAGGTTCCATATCAGCTTGAGTCAAACTTCACCTACTAGGTAAGTCACCTAATGACAATTAATTATGTATAAAATCTGTCAATTCCTTGCATTCTAGACATTCCTCATCGCATTCTATTTTAAATTCCTTGGTTTACCCACTGCCCACCTTCCAAAATGTTAGAAGCATTAATTTCTATATTCATTCATCCTTTCTTTCTACATATTATACACTGCACGGATCAAACCACTGCAATGTATCTGTCCTCCACGCAACCTTGACCTCGGTGGTTCGGGGATGAATGATACACGTGAAATTCTTGTCTGTATAGAAGTTGGCATAGTCTGATATACAGTCAATAATAATTTAGTTTAAATAAACATACTATGCATGTGCTTTTGATATGGCAATAATTTTTGGTCAGAGTGTATGAAGGCGTACCAGTTGCATTTGAATTTCATGCATGGTCATTGAACAATAATATGCCTTATCTTCAGTCAGCACAAGATACCTCAATTCATGATATCCAAATCTCACTACATTTGGCTTTCCAGTCCCCTTATTAACAACAGGTCTGGTTAAAGGGCCAGTCTTGGTCAATCTGAAGTTTTTCGGTCTTTGTGCTTCAGAAATTTTATTGAGCCTCGTCTGACCACGTAATGTATAATACCCTCTGTTCATACAAGAGGAAGACCCGTATCAAGCAGGCTGACAGACCATGGGTGCCTGGGATAGGGGGAGGGAGGGAGACGGACAGGACTGAATTGAACACAGTTGGGTGTATGAACAAAAGGAAGCAAGAGATTCTTCTACCATGTATGTACACTTACCTGTGGGCTTTCCAAGGTTATGGCATAAAAATCAATATTAAGGTAGAGTTTACTTTTATATTCAATCAAGTAAAGTTCCCATATTATCAGGCAATTCAGTCATATTATCAATCAATATCAAACCCCCTAACAATAAGGGCCACACATTTCCACATATTAATTGAAGCTATGTATGACATGAAGCACAATCTCTGCAGGACATATTATGTTCTGTATTAACACTAAAAACTCCGATACATAATTGTGATAATTGTTACTTACTTGAACTGTAGCTGTGAGAGGCAGTATGCTATGTCCCGCCACTGACGTACATTGATGGTTGCCTGGAATCTATGGCAAAGCTTCTCAACCAGATTCTCCCAATGTTTGTCTTTTTGGATAAGAGCAAGTACTTCACTGAAAAGAAACAAATTGCATTAACTATGATTGCTTACTTGCAATTATGAAAACGATGCTTCTAAAAAGATAAAGCTGATAAACAAAACATTTCCGATTTATATTCAATAACACTTTGAGATGATTTTCACCTTACCCGATAATTTTTCGGAAAAACTGTTCCTCAACCCCAACATCTGGGTCAGAGAGGCGAGAAATCATGTCTGGCAAAACATTATACAATGTATTTCCTTTCCTTGCAAGCTCATGGAAGAAAAGTCCTGCAAGATCTGAAAGAAAACAATATATTTTTGAATTTGCAAAATGATGTATTTATAGGAAACAAAGGTCACTGTGCTACATAAAACTACTACAAAAAGTAAATCCCTATTGTGGGATCCCCTCACCAAAACAGACTTCCCTTAGATAATATATAGTAAGATAGCATAATAATGAAATTAGATAACCATAATGATGCAAACATTTGTGGCCTATCATGAGCACGTATCATTATATCGCCATCAGCTCACACGAGGCAGCACAGCAGAAGAAAGTAAGATCATTAAAGATTCAACTCATATTCACCCAAGACACCACTTGGCGCCAAGGCAATATACAAGACGTGTTCCTTGCTAGTCACTGATGAAGCAAAATATGGAAGACTTATTAATGTCATTGCTGAGTTTGGATACATCCTTCACTTAAGCCCATACAAATGATACAGGAAAGAAATATCATGCACAATATCATACACTCAGCAGCATACTGTATATATATTGCTCAACTTTGCCTTGATAAAAAATGATTAATTGTTTGGAAGGTCATGGTTCCACTACACTATGGAAAATACAGTCTTCAGAAATTGGAGTCATGGATGTGGACAATTTTAAATCTACACATCTTAGCATTTATTTGAAATTATAAAATGTTATGAATGAAAATACTCTTACCTGAGATGTGAGGATCGTCGTCACATATGCAGAAAGCGATGTCAGAGATGTGTCTCTTCACCTTCACCATGTCATTCAGGACAAGGTGTGTGAGGATGGTCAGCGTGTTCTGGCGCACCTTGGAAGACGAGTCACGGAGCCTGTAAAACAAGCCTCGTAACACAACTGTTTCTAAATGACAACACAATAAAAAAAATTTGCTTCTACTGTGTAATTTTGAATATTGAATTATATTTCAAAATATTTTGAACATCAGATTTAAATTTATCAATTGTTAAACTTGTCATGATCACTATGCAAGGCTGCATCTCTATGCCTCAGCCTCAAGCCACCTCAAAGATCATGTAAAACTTATCAGTCAAGTCCTCTACTTTCTGCATCCTTCCTTGGCGCTTCATTTCATATTTTCTTAGCCTAAGATTTTATCTTCCAAATATAAGTAAGTGAATACACATACAAATAAGATCAAATGAAAATTCTTAAAGTAGAAATCTTCAACCCTGAGAATCATACATCCTTTATTTCACCATCTTTGTCCACTATGCAATCCTTCATTGCATCCACCAGCAATTCAACTCTCACATGTTTGCTCCCAAAAAAGTAAACATTTTCTAGAAATACTATTCCTCACATTTCTTCTCAGACACAAAATTCACAGTATTGGAGTCTACACCTGAAATTCTTAAAAAGAAAAACTGATTGCTGTGTTGCCATCTGGTGATAAACTACCTGTACTCACCTAGTGATTTGTGAACAGATAGTTTGCTGAAGAACGGCTCACCTGGCATAGAAGCGTGGCGTCCAAGGCTCAAGTTCATTAGGGAATCTGAAGCACAGGTCGCCCATGGCAATGACCAGGTTGGCGCGCACAACGTCTTCTTGAGATTTCTCCAAAATGGTGAACAACAACTATAAAATTCAATGAATTAGTAAAATTCATATTGTTACATTATGTACATTTGTAATGTAGTCAAGCTTAACATGATATGTGGCGTGGCGCGTCTAAAGGTGGAAAGCGACATGATTATAGTTTGCCGAAAATTGCTTCCAAAATCCGACTCTAATAAACAAAAATCACAATTTAAAAATTTTGCCGTATACTCTCAAATTTTAACAAAAGGTTTATATAACACAGGACTTGAATAGAACACCATCATCATCAACCCACTATTCATATTGTATTTCTTTTTGTTTTTAATTCATTCCATTATTTTGTAGCTATACCTTTCCCATTTACCAGTCTTTGCAGTGCAGTACAAAGTTACAAACCCTTTCTGGTCTTTTGTAGAAAAGGTTCCCCCTAAACACAGACACAGGAGGGAAGGTTTGCTTGCCTTCCATTCTTGCTGAAATTTT
>JACEEZ010006967.1:85000-110000 GCA_016584305.1 Chionoecetes opilio | reverse complement strand
TAAAGAGAGAATTGACAAAATATACTTCATAACCCATGCAATAAACAGACAATGAAAACAGTGCAAAACCATAAATATCTAGATGAGAGAAAGATGGTCAGAGATATAGCTTCCCAAACAAAGTATGAGAGAAAAGGCACAAACCACTGGCTGACGTATTGAATGCAACCACTGATCACACTTTCAAGAATACGCTAAAAATAAAAAGGCTATGGAATTCGGGATCCCACAAGCATAACCAAATCATGTAAAAATTCAAATAGGAAAAAATCATTAGGTATGAACACTTATAAACACACACACAAAACATTAGCATCCTTACCTGGCACACATAGCGAGGAGGATCAGTGCCGTGTGCGCCTCCTCAGGGGTGGTGTCTGGGAGGGTCTTGGTGAAGCGTTCCCACAGCAGCGTGATGCACTGCTTGGTGATGTCCCCTGGTAAAAATCACCAATTTTAATGCTCTGTTCATGTAAAATCTTTAACACCTTTAGTGGTGTTATGTAGACCATTTCTGGGCTGTGGCAGCACACACGTGTACAGGAGAGCAGACATGGTAGCCTTGCACTCCTGTCATATTGTGAGGTGACAACTCAGCTGACAACCTTTGGCTATTTTCTATGTGAACAAGAGTTATAATACAAAAGCCAACACTGTCTTCACTTGCCTAGGGCTTGCCTGCCTATATTAGCACAGCAGGTAAATTAGGAATTGTTGCTGTTGCATTGGTTATTTCTAATTTTCTCTTATTTTATTCATTTCATAAATAATATCTTTATAATTTTCAAATTCACTTTCACGTTTGGCACATAGAAAATATTACATTCTTATGCTATTATTTTCACGGAGAGGTTATTGTAAGGCTACAGATGTTCTGCTATTCATATCAAAGACATTAGTTCTTGGTCTGTATAAGGTTCTGAAAGCTGCTGTGTTGTTATGAGTTTGCTTTTCACGGATGATGTTTTCCTTGACTGTAATGTAAATCTCTAAGCTATAATTTTGAAGAAAAAAAAATATTGTTGTGCGTGAGTCAAACGGTAGGGTGGCGTTGTGGGTACATGACATCACTGTGCCAATTTTGAAGGGTCGGCCCTCTGTGGACCCGCATCTCTTGTGCCCAGACCCCACACAGAGGTGGGTGATAATTCATGTCACAACATCTTTCACAAAGTCGTCTCTCAAGCCTGCGTCTTACAAGGGACAACAGTACATAGTTCAACATAGTTTATTTTCAGTGCAAAAAGTAGTAAACAAATGAAGAAAAATAAGAAACAAATATAAAAAAAAATAACATTACTAAAGATTAACATTACGCATTCATAAAAAAATTATCCATAATTACCAAAACCAGAACTCACCGGATGAAACAAATTGTGAGACTATTTCTTCCAGTGAGGTGCGCTCCCCCAGGGTGGCGCCAACGATGAGGGATGATAGATTCTCAACTATCTGGAGCGCTTGTGTTCTATAAAAGGGGTTCCAATTATTACTCTAGCAGTCAAATTGAATTATAAGTCTAATGGAGCATAAAAATTATATGCCAAAAGAAAGGTTGTCTGAAGTACAAAAATCCTGTACCAACTACTAGGTTATGCTTCTGATATCAAAGCAATGCAAGTAAAATGTCAGTGAACCAACCTTTCATTATGAGTATCAGTGTTTATGTAGAGGCGGCGGTATGCGTCCACCACGGCCGCCTTCACTTCCTGCTCCTTGCTCCACACCAGCATCAGCATCTTCCGCACGCCAGCCATGGCATCCAGGACGCCAAACTCAAAGGCTGAAAGGATACAATGAAAACAATGACAGACATTTCTTCTTGTGTATCACATTAATATTTCTGAAGTGCACTGCCTCCAGGAAAATATCACCAGTAATTAATTATCATGAACATGATACACAAATTTAAACTGCACCCTTGAGCTTGAAAAACAAATACAAGAATTTTATGAGTAAATGATACATTACCAGTGACAAAGAATGAGATGGTTTCCATGAGATCAGAAATTTGTTTACTGCCCAGAAGCTGACACATGACAGGCAGCCCTTGCTGAATGAGCTTGGCAAACTTCACGGAATCCTGCGGAAGACAGAATACATGCTTACATCACATACCTATTTTCAGTGCCGTTTTTAGCCTTTTTGGATCCCTATGCGAAATGCTGTTAAGTTTTTTGTAAAACTATGGTAGAGGGAAAAATGAAAGCAAATAATGGCACCTTAGAGGCCCCTTGGTGGCTTCAGGGACCCCATACAACCGCGTAAACTGCATATGTAGTAAGAAACGGCCCTGCCTATTTTATACTATATCCTTCTGTTATATCATTCTTACTCATTCTTCCCTGGTATTTAAACACCCTTGTTGCCTATTTCATCATTTCGGCCACTAAACAAACTATTCCTTCTTCCTTACTGGAAATACAAACCTTTCTAAATGTACTTTAATTTCGATCACATTCACTTTGTTTAACCCACAGGCAGTTTTCACAAGTTATGCCTACAGCTCCTTATATCATTTTGTTCCATGTCCAGGCCTTACTTACACATGTCAGGGCTGGAGCTGTCAAATATCAACAGTTGCTGCCTCATTTCTGTGTTTACTGTTCTCTCATCATACACCAAATCATTCTACCCCTTTCCTATCCTACAAAAACTTTTCTTTTGAATCTCTCTATCCACGCTACATTGCATAAGCACATAAAGTCACTCATTTCGATAATTAACATTCCATTCAGCTTTGTCAAACACTGATTCTGATAACATGGACATGTGTGGACAAAATCAATGACTTCATTTTTTGTATCTTAAAAACCATTATCTCACATGTACCCACATCAACTGTTGACTATCTCGTCTAACAATGTTGAATTCTCTAGACAATCTTCACCAGTTCTTTGATTAACCCCTTGAGACCCAGAACGTAATTTCCATTGTAATTTGGGTACCATTAGATGGTTTTTAATGACTATAAGCAATGTTTTATAGATATGACCTGTTTAGTATCCTTGCCGACCAAATAATTTGGTTTATTTAGATACTTTTCGTAATTTTATGGCTAACAACAGACTATTTTTTACATACCAAAGGAAAGATCTGGGCGTGAAGGGGTTAAAATCATGACTCACCTTTAAATATGCAACAAGTGTTTTCTGCTTGTTGATCTCAGATTTCAACTCTGCATTTTTTTCATTAGTGTCAGCATCCAACTTTTCCTTCTCTTCTACTGACAAAGCATCCTTGTCCATTAGCTTTGCTGATAAAAATATCCTTTCAAGAACCACAAGAAAATGAATCTCCGTTTGTGTGAGCTCCTTCTCAGCCATTTCTTCATATTGTGTTGAATCGTGTTCCTGTGCATTGTATCTGTAATGTATAATTATCATGTATGTACATTACCATGGCAATCACAAAGAAAAACACAACACACTCAGGGGAAATAAGATTGACATGATAAGCTACAATGAAGGTGTGGATTGTCAAGCTTGGTGAAATGGTCTTGTATCTTCAACCAGTTCTTGCTGTGATAGAGATGCTGAGATATTCATAATGTACGGAGAAGAAAAAAAGGTATGAGGTATATTCTGTGAAGAGAAAAAGCGGAAATTTCTCGTGTTGAAGGAATTCTAAATAACTAGCATCAAAACAGAAATACATGAAACTCTTGATTTAGTAACCTCCTTTTCTGTATCTATGTCATGGGTCCTTCACACTTGCTATAAATTATACTATATCAATGACATGAGCCTTTTATACTGGAAATCAGCACATAGAGAAGATGGCCAAGTGATTCATGTATGCAGTGTTTTGACTGAAGTGCAGTTTGAGACTGAAGAAAGCCAGTTAGGAGAGTTGATGACACGAAAAGTTTTTGACTCCACCCTGTTTAAAAGAGATGTATGAGACGTGAAGTCTGCACCATGTATGTATGGGCAGAAGAAACATCGGGGAGAGAGGAAAAATGGAATCATATGAAACAAGACACATAACAACAAAGAGGTTGATTTTGAAAGAGATGAGATGTGAAATTACCACTTGAGAATTTTTGGAAAGGACATCCAAAGAATGTTCAGTGTGAAGAGAACCGTTGAGTGCCTCATTGAAGAAAAAGAGAGGATAGATAGCCGTCTGGAGGGTTGTGTGAAGATAGATATGTAAGAATAAGGGAAAGATGCTATACTACTTTACCCCCACCAAAAAATATATATATATATAAAAATGGTAAATTCAACTTTGATACTGAAAATTAAGATCATTGGAAAATCTTACGAAAGTACTTCAACGGCAGTGAATTTTTCAAGTGCATCTTGCAACAATCTGACAGCCCGGTAGAACTTCTTGGTGGTCAAAGCGTCAGCCACCTCCTTCACAACATTGTCCAGGCTTACTTCCTCTTCAAGGGTGTCTTCATCTTCCTCACATTCCATCTTATCTAATGGGGTGAAATGTGTCTCCATGTAGATTACAAGAAAAAAATCTTCATCAATAGAATAAAATAGCATCTAACATATCAGACTTCTGGATTCATGAGATATGTAGCATTGTTTATGTTTGAATGTCCAAGATAACAAGCTCACCTTCCTCCAGGACCTCGATGACTGCCTTCATAACACCCGGCATCATGGCAATCCACATGCCTCTTGGAGAGTCATTGTCCTCTGCAGCTTCCTCTTCTGTCCCCACAGCATTGACATCAATACCCGGCGACAGCTCCTGCAGCTTCTTCATCTCAATGCCACACTGAGACTCAAGCTCTTCTAAAGGCAACTGAAAAATGTGTTAACTTCATTTTATATCTAAATAAATTGCTTGTGTTAATTTCATTTTATATTTCAATAAATTGTTTGAGAGAATTCATAAAATAGATAATTAACTTAATGCAAACCCTTTCAAGAGTATGTTTTCCTGTGCTTAAACTTCATATCTCATTTTAAAAAATGAAACATGTTTACTGTACATCCTCAATTCTGGGATTCACACAAACAAGGCCAACAATAGTATGTCTCAAAGTTACTCACATGAATTAAAGCCTAAACTTAATCATTCATACCTTTGCAGCAAAAGGGTTACTGTTTACAAAAGCAGTCAACAGTTGTATGGCATTCTTCCGGACAACAGAAGATTTATCCCACAGCCGCCCCAACACCAGCTTCAGCACGTGATGCTGCCGGGACAGTGGCACCGCCTTCTCTCGGATCAGATCATTCCAAATTTGAAGAACCTGTTCATAGAAATAAATATCATCTAATTTAGAGGCATGATACTACTGAATGTTTATCTACATATTACTGTCTAGCATCACATACCGACTTCATGGCATGAATTACAATCTTAACCCCTTCACGCCCAGATCTTTCCTTTGCTATATAAAATTGTATGTTGTCGAGCCTTAAAATTACGAAAAGTAACAGAATATACCAAATTAGTTAAGTTGGCAATGATACTAAACAGGTCATATCTATAAAATATTGCTTATATTCACTAGAAATCGTCTAATGGTACCCAAATTACAATGAAAGTTACGTTCTGGGTCTCAAGGGGTTAAAATTTTCCTTCCAGCTTTCTTTCTAATTCATGAATAATTAAATTTGTGTCCATATTCTTCCAAGGTTCTCCCTACTCACTTTGCTGCGTATGAGGGCGTGAATGTCGTGTATGTGGTCCTCCAGGTGCTCCAAACACTGGTCCCTCAAGGCCTTGCTCTTCTGGTCCAGGTTGTCGCCACTCAGCATGTGCAGCACCACGGACCCCATGATGGACAGCACACAGCTCCGCAGCGTGTACACCTTGGAGAGGCAAATGCTTTAAGTGTCTGCTTCTAATATAAATGGTTGAAGATGTCAAATATCAATAATACTACACTAGCTTTGTATTACTAAAATTCATATTTGGGTTTCCTTAACCCCTTCGCACCCAGATTTTTCCTTTGCTATATAATATCATATGTTGTCGAGCCATAAAATTACGAAAAGTAACTGAATACGCCAAATTAATTAGTCGACAAGGATACTAAACAGGTCATATCTATAAAATATTGCTTACATTCACTAAGAATTGTCAAATGGTAGCCAAATTACAATGGAAATTACACTCTGGGCCTCAAGGGGTTAATGAACATTTACAAGGCAGCTTTCAAGTCTAATGCTTACAACTGTTGTCTGACATGCTGAGGGAGCTTTGGCAGTTTGCTCCACTGTAGAAAGATCCTTGTGGAAATCATGACTTTTTACACATAAATTGTTTCAAAAAGTGTAATAATTATTGTTGTGCCTGGAAACACATCAACACTCTCCACTTAAAAGTATATTGTATAAACACACATGAAAGCAACAACACCTTCATACTTAACTCACCTCTTCATCCAAGAAGTTGATAAGGAGGCTCAATGAAGGCACGATTAGTTGTGGATAACTGCTTGATATTTCAACAAGAAACTGAGTAAAGTTGCGAAGCCCAGATGTGTCTTTTATCATATCATCGATTGCAACTTTGTTAATTTCTTTGATAATCTCTGCCAAAACAAATCTATCTCCAAATGACTGGATGAACAGAATCACTCCTTGCGCGGCAGGGGACACCATGTGTTCATATTGCCGCAGTAACTGTGGAAGAATCATATATAAAAATAAGTAATATGAAGATACAATTGTACTGTGTTATGTGCTGGCCATGCAGCAACATCTTAGCAATGACATAACTTGAAGCTGACAGAAACCTTGAAAGTTTCCTTTTTCTATATTGCTTCCTCTACCATGTTTTCCTCAGCAGAGGAATTTGAACAGAAAATGTTTCATCACCAGCCATAATACTGATACTCACTCTCTTTCAACAATCCTGGTGTCATCCATCATGCTTGCATGGCTATTTCTAAAACATCCATCATGTTCCTGTTTTAATATCAAATCTAACTATTATAAAGATTTCCTATCTAAGCATTAGTGTTAATTATGGAATAGAGGAGTGAAGAGTTAACATTAAGCCGATGAAAGGAACATGTGGGGGCGATCTCTGGAGCAATCCAAAACGTCAGGGGTCACAAGAAGCTGCATGGGTGCACGTCTCATTGTACCTTCCTTGGTACTTAAATGCTAATGCTGTGCACAATCAGTTGGATCAGTTACATATCGAATGCACTCTGATGTTCAATAATCAAAATTAAAACAGTGGTGTGAAGCATAACAGAAATGTTGTCATTCCCATTCATGTGATCAAAGATACATACCTGTAAAATTTTCATTGAACATCCCATACCATGGTTGAACTTTTTGATGAGCGTACCAAGAATCTGGAAGATGGACGCGCGTGTGTTTTTGGTTTTCACCAAGGCCATGCTGGGACACTCCAGGATCTTGTAGCAGCAGTCACCAATCAAACTGAAAAAAACATGCAAAACAATTATTATGCTTACACCTATATATCAGTACATTTTGTCACCATTTATTTTCGAATTTCAGACTACTGAGCCCATAAAATATCAAACAAATAAATTTTGTAATCCTAGAACAGCACAAAGGAAGTACGTAGAGGGATCCCGTGATTGTGCTTATGTACACCACATTACCTACTACTACTACTACATATGATGCCCGTTGCTGAGAGGAACCTCCACCAAGTTGAATGGCCAGAACAGTAGTGTCTCCATTTATTCCTGCCCTTGCATTGCAACTTTTTATAGTGATGCAAATGATAGCCAATGAAGTTAAGACATAGGTAATGATAGATGCTGTGGTAGGTATTAAAAAAGTTTTTGTTTTCAAAAAGCAGCAATGGTTAAAAGTTATGAGTAGTGATGATATAGTGATGAGAACACCTTGCTCTCATTACCCACATGACAAAGTCGTCCTCCATAACAGGCGGCTCCCACAGGCGCTGCAGAGGGTGCTGCACCAGACTGTACAGATGAAGCAACATGTTATTCCGGTCCTCGGGCCAGCTGTAACTCGAGCCAGCGTCCTTCACAGCCTTCTTCTTGCCCTGGGAAAGGCGTTACACTTGGTCAATGTGGGAAATCAAGTAAGTGCTTTTATCATTCATAGGAAGAAAAAAAAAGCTATTCAGTTGTAAAGTAAGCCATAATTTCTCTGATGTGAACCAATGCAATGAAAGATTGGAAAAGACCAGTTGAAAATGGAAACAAGGCACATGCACTATCAAAAATATATTATATACGGTATGAATTTTATTGGTTAAAATAAAGGCAACTAGAATAGGAATGCTCACCAAAGAAGTTAATGATATTGAAAGTGAATATATTGCAAGTCAAAAATAAAAGTTAAAGATGTTTAAAAATCCAAGTTATTATAAATCTTTAGAGCAAATTTCTTCAAAATAATTACATAAGATTATACAATGAACTGAAGCTGAATAATCATAAAAGCCATTTCAACTCTACAAGTCTATTCTAGATTGCCAAAAATCTAATTTTCAAAACAGATTTTTTTTCAAGATTTCTAAGATGCAGCTGAAATATCTATAATCTATTCATCAATTTGCTATTATCTTTATATTTAAGCTTAATTCAAAGATGAGAAACCTCAGGCAATATGAGCAACACTCAAAAAATGACATAAAAATCAATTAAATCAGCAACAAAAAGTCTTCCTTTAGGAGTATAGGGCGCACAGTCCCCCTTAAGCCAGGTAATGTCCAACACTGACTTGGTAAGCGTCCTTTAACAGAAAAAAGAGCAACCAAACATTCTCTGATCGTCACACCCATCAGGACACCTAGAAGTATTGGCTTTAAACTCAATAACAACTTCTCTACTTACCCTCCCAGTTACAACAACGTCTGCAGATGTTTTGTTGTACTTATTTTCCATTGCTTCAGTCAGCTTGCACGCTATGAATGTGGTCATCTTCACAATGTTGAGCCATTTAAGCTTAAGAGGTCCTGTCACATCACCATTGGTAATTCGACCTAATTTTGATACCAATTCTCCCATTGCTGTATTCAAAAGAAATAAAGATTTTGTACCACAAAATACACTTCAATGATATGGACAAATTTTCAGTACGTAGGTATGTATTATGCCATTTCAAATATTCAATGTCTTCAAAAATTATTCCTACCTTTCACCATTAGGTTCCAACACTGATGCAGAACTTCTTCATCAACAGAGACAAAATTGACTAATACACTATATAGTGTGTCAAAACTCTTCTCTTTGAGGATGAATTCCACTCCGTCCTGCCGCTGAATGCCCTGAACAGCTGTGGATAAGCAATGTCAATCAATCTCATTCTTGTCTTATTTCATCATTCATCTTATACACAAGAGCAGTCCCAGACCGCAGACCTCCATCAAGGCTGATAAATATTCCATCTGTTAGGTGTAATCCTGCTGGCAAACAAACAAAGAGACAATCAAACTGAACAAATCTCCCGACCTCCTTGGTAGAAGTAATTATCAGTAACCTTCAGAGCAAAGGCAGATGCTTAACATTCCAGCCCTTCACTACTCGATAAAAACAAATACACATTCTACAAATTGTATAATAGCCGCAGGCAAGAGTCAAACTTGCAAAGCAGGGCTGGTGCCCTCACTGTACAGAGGGATCAAAATGGGGGGTGGCACCTTCATTTACCTCAACTCAAATGGGGGGTGGCTCCTCCATCTGACCTCAACTCAAATGGGGGTGTGGCACCTCCATTTGTGCACCTCTATACAGCGAGAAGGCCCAGCGCGTGCTCTGCAGGTTCCACTCCAGCCTGTTGCTGTTAGACAGTTTGTCCTATTTGACTTATTTCTTTGACATTATACAAAGAATCAAGATTTACACATGATTGTGTTCATAGTGCTTACCTTTAATTTTCTTTGAAATTTCCCAAGCTGTAGACACACTGGTCACCACATACTGGTTGTTATTATTAGACTCCTCCAGCATCTGAAGACTCAGAGGTATCGCAAAATCAAAATCTGCCATCTGAAATCAAGCATATAAGCATCAGACATGATCTTGTCCCATTCAGCACTCTCAAAATCATTATACACATTCCCACATCTAACCTAACCTCGCCATATCTAACCTATCTTAACCGTTTTTGGTTGAAATAACAAGTTTTTGAAACGGGAGGGGAAGCTGACATGATATAAATATACATAGTAGTACTGATTTCCACCAAAAACGAGTGTCAAATTTATTGAAAACCCATCAAAATTCATTAGAAAACAATGGTACCACCTGCGAAAACAGAAGTGCCCAATTGCAAAAGCATACTGTTTGATTTGGTTAGAAAAAATATTTATACATTTAATTTGTTTCTTTTTAGGATCTTTGCTCCAGTGACGGCCCAAGCCTTTATGGAATCCTTAGCAAAATATGACTTTTGGGCTTCCCCCAGGCCACCCCCCCCTCACTTACACATACTTTTGACTGTGATCAATGTTTGATCATTCAAATGCTACAAATCGTGCACACTTCTATCAATTGTATTTAACTATTTATTAGTTGTAAGTGTTGGGTAGGGTTTATGGAGCTCGTCGATCGGAATTCTCATCGAAACACCAAGAACTCTCGTCGACATGGAAATTTTCAATAACTGGTGTATCGGCGAAAGTTCCTATCGGCGACAATTCCATAATCCCCCCCACCACTCACTAGTTCAAAACCAAACCTGGACATTTTTTGCCCAACCAAACCTAACTGATCAAGTTCAATAATGGTATTATTTAATCCCTGAATGCAGAAACACAGGTAAAAGCAGATCAAATATAGGTATATATTGGGTACTATAATATCAAGATGAAGAACTGGAACTGTCGGATAAAATAGGAACACTCGTCGACGTGAAAATTTGGAACACTCGTCGACGGCAACGAGAATTCTGGTAGAAGAGTCCCAGGTACACCTTGGGTATCTAACACGATAAATTGAAGCTTCTCATGGATAGTGGACATCTCAAGCGCTCTTTGGTGCCCCCTGCTGGCCATGGGGGGCCCCAAGCAGCCACTAGGCCGCCTATGCCTTGGGTCGCCTCTTGTTTTGCTCCGTGAAATTACTGACTTGGGAATGCCTTCTCTGATGCTGACAATACACCAAAAAAGAAGTCTGAACACATACAATTACCTTGATGGTTGTGTTACTTATATTCCGAGTAGGTAGGCACCATGTACATGAGCCTGTATGACAGTAGAAAAAATATCCGTTTGTCAACACAGGTTTTCCCGCGCAGACAGCCAGACTTTGTTGTTGAACTAAAACTTGAACTTGACTTGTTGTTGATGTTTGAAGTTTTGAACACTCATCCCGCCAGTTCAGGGGTATCTAAAGTACCAGTATTATGCGGGGTTCAGACTCCACGTATTTGCTACGTGCGTCTTGTCATCGTGACGTCACCGTGACGTCACTTGTGAGACGAGGTAACGTCATCGTGACGTCACGGTGACGTCACGATAACAAGGCGCACGTAGCAAATACGTGAAGTGTGAACCGGGCCTTAGGCCCGGTTAAGACGCCTTAATCGGCGAAGGACGAGCGAGCCGAGCACGTGCGCACGTGCGGCGTCACCCGGAGTTTGACCTGTGTGACATTGCTAGCTACAGGTGTGTGGTCTCAAACCACACACCAAATTTCAACTTAAGCCCGGTTCAGACTTCACGTATTTGCTACGTGCGTCTTGTTATCGTGACGTCACCGTGACGTCACGATGACGTTACCTCGTCTCACTGGTCACTCCCGCTACCGTAGATAACAGTGAAGTCGCCAGTTCTACGTTTCTTTGTTATTTACAGACGTGTGGTGGCGTTAATACTTACATTTGTACATCCATGATTTCAGGAAAGTTAGAAGGGTCTATCTGGAAAGTCTGTGTCATTTTGTGTCTTCATCTGTGTCATATTAGGGTTATAAATGAACAAATTACAAAAATAAAACCGAGTGGCGACCTCACTATACCTACTACAGTAAAGTCGCCAGCTAGTATTTTAACCCAACAGTTGAGTCGCCACTCTGGGGAATTCAGGGAAATTAGAGGTAAAGTAAAACAAGTCTATATATATTAGCTGCGGAAGATGCTTGGATATATAAAAATTCCTCTGCCAACGTGAAAATAAATTCTATTCAAGTTTGAAAGATCTGGCAAGTCTGCGTCCTGTCGCCCGAAAAGCTATTGTTTACTGTCTGTCATCGCGCGAAGAAAAACGGGAGAAGCAAAATGCGCAACAGTTATATTTGCAGATACAAAGCATAAAACAACGCTGAAACAGGGTAGATTATACAATCATGATATAAACTACTGTGTAACATCTTCAGTGGCACATAAAAATCAGTAGTGATGCTATAATTCGTAATATTTGGCGCCTGGCGACTTCACTGCAGGTGGCGACTTCGGTAGATGACGCATCTACTTCAGTCTCAGATTGAGCATCATACTCTACATCTGTCACAGCGACAGATTCACTGTCTGACACCGAACTACAATCGCTCATCATTTACATTTGCTGGTCGGTACGACGGGTGTCACAAATGCAGACGACGTTGTTTACATTTTAGCTCCTCCTGTGACGTCATCAATAATATTCACGGGGCTGTTGGGATGAAGAATTTTTTTTTCGCGCTTTTTACAAAAGTCGTGTTTTTACGGAAATAAGGCCTGGAAATCAATTATTTTTGGTGGATTCGGTGTTTTGAAGGAACATTCAACATAATTAGGCAAAGAAAAAATGGGTCTGGACGATTACTTTAAGGAAACAGCCCAACTGTTTCCGCTCCGCCCGGGGATCGAACCCGGGACTTCTCGGTTGTGAATCGAGCGTGCTACCCCTACACTACGGAGTACCCTTAAAGTGTGTTTCGAGGTATTACTTCAAATTTCAAATCATTGTGGGTGAAGATCAAATAAGCTGAAGGGTGAGAATTATATTTTTTTTACTACTCTTTTTGTACGGTAGGTAGGTGTAGAAATATTGACCCCATAAGGTGAAAAATCCTTCACAGTACATGATCGAAATACCATGACACAGTGAAGAGCGAATATAGATCCATAGCGAATACATATGAAACTAGGGGGGGCACTCAGTAGAGCGCATACCTCCGCCCGAATATTTCATCAATTGGTTGCCATGGCAACAGTTGTGATTCGATTAAAAAATATAAAAAAGTACATAAAAGGTAAAAAAAAAAAAATATATATAATATATATATATATATATATATATATATATATATATATATATATATATATATATATATAATATATATATATATATATATACGTATATGCACTCAGTATGAGCGCATACGTCCGCCCGAATTGTCCATCAATTGGTTGCCATGGCAACAGTTGTCAATAGATTTCATCCAAAATCAAATCAGTTCTTCCTTATACCAAATAGACTTTGTATACCGAGTTTGGTCCAAATCTATTCGTAACTTTTCGAGAAATCCTGTACACTAACAAACAGACAGACAGACAGATCGGGGTGAAAACATAACCCCTCCAACTTCGTTGGCGAAGGTAATTACCATCCATTGATAACCGATTGCATGTACAGTCTCAGAGCCTCAATCAATCAATCATTGGGGGCATATACGACGGGGGGCACGTCGCCTCGCCCACCCTAGGACGCCACTCCCGGGGGTCACCACGCGCGAGTCCCCATGCATGCAGCCTCTCTTCCCATACCAAGTAACTCTCGACAGGAAACATCAACTTGCCAACTTGCCCCAGCCATGAGCCTTGTGGGCGCCCCCTTGGCTTTCTCCGCGCCGCGTGTCTCTTACAGATACAACCCGGTGGGAAGGATTGGTTTCAGGGTAGCGTACGTGCCACATGCCCATATAGCCGAAGCTGGCGCTAACGGACTATTGCAGGTAATAGGCCTCGATTCAGTCTCACGGTGAAATCGCTAATTTGACATCAGCGATCAGAACCTCACTCTTGATTATCTCGATCGTTAATTGTCTCTGGATAGCTACAGGGACTCTACTTGACAAATATAAAAGCGGAAAGCACTGGGCAATGAAGGTAACCATTGTGGTAGTTAGTCCTGGGCTGTGGAGGCTATAATAATATAGCCCCCAATGTTTTATGAATAGCTTCGGATCTCAAAGAGTTTTTTTTTTTTTTTTTTTTTTACAAAAATGAAAATAGCTCTGAGCCTCTGACTGGGGCCAACGCAAAATTATAGTAATAAATGAGATTTGGTTAGATATTGCTTGGTATATGCTGATTGCATCTTTTTATGAGCAGGACAAGAGAGAGGCGGAGAGAACAAAAGGCGAAAACAGAGGAGATGAGGAGTGCAACAGACAGAGGAAACACCAAACAAAAAACCTTCTGGAGAGGTGAAGAAGAGAATATCAGAAGGACAAGACACAGAGTTGACACAGTTCAAAAGCCTTTAATTTGTCACGCAATAGCAGAAGTCCTCAAGACCTCAGACCAGGGGTGGTCAAATTTCAGTATTGAACAAAACAGTGTCACTATTCAATCTACATGACTGCTTCATCACGCTAAAACTCATTATTTTTCTTAGGGTTTTACTCCTGATAATGAAAATATAAATAATACCGAGTTGAACCCAAATCAGATTGTCTTAATTTTTTTACTTTTCATGTTGCGAAAGTTAGCCTAAGCAAATGATCGGATTCTTTTGGTAGAGTACAGTGTCACATCTTTCATTATACTCTTAAATAAATTGAAAATTATCCGGTAAAAACCTAAAGCTCTCCAGGCTGGTTTAGTGGTCTAGCTAAGCCTCCAATGGTTCCAGATCCTAAACTCGCCCCTGATTAGGTCATCTTTCAGAGCCAAAATATAATGGAAGAAATGATAAAGAATGCTAGAACACTGACAGAAGATTAAGACATGAAAGACATATATATAGATATGAAGATACTTAAGCAATAAGGGATAGGGAATTGTTAACTCTTTGAGACCCAGAGCGTAATTTCCATTGCAATTTGGGTACCATTAGACGATTTTTAGTGACTATAAGCAATATTTTATAGATATAACCTGTTTAGTATCCTTTCCCACTAACTAATTTGGTATATTCAGTTACTTTTCGCAATTTTATGACTCGACAACATACAATTTTTTATAGCAAAAGAAAGATCTGGGTGTGAAGGGGTTAAAATAAATATGAAAAAGCATAGACAAAAAGTGAGAGATCAGCCGCGGATGCTAAAAAATCTTTTGTAACCGCGAACTTACGAGTTTCTTTTGACTCTTTTTCTTTATTCGTTGAGAGTTTCGTTTCGTGTTTCTCACCGAGTTCCTGGCAGGAGTCCCAAGCTAAGCTCTTTCCGGGAGGGTTACAGTTGATGATCGCATATCCAACGCGTGACCAAGGCCGTGGGTGAATTACACAAACACACACACACACACACACACACACACACACACACACACACACACACACACACACACACACACACACACACACACACACACACACACACACACATGGCAAACCAGCACAGATGGCGGCGTGCAACCAACGTAACGGAGGTGTCGACCTAACCACGGCGGCGCTGACGTGTGGTGAATAAGCAGCGAATACGTGTTTCATAATTAGCCCTTCATTGTGATGAATTCCGTCTGTCGAGGCTGCTTTTGTTCTTTAAGCTTCTCCCGGCATTCACGTTAAACCCCCGCACGATGTTTTAGCGTATCACTTATATTCAACCACTGTAGCTACTCTAACTTACACACTGATACTGTTCGATGCAGTGACTTTCCACGTACAGTTCATAATAATTATTTTAAACATATACACGGACAAACAAAAAATGTACCTATGATCGAATTTGGGTTTTTCACAAGCGTCAAAACATTTTGTGCTTTGAAAACACATGATTTAATGGAGGAGGGAATCTTTACCTTTACCATGAAGGAAATTAATAGTAATAAAAATTTTCTTCAATATGTTGAGTTCCTATAGGTACTATAGTCTATTCACTTAAGCCTGGATTCCTGGGCTGGGAGCTGCTCGCTGCCTAGCCGAGTTTGTAAGGACGTCGCTGATTGGCTGATAGACTCGGGCTGGGTGGCGATGGTGGTGGTACTTGCCTCGCCGCAACCCAAAACCCTTGCGTTGCCTCAGAAAAATATTCATATTTCTTGGCTTTACTCATCTCTTACACAAAATAGGCCTATTTTGTTTGCATCAGTAAATCAGGCAGTGATTGTTCAACAACAACACGCCATTCATAACTCAATAGGGTAAAAAATAAAGTCATGACTGACTATCACAAGAGTAGGCGGACTTTTAGGTTTTCAGTGCATTGAAATGTTTTACTCCTACTCGATATAACCAAGCTACCAGATAATAGTTATGACAGCTGAGCCTACCATCGTGTTCATAATACATTGCTGCATATCATGAGCATAAAAAAATTACAGTAAGACTTCACTAATATTAAGATAATTAAAGGAAAGTAAAAGAGTGTATAAACATTATTTCTTGCTTATTTTGCTTCAACTCGCTCTAACTCCATAAGTTTTGGTCACATTCAATTTTCAAGAATTGTTTCAAAATCCTTATACTTTTCCGCTTCCTGTGGTATGTAGCACGTACCAATAAGGAAAAGAGTAGGTGGTCAAAATGGCTAAGAAAGTTAAAACTACTACTGCAAACTGGCACAGTGACGGGTGAGCATTGCTCCCTATATAGGAGAGACTGTTTTCGGGAGAGCTATCAGAGGCTCCACCCGTCACGGCACCAGTTTGAAACAGTTTAACTTTCTTAGCCATTTTGACCACCTACTCTTTTCCTTATTGGTACGTGCTACATACCACAGGAAGCGGAAAAGTATAAGGATTTTGAAACAATTCTTGAAAATTGAATGTGACCAAAACTTATGGAGTTAGAGCGAGTTGAAGCAAAATAAGCAAGAAATAATGTTTATACACTCTTTTACTTTCCTTTAATTATCTTAATATTAGTGAAGTCTTACTGTAATTTTTTTATGCTCATGATATGCAGCAATGTATTATGAACACGATGGTAGGCTCAGCTTTCATAACTATTATCTGGTAGCTTGGTTATATCGGGTAGGAGTACAACATTTCAATGCACTGAAAACCTAAAAGTCCGCCTACTCTTGTGATAGTCAGTCATGACTTTATTTTTTACCCTATTGAGTTATGAATGGCGTGTTGTTGTTGAACAATCACTGCCTGATTTACTGATGCAAACAAAATAGGCCTATTTTGTGTAAGAGATGAGTAAAGCCAAGAAATATGAATATTTTTCTGAGGCAACGCAAGGGTTTTGGGTTGCGGCGAGGCAAGTACCACCACCATCGTCACCCTGCCCGAGGCTATCAGCCAATGAGCGACGTCGTTACATACTCGCCTAGGCATCGAGCCGCTCCCAGGAATCCAGCTTAAGTGAATAGACTATAGTAGCTGCATGTGGTGATACGTACCGATCATGTTTATAATCATACCAAGTACCATAACTCATTTATTTGTCTTAAGAATGCGATCGTTAAGGTAAAGTAAGACATGGCCTACTTTGCTAAACATGTAATACCGCATGCATTAGCAGCATTAATTAACCCCTTCAAGTCCAAATCTTTCCTTTCCTATATGAAATCGTCTGTTGTTAGCCATAAAAATACGAAAAAGTAACTTAATATACCAAATTAGCTCGTGGACAAGGATAGCCTACTAAACAGGTCATATCTATAAAATATTGGTTATATTCATTAAAATCGTCTAATGGTACTCAAATTACAATGAATATCACGCTCTGGGTCTCAAGGGGTTAATGTGGCGCTTAAACTGCATTTCGCTGGAAGAGCTGCATGACGAAGAGAGACAACATTCGGGCAATTGAAGAAGAAAGCCATAATTGAAGTTTGTATTAATTCATAATAGAAATTCCTCAACATATTTGATATTCCAGTCACGTTATTTTTACCTACCGTAGATAACAGTAAAGTCGCCAGGACAACTTTTTTTTCTGTTTACAGACGTGTGGTGGCGTTAATACTTACATTTCTACATCCATGATTTCAGGAAAGTTAGAAGGGGCTATCTGGAGAGACTGTGTTATTTTGTGTCTTCATCTGTGTCATAGTATGGCTATAAATGAACAAATGACAAAAATATCTACAAAGTGACTACCAACAGTAGAGTTGCCATCTAGTGTTTATTTACTGAGTGTCGTACCGCTGTCGTCGTCGCCCGAAAAAAAAACGCGTAGTGAAATTTGAAACCGTATATACTTGCAGATACAAAGCATAAAACAACGCTGAAACAGGGTAGATTATACAGTCATGATATAAACTACTGTGTATCATCTTCAGTGGCACATAAAAATCAGTAGTAATGCTATAATTCGTAATATTTGGCGCCTGGCGACATCACTGCAGGTGGCGACTTTACTGTTATCTACGGTAGAAAGAACACACACCAGAAGCCAGAAACAAACGGATGACAAAATAATGGACTGCTGATCATGCACACAATATACATCTATGGATAACTACTTTAATACGTAACAAATAAACTGATTATGTATATATGGTCACCACGTATACATAAAGCTTTTGCATTACGTATCTACAGTGTGGTTAACCCCTTGAGACCCAGAACATAATTTCCATTGCAATTTGGCTACCATTAGACAATTTTTAGTGAATATAAGCAATATTTTATAGATATGACCTGTTTAGTATCCTTGTCGACGAACTTATTTGGTATATTAAGTTACTTTTTGTAATTTTATGGCTACCAACAGACTTTTTTTTTTATAGCAAAAGAAAGATATGGGCGTGAAGGGGTTAATAGCCTACGTGCTTCTCTTATAGCAGCAAAGCAAAGCAGTGGAAGCATCTGAGTAGGCTACCTATGATGTCTAAAAATACATAGTTGAAGCAATGACATCTGGATTAGAAAGATAAAAAACATCACTGTTGACACTGAGAATATCCCTCAACCTCTTCCTACATGCGTGCACGTTGAACTGAAGTCACCGACCGGACGAGTCATCCGCCATCTGTGTTCTCCCTACTTCAGTCTCGCTTTGCTACACACACACACACACACACACACACACACACACACACACACACACACACACTCACACACACACTCACACACACACACACACACACACACACACACACACACACACACACACACACACACACACACACACACACACACACACACACACACACACACACACACACGCACACACACACACACACGTATATAATCATCTTATCATACACAAAGCCAGTACTCTTTTAATGGTTTTGAATTTGATCATACATGTGCGCGTATACTGATCCTTGTCGCCTCGCCTGCTGCTGCTGCTGCCCTCCGCTTCCTCCCTTCCCCACCCATCATCAATTGCTCACGCCAATTTTCTGCGGCAACATCTAATCAGTGCGTGGCGTGACTACGAAAATACAAAAACTAATAGTGAAGGTACAGTAACGATCCATAAAACCATAACCATAACGAACTAATAATAAAAAGCTGTAATGTAACTGTGTATGGTCACCTTGTAACAACAGCTCTTGACACCCATGCATATAATACAAAGGTAGACTATAACTCGTACAAAATGAAACGCTGCATGTTTACGAAAATGTCCACATGCTAAGCCATTCTATAGCAGAAACAATACATCATAGAGTGCTATAGTACGTAGTTAGACCTAAGGAGGAGGGGAAGGAGAGGCATCCGTTTCCGAGCTTGAATAACTCATGTTCCCGTGAAACTTTTGCCATCTGCCACTCCTCCGTTCACTGCCACTCAGGCTAGTCTGGTGACGCCACGGTTATTCGCTACCTCCGCCAGCAGTCACAAATCGACGGGACTCAGGTATCCTAAATCGTCTCCTTATTAACTTGTCCACTAGCTAATTTGGTATATTAAGTTAGTTTTCGTAATTTTATGGCTAACAACAGACGATTTTATATAGCAAAGGAAAGATCTGGGCGTGAAGGGGTTAAAGAGCATTTCATAAGACAAGGCTCCTCATTTCTTGTGCAGACCTCTTCACAAGCATTACAGCACTAGTACATATATTTCATACTATCGGCGATATAAGCATACAAGTGACAAAGTGTACCTGGCAACTTGTGCGATCTATAACCTCCAGCAAGAGCCAGCGGATGTGTGTGGAGGACCGACCATAGCCCTCGGAGTATTTTAGGGCACGGAACACATGGCGGAGAAAGGAAAATAACACGCTAGCAACACTGAGAAATACAGGTCAGAGAGAGAGAGAGAGAGAGAGAGAGAGAGAGAGAGAGAGGAGAGAGAGAGAGAGAGAGAGAGAGAGAGAGAGAGAGAGAGAGAGAGAGAGAGAGAGAGAGAGAGAGAGAGAGAGAGAGAGAGAGAGAGAGAGAGAGAGAAAAAATAATGACGTCAAATTGCTTTGTAAAAATCCAAGTATATAGGAATGACAGATGCGACCTACATCCGTAGCCAAAGAATTTCCTGACAATTTTCACGCAAACTGCAGCAACGGGAAGTAATGACGTGAAAGAAAAGAAATGGACTTTAAAAAAAACTAACGAGACGGGGAACGTATACTGTCAAGCAATAAATGCACGGCAGAAGTAAAAGCGTGAAAGCAAAAAGATAAACACACACACCACACACACACACACAGTGAACGGTATGCAAATCAAACAACTTAATTGCCCGAAACAACAAAACACTAGTCTTCCTTCTACACAAGTGCTGGCAATCTTGTGAGGGTTTTGCTCGTCACGACAACTTTGAGCGGACGAGTGATGCTCAGCATTCACCATGACTTCAAAAAGCATCTATCTGCCTTACCTTCCAAGCCCTCACCCCGCCAGCCAGCCACCGCCCTTGTGTTCCTGCTCCATCTCGATCATCTCAGACAGTCTTTCAAATCCAACCTCCAGAACTTCTTTACTATTCTTGCCATATGTTTCTCCTAACTCCTCTACAATAATTGTCTCTTTACGTCACACCTTAACCATCCCTATATAGTGGTGAACCCAGCATCTTGGCCTGTTAGTCAATAAGCCTGTACGCCGGGGCTCGAAGCAGCTCCCTTGGTGCTGGCAGATGCTTCGTTTGTATGTACTGTAGTGAGAACCAAAGTAACTATACCGGTATTGTTACTTTGGTGAGAACAAGGAGACTTACCGCAACCACTCGAGGACGCGTTTAGAAATGCTATTAAGGTGCTTTTATGGAAGATAAAAGGTATTTGCGGCGGCTGGGAATGTTACGATGTGCGGTGTTAAGAGCATTACAAGCAAATGCGTGATGAAGGAAGTATTAAGCCCATCATAAACGCAGAATTTCTCCTTCACCGCTACGCGCGAAAATGTTATAAGAAATTGCGAACGAAATTGTTATAATGCTGCTTGCATATACATGTGGTAGTCAATATAAGATATAACATTAGATTTACCCGAATCCCTTGTGTCACAGTGATACAGATTTCGCAAGTTCCTCTACCTTTGATACCTGACTTCTGAAAATTGTAAATTCCATGCATTCTTGTCCTGTAGCTTAAATGATTTGTATAACTTGCATTTCTTCCTGTTTAAAAAATATTTATTTTTTGTCTAGTATCCTCTAGTGTAGCATTTTTATTAACTTCCGCATTGAATGAGTCACTCCTCTCGTTCAATGCATTTTTTAAATCTTATTTACCGCCTATAATTATAAGATCCACGATCCCGCGTTTTACCACACACACACACCACACACACACACACACACACACACACACACACACACACACACACACATACACACACACACACACACATGCATATATATATATATATATATATATATATATATATATATATATATATATATATATATATATATATATATATATATATATATATATATATATATATATATATATCGCAGGTGTGTCACAAGTCTGTCTCACTCATGGATGCGTGACAATGCTAATGATAATAATAATTTTAACAATAATGACAAAAATAGTGTAATAATTAAAATAAATAAAATAATTATAACCATAATGATAATGTAATAGTTAATATGTATGTAATGTAATAGTTAGTATTGCTATCATTACCACCTTTGTCACTGTCCCTGTCATCACAATTAGCATCACCATCACCATCATCATCCGCACCACCACCACTAATAGCATCGCTCAGGCTGTTGATTAATGTAATTACAATAAATACTCGAACATAATTTTGGAGAGCAATATTTTCCTGGTTCCCTACAATGAAGGAGCTAGTATCGTTCTTATAATCCATGCATTCACACCATCCACAGATCGCAACACAGACATTCTAGGCAACGGTATACACATCGTTCTGCCTCGCTACGCTACACCCCGCCGCGCCGCAAACACAAACTAACTAACAAAAACTAACTAACTCCGACCCTATACCACACCTCGTCCTGTCCTCACTCACAGTAGCAGCCCCGTCCCTGCCACACTGCCAGCACAGCAGAAGCCCCGTCCCTTGCCACACATACTATTATTAACAATAACACTTTGTGGTCGCATAGCGGGAAAGAATCCTTAAAATGAGCGGCATGAATACGCGAGGAGTTATACTTACATGTGCACGCATACTGTAGTGTAGGCTACATACGTGCACATGAACGTGCAATCACGTAAGCGTGGTAAGTGCTCACGCACAGTTGACTGTTAGTAAAGCATATGTTGTAGTGAGACGTGCCTGTCCGGTTAAAGCTGTCAATGTATGGTTACCATGCCTAACAATACCAACGATTATGTTCAGATGTTCCTATGTTCAGATGAAACCATACCTTGTTATTATCGATGCATCACCAGTCCGGCAGACGCTGCTGGTGATAAGTGTCATCCTTTCTTCCTTTATTGTTTATTGGTGTACTAAAGTACCTTGGTGTGATTTTATGTGTCACTACACACTTGTGTTATGAAAATATCTGACTATATCTTCGCATGATATTTTAGTGGCAAGAAGGCGGGTGGGAAGCGGCGGGAATATTGCCCCCCGCAGCCCAGCGGTGTGATGAGGTGTAAGCATAGCGTGACGTTGTCTCCCTCAGAGTCCCTCTCCCCTATTTACTGCCGCCGCTCACCTAACAGTCGTTGGTGAGACTCGCTATTCTGTCCACTCTGATGACTCTACTTGCCTCCCTTCAGTATTTTTTTTACCAGTTTGCCGTTATGACTTGTTTCAGAAAAAATGGAACGAACATCCTTGAACTATGAAGTCAATGATAATGCATAAGAATTAGTTGAAATGACAAACGTGATAATCCCAAAAATGTTCTCATTTCATGTACTGTCTGTGACATTAGCCAGAAGGAAGATGGTCATGAAAGAAGGTAGCACGGAATGAGGTCGAGGAAAAGTACATGTTTGGCTGAGCCCGAACATTACCACTAATGTGCCCCTAGCTGCGAGCCCCTGGCTTTGTTACGACGTGTGTGTATGAATATTAGGCACAGTAGGACGCCAGATGAGGGTAGAAAGTAAGGAGGCGCGAGGGGGTCAGGCCTGCCATCACGCCGTAACCTCTGCCACGGCTCCCCGGCACACCACACCTGATGGTCATGTGGGCCGCCCAGAGGAGGAGCACACCGTGACACAGCCGTACATATGCCGGTGGTGGTTGTGCTCACCCTCAGTAGCACTCCAGCTGTGGTGGTGTGCAGGCTGCTCTAAAGGAGCCACGTCAGTTTTAAATCACGGTGTAGGCGACGCAAGTAACCGGTGGGAGGGGGATTTTTTTTTTTACATTTGTGGCTTTAGTGCCTGTAGGCAGTGACCTCCAGGGCTCGGATGATAGGCTCTGGAGGTTCACTTGATGGCTGTGATGGCTGACCCTCGCCCGTGGTGGCGCAGGCAGGATTTTTATAGTGGCCCCTAGCTGTGATTTAAAGGTTCATGCCGCCCCCCTGTGTCCTCCGGTGCACTCGCAATCGAAGGTAGAGTTAATGGGCAGCATGTGAGTGTTCTCCTGCCACTCGACGATTGCTGAAAGATTTTAAGTGGAATTTGGCCCTCATCGGGGATCGAACTCCGGTTACCGAGCACGCCACTCGGAGACGCTATAATCACTCTGCTACCGCCTCTCCAAATCTGCGTGAGGTAATATGTGATTTCACACAGTCACCCTCAAGGAGTATACCCCCAGAGGGTAACTGTGTGTCCCATAACGCCTTTAGCAGATCCCCTTCTTCCCCCTCCCATCGGTTACTTGTTGCGAGAACGGCATCAAAATACGGACTTGTGATAACCTTTTTTTTTTTTTTAATCTCGTCCCCCTTCCGTCTCCTAAACAGAAAAAGAAGAAGTTAAGTGCGGCTTGCATCATAGCAGCAGATTCTTCAGACAACAGACACTCCATACACTATATATAGGGGCTCAAACTGATGAGAGCTTTGCTTCCGTTCTGATATGTAAAGGTGAAGGCAACAAGTGCCGGGAACTGACAGCTTTGACAAGTCAATCATTGTACGGACCGGCGACGACCCAGCTAGCATCTATACTCGTGTATATAGTAATAATTCAGGTAAGACTTTGCTTTGGTGCTTCCCGCTGGGACGCTGACGCAGCTCTCACCATGTTAAACCACAGTAACATTCCATCGACTTGTACTAAAGAACAATTTCCTACTATTATGCAGTGTTGGTACAGTTTGTCTTAAGTTAAAATGTCACTTTATTTTCAACACGTGCTTTTAGAACCATTTACATACAAGATAACTCATTCCACATCAAGGCTGTGTCCCGCGTGCGAGCCTGGTGTGGCAGCGGGCGAGAAGGGCGTGCACGCCCCTCTTATTGTCAAAGCTAGCTACCTATGTCCCACGTGTCAACGTTATGTCAGCTTGAAGAATATACTGCATGGCAGGATATTAGTATTACAAATGTGTATTAGATAATTTAGACCATTTGACAGTTACTATTGAGTGCTATAATAGACCAACCAAGAAATAATTAGTACATTATTACAATTAAGAAAATTGCATTAGAGAAAATAAGTTTATGTTTATAATGTATAAATGAGTGTGAATTATTGCAAAAACTGCTAATTTTCATTGTCCTGG
>JACEEZ010006967.1:70000-80000 GCA_016584305.1 Chionoecetes opilio | reverse complement strand
TGTGCCACAGAAAACATGGTGTTCTATAATACCCGGCCTATATATGCTACTGAGTCGCCTTTATGGTACAGTGTTGTGCTCACTACCCTCAATGTCCTTACCAAGTGTGTCTATGATGAACTTTTATCAAAAATGAATTTCTAACGGCTGCACACGTGACGTCAGGCACCTTGATGCCAACAAGCAGGTCAGTCTGCCAACACACCAATAAAGGATATATCACCTGCCAACGTTAAAAGGACGATTTTCACTCCAGGAACTCTTCTTTTTATCGGCGTTTATCGTAGCAGTAGTAGCACTCCTCGGACATACAAACATCGGACTCGCAAGACATTTACCCCCAGTACTGCAATAATGTCCTGTATTTTACGCCCCGAGGTTTATGGGGCATTTACAGCAAACTTTTTAAACTGTCACACTAAGCTAGCGACTTGTAAGTGATTACTGTATACTGACTGACTCATCGTTTGAGCCTAATAGCTAATTACACAGACTGCAGTCCCAAGAAACAGGTCTGCTCATTTCCATAACATCACGTAACCTTCATCTTTTCATGCTGTCGCTCATTGTCGCTGCTCCGAGAAACACTTTATCAAGTATTATCGCCAAGAAACAATAACATCAATGCCCTCAGGGTGATATAATACCATATAGGATAACACTTATTCCAGCAAGTCTATTAAGTGGTAACCTGCATTTCACCACCAATTGAATCAAAGATATGACGTCACTAATGTGCTATTCCTTCTCTTCAGAATGGGACATCAATGCATGGTAGCGGCAGCAGCAGCAGCTATGATTATGATGTCTTATGGCGCTGTTGTTGATGCTGAAGAGTTCCACATAGTAACCAACCATCAACTTGAGCCTCGTGGGATCAACTTGCGAGGTCAAGCCTTCATGAGACAACAGGGTATTAAACGGCAGTGGGAAGACTCAAGTTTCATAGATGAGCCTCAAATAGATTATGACTACTTTGTACAGCCTATGATAGCAACAACTAAAGTTTCTCCTGTTGTAGGTCAGATCTTATCGGTATTGTACAACAACGCTTCAAAAAGAGTCGGTGGCACTCCTGGCGAGAACCTTGATGCAAGAAATCAAGGGGACCAACAACACGGCAAGACACACAAGCAGACCCGCACAGAACCTTACCAGGACGAGCAGCTATGGCATGATAAGGACCCATTCTCAGTGTTCTATGATTCTATGTTCCCAGACATGGAGTCAGTCTTTCCAGAGGAGGAGACCTACAACAAGAACTTTGCCAAGATTCCTCGGGAGCCGGTTAAGCAAAGTGCGTCCAGCTCCATTGGACCCATCTCCCCTCTTCAGGTCTTACCCTCTAGCAGCCCCGTGACACCCTTAACTGAGGTGCATTCACCTCCTACCACGTCTTCACCCCTTTTATCATCATCCCTGCTAAGCCCACAACCTAGTCCCAAGCCATCCCCTCTGAAGACGTTCATTGACTCTACAACATACGGGAAATTGACCACGAAGATGTCATTGGTGTTGGAAAAATTTGGTCTCTCAAAGTCTTTGACCAAAAAGATCTTTGGAGAGGAAGAAAAGTTTCTTAAGAGTCTCGTGCACGTCAAGCCTCTAAGGGAGAAACTGAACACTATTTCACATCTTAACCTTTCTTCCGTGACTTCAAAGTTGAATCTATCACATCTGTTCTCCAAGCTTGGTCTTAGACACATAGCTTCTAAACTAAAACTTGCAGAAGTGGCCTCCAAGCTGGGTCTGCACGACATGACCCTCAAAATGAACTTTACAGACCTGGTCTCGAAATTCGACATAGAAGACATAAACTACATTGTAGACCTTGTTGAAATTGCCTCCAACTTGAACCTGAAAGACGTGGCGTCAGCAAATGAACATCGGTCATTCAAACGCCGCAAGATTCCTGCAAATGGCAGCTAATGAGTCACAAAGACTTGCACACACCATCGACCTCGAGTCTCTGCACAAGGCTGCCAACATGCTGGGTATCAATGAAACCTTCGTAGATGGAGTCTTCAACCGCGTGGAAACAGCTCGTTACGTTTCGGTAAGATTATCTCAGTATTTTGGTAACAATCTTGTATTACAAGATTTGAAAATCATGGCTGGAAATGGAATTTACAATGGAAATCGCTTCATTTGTCAGCATGTAACATAAAAAGAACACTCTTGATAAGCATCATAATTTATGGTCATTAAATTTCCAGCACTCAAGTTAATTTCAGAATACGTGGCATTAAGTAACTATGGGTGACCTCGACAGTGGCGTAGGTTATTAGTATAGGTTATTATCTATCAATGGGGGGGGGGGGCACAGCTGAGTATGGGGGGTGCATTAGGCAAGCGGAGCTCAGGGGCATTCTGATGCCACATAGAAGGGTATAAGGGCATATTCTAAGATCAGATCAGCGGTGGGTATTACAATAACTATTACATTATACAGAATGGTATGTATGGTGATGGCTGAATGGTAATGGCAGCCATGGCCAGTGGGGGGTCACCTGGGGGTCACTGGATTCTCATGGGAGGGCACGAGCCCCTAAGTAGTAGCTACGCCACTGGACCTCTGCTACCACGCTCCCTTCTAATACTATCTTGTGCCTCAGAATGACGACGGAGGGAAGCTGTTATTACTCCCACTGTTCGACGCCGCCAGCCTCAACGTTGTGCAGAGCTTGGGCTTCATCGTTTTCTTAGTCTTCCTGCTGCTCTCTGCGTATTCCTACATCTCGCTGAACACCAGCGTTATAGCTCGGGATGGATCTCAAAGGCCGTAAGTTGCGTGAAAGATGGTTCGTGTCAAGGGTAGGACAGATTGATTTTTAGAGATAGTGCTTCACAAAATATTTCACATACAACCAGGAGCACCTTTAGCTTAGTTAACAGAATCGCTGAAATCTACAACACATTTGATTGGCCATTGGATCATTGTGCGTTAATGTAATCAATGTAATCTTTGACCCTTGTTCCATGGTTTGACACATGTTTACGCCTAATCCTTCCCTATTCCAGATATGCACCGCAGCCATCTCGTCCCGCAGAATGGGATCTGGACAGTGACAGAGACTGGAAGGCCGCCATTGATGCCACGGAAGCCGTTGCCTTGCCTTGGGAGCATAACGATGAGGACGCAGGTCAGCATGCTCCAGTAGTCCTTAACCGTCCCATCTCAATGCCTGATCCCGGGATGCTGCTACAACACATGAATCACCATCTATCAAGCCGCCCAAGGATTCCTCAACAGGGTACAGAGATTCGCCGAGGTCCTCTCATTGTCCCTGTTGTCAACTTCCCCAGTGATCACCCTAACAGCCATCACCATGTAAACAATCACCAGGCAAATAATCACCATGCAGAGACGCACCATCATCCCTCCCCCCTACGACCTGCTCGCCAGCCGGTTCTTCAGCATGCCGTGACGTCGTTCCCTCACTCTCAGCCATACGAACCGGATCACCTGGATCACTATGACAAACATCGTCATTTTGCATCTTACGAGGACGACTATCAAGACAAAGACGACAGGGACTATAACGACGAGTATTTCCTCGATAACAGGCATCACCAACATCCACATTCCAAGGCAGACACAACTAGAACACCCGACAACTACTGGCACCCAAACCCGACGCCCTGGCCCACCCACGACACAAGCCGACACACCTACCATCAGAAGCCGTCTTCATCACTGCCCTTCAACAACAACAACAACAAGGAGCCGTCTCGCCGCACCACCTGGCAACCGCGAAGGACTACTCCACAACCCTCCAGCTTCCCAACCACCGCTCAGTTTCCTACCACCATTAACTTAACCCCCACACCCGCTTCTCTTCCCAACCCCAGGCCGACGAGTAAGTATGCCCAGAGAGTTACGTCGTCTCATTCGGATAAAAAAGGACTCAAAACAATAAGAACAACCATCACTAATAGATAGTTGCATTGGACTAAACCTGTGCTAGCTTAGATAAGAGTTGCTCCAGGAGGCTTACGATACCCGTGCCACAGAAAGGATGAAAAATCAATGGATTGTAGGATCTAGACTAAGTAATTTCGAAGGACCATGAGTGGCTTCATTTCAATTGAGAAAATGATAGGCATATCTAACATACGGCTTTAGGATCGATCTCGTGCAACTTTGATTTGAGAAACAGTTCGTGGTTATCAGGTGCCAGTAATCACGGTCAAGCTGAACGTGTGGTTGCACTGTACTGTGTCGTTAGGTAGGGTATATATGGCAAAACTCTTTATGGTAACGCGCTCCTTGACCTTGTGAGGGCGAAGGTCACGCGTCAATTATATTTATAAGCAAGGTCAAGGAGCGCGTTGCCATAAAGAGTGTTGCCATACATACCCTATCTAACGACACAGTACAGTACATGGGTACTGGTTACCAATGGAAGTTTACCTGGACATGGGTCTGCACCGAGTTACTGCTGCTGCTTGATTGTCACTCGGCCAATTGCTTCAAGAATTAAGCAAAATATGCGGCAGAAGCAGTGTGGGAGACGTGATCCAAAGCAGCAGGAACACGAGCAGGAAACTCAAGATATACGAGCAGGCTATACCCTCGTAAAACTGCAGTGCCAGAAACACAAGTATAAGATAAGATACTTTGATCCTATCTAGACACTTTGCAAGTACCAACTACAAGGTTATTGACTATACAAAGCGCCACCACGCCAGGACGAACTTCGTGGACTCGAACCGCTGACCGAATGCAGGGACTCTGCACGCGAGTCCACGACTCTACCAACCATGCCACCCTGACGGGTAGAAACACAAGTAAAGAAAAACTGGTCCTTGTTTCGATGCATTAACTGGAGTCGACTGGAGCGTCTCTATATTTATTACTATTAAGTTTGTAATAGACTATAAACCCTTTTGAAGTGTTTTGTTGTCGTTAACGGTGATTATTGTTAATAATTATTTTCATTAGGATACTCGTTTTTCACACATATATTGATAGATTCGTAAGGTGTAGTACGTTCTTTATAATGTTAATCTCTGACTGTTGTGAGACTTGCTATTTATTCATCTATTTTCATCATATTTCTTGTAAATGTGAACATAAAAAAAACCCACAATGTTTATGTTCATGTAAGCCTTAGAGCCTTAGTGTAAGCCTTAGTGTAAGGCCTTGACACACTGGCGTCATACATACGTCACAGGTAGTTGGGATCTCCGCTGTATGAAGCCAAACACAATGAAGCAGCGAAAACTTTGTAACAAGGTTCTGTGTTGTATTTGTAGTAACTATAGTGCATTATTTGAGGATATAATTTTGTATAGCCGAGAATGTACTCTGAATGAAGGAGATACTATAACATAATGATCTTATGACATTTATGACACCCTTAGTAGACAGAGTAGGAAGACAGTCAAGTATTAAGAGATATTTCATCAACATTTATGTTTAGTAGCAGTTACAAACAATATTTTACATAGTTGATTATTCAAAGTGTAAATCTTGTGGCATCAACGGCCATCCATCTGTTTCCTGCATGGATGTCAGCTGCAAGGAACGCTGCATGAAAGCCTGAACGAACCCCGAGCGATGGTGTGATCTTCGGGTGCACTGTTAAAAAAAGTACAGGTACGGCAAAAACAGTCGCTCAGACACCCAAGGGTACGATGCGGCGACTCTGAACCGTGGCAGTTTATTGCAATAACATCTGTCCTGCCTCGCTACTCGTCCTTGCTGTGAGTTTCAGCAGCTAGGTAGGGTGAGGCGCTCTGTAACACCTGGAGGAAACTATACACTTATTTGTAGAATCTGTGCCATTGTAACTTATGTGGTAAACTTTCTACACCGTACACGTAAAATAAATGCAAATTTCAATGTTACAAAGAAAATGTCATCCACTAAAATGGCTTACGTAATACATCTTATCTTACTCAGTCTTCAGAGTACCGTCGACTATATATATATACTCAACGATCACACGTATATTAATGGCAAACAAAAAATGCAGTCAAAAAGATCTCGGAGATTGATATAAGATCCATGCAGCAACAATTTGTTAATATTATATGGCATTTGAAAACAAGAAGAATTTACGCCTGATGTTACAAATTGGAGAGAAGAAAAGTAATTTCAACTAATGACTTTCCTTTCAAACTTACAAGTGCACATGGATGTGACGCGTTTCTGAGCCTAAAATATCTTTAACATTATCTTACAATCGGATTTCATGTCAAATAAGATCAATTCATTCATTAATAAGATGGAGAAGCTTGCGGCCGAGCTCTCGTGTGTCCTGATGCAATGCTTATGTTTTGCACTGAATGTTCACGCAAAGATTCAACATTTCTCAGCTTTCAAAAGGAGTGTCACAGCAAATATATTTGTTATGGTTGTGCAAACATTTCACATTCAACAAGTGACATACTTAGATGGGTTCATCAGGTTATTCTGACTCCACGCCACTCATGCCATTGTGCAACATCAACACATAGGAGACGGTGGCCTTTGCTTGTACATCTTCCTGAAAGCTTAGACATCACTCACTCATAACTGTGACACTGAGTTCCAGGAAGACAGTCCGCAAGTCAATAAAAATCCAAAGGTGCTTTGCCACAGGAGTTTTGAGTGGCACACCAAAGCGGGGCACAAAGCAATGCGGTGGACGACACTCCTCGGATACACCAGGTCAGGGCCACCCATTGCTTGTGGAGTAATTCTACGCACGTCAAGAAAGTATAAATCATAAGACGAATTTCAAAGTACATCAAACACACAAAATCATTATGACTGCAAACATACACAAATTCTAAAAATGTATTCATCTGACTTAAACATTGAGGGAGATTCACAGGTCTTTCACAGAAAGTACAAGTAGTAATAATAATTACATATACAACTCCAGCCGGGCAGAAAACTGCCTACTCGTTCAGCTTGTACTATACAAACCTTCTTATCACTCTGGTTAGTGCGGGGCGGCCAGTGACATCGCGGGGACGGAGCTTCTGTCCCGCACCCATGCAGACACCCGCCGCACCTCGCTTGCCCCAGAACACTGGCTAAAAAGCCGTAACAACATAGCTTACACTAACACTAAACAAAGAGAAAAAAATCAACCTTTAAGAAAGAAGAAAAAGTCTGAGGAGATAATAATTATGAAACATATCATAAGCTAGGTGAGAATCGTGCAGCAGGGGAACAAGTATACGTATACCATGCATGCGTGTCTAGCAGTCCCACCACACGTCATCTCCTCCGGCCTGCACTGCTCATCATCCTGACGGAGTGTTTGGCCCTTGGGACGAGATGGCATTAGATGTACGTACCTTGTACCAAGGCAGATGAAGATGATAGGTCATTTAACTACTCTGCAGATCTGCATGAACTTAATCACCAAGAATCTAACAGGGATTACTAGTGGGACAGATATTCCTAACTGAGAGGCGGTGTTGATGGAATTGAACAACAACGACGCCGGACACTGAGACCATGTTGGACGTTCACCATATGCCAGAAATATTTCACAACGCGAATGCACATCAGCTCACCTTCTCCGTTGGGAAGGATTTTCCAAGTTTTTACTTTTTATTGGATCAAAGGGCCGCGATATCATGGTTTCCTGAGTGTGTGAAGCAGAAATGGTAGTGGTTGCGAGGCGGGAACCCCCGAGGAAAAGCAGGGAGTCGTGTCGGATGGCACACAGGACGCGCCACTGAAAATATGATTCTCAGGACACGCTAAAGTGCGTACTTTCATTCCATTTTTACAAGCAAAGTATTTTTTGGCAAAGTTATCCAATATCTAGATAAAAACTTGTCTCTTCTCTGTCTATGCATTCGCGGTCTTTAGTCAGATTTGGACAAGTGTATGTGGACGTCGGAACACAGCGTGGCCGCCAAACATTTGCTCATTGGGACAAGACATCTCGTACTGGTCACCATTGTAGCAGTAATACAAACTTTCAATGACCCGCTGATTTTCCCCTGGCAAGACGAGACGTCGGGACACCTCAATGGACTGGTGGGGACACTATTCAAGACCTCCTCATTGATACATTGTAACTGATGTGGAGGACGAGGTTACAGCGGTGGAAGGTAAGGCAGCCAGGGGTGACGTCGCCCTATAGGAACCATCCCTTCCGCTGCACTATGCGTCGCCCACTGAGGCAGGCATCGGACAGGTGTACAGGCTGGAGGGGACGCAGGCCATGCCATCAAACACGCGGCCCTCGGGGCACCGCAGAGGGTAAAGCTTGCCGCCAGCACAGTAGAAGTACCTGTCGGGACAGCCGGCCATGAGGAGAAAAGTACTGAGCATACACACACCGTGAACACCGTGACATATAGTTTGAAAAGTTTATAACAGTGAAACAAATATCATCAGCGGTAAAAAAATATGATAATAATAATAATGACAATGATTACATTAATAATAATAACAATGATTACATTAATAATAATAATAATAATAATAAAAATATTATTATTATTATTATTATTATTATAATTATTATTATTATTATTATTATTATTATTATTATTATTATATACACATTGTATAGCCATTAGGAGAAGATATACAGTGCATCACATTAACAGGAAGGGAAGATCAACACAAGGCTTGTTTTTATTCGAGATTTAACGCCTTGGTCTCGTGGGAGGCAAGGCTAGTAGGGTCTTACCTGGAACATCCGGAGCCAAAGTCTTGAAGGAAACTGTCGCGAGCGTCGCTGCACCGCCCGGCCGCCCCAGCACCCGGCGAGGCCATGGAACGATTGGGATCCCTGGTACACGTGGGCCAGTCCACCACTGCTTCGGGAGGACACGCCAGCGACGCCACCACCTCGCCTCCCCGGCACTCATAGCACCGACGGCACCTGGTCAAGGAGTTGGGGTTTGTTCAATCCAGCAAGGGTCATCATAGTCACGGTCATGTCATTCCAGTATTAGTACATATATGTCATCACAATACACATGAAACTACGGCTGTACTTTAAGTTTGAAATGTTCAAGTGAAGACGCATAAGGCTCACTTTGTTGTTATATCAGGGTAGATTCCGTCAGGCTCGGTCAGACAGGCGGCAGGATTCGTGGTTGGACAGGTGTTGAATAGTCTTGGGACACACTTATGTCCATTGTGCAGTTCTCCCTGGACACACGAAGTGTACTTGGTTAGTGTTCCATTCCTACAGGAGAAATAGCCTTGACATCCGCGACTTGTATCTACAAAGTCTCCGTCCTCACGAGAATAACAAAGCGTGGCTGCTGGACAGAACACTTCTGCGGCAGCGCGGCACACTCGCCCATCGTGCAGCCGTCCCTCGGGGCACCGGGATGGTGACGTCTTGACTCCAGAGAGACACTGAAAGTAGGAACGGCAGCCATCCACCATATCCTGGTACACTCCATCCTCCAGTGCAGCGCAATCAACAGAATCTGGCGTCACTGGGCAATTGTGGTGCTTTTTAGGTACACAGCGGACACCATTGAACACTTGGTGATGAGGACAAGTGCCAGATGAATCTTTCTGACCATTGTGACAGTGAAAAAAACTTCTACACAGTGAAGTCTCGGTCAAGTGAAAACCATTCTCCCGAGAATCACAACAGACATCATATGATCGGCGAGACCTGACAACACTGTTGGTAAAGTTCCTCGGGCGCTGTGCCTCCTGGTGGATCGGGCAACGGAACAGTACAGGATCCACACACTGCTCTCCGTTGAACACATTGTTCCCGGGACAATTGTGCTCACTCATCTTACTTCCTCCTTGACAGTAAAAAAAGGTCTTACATTCAGATTTGTCCATGGTGTGGTAGCCATCGATTCTGGAGGAACAGTCCGGAAGGCGCGTCGGGGCGTTGCATATGTAATTTCGTCCATCAATGCACTCTTTGCCGTTAAACATAAGTCCCGGGGAGCATTTGTAAGCCCGGATGAACTGCTGCTGACGACAGATGAAGAAGCCTCGACAGTCAGACTCAGGAGAGACATGGAGGCCGTCCTCCTGACCCTCACAGGACCCGCGGCC
>JACEEZ010006967.1:60000-67500 GCA_016584305.1 Chionoecetes opilio | reverse complement strand
GAATCAGGTTGACCAGGGGAAGGTCATAAGCCCACTTATGAGATGATCCGATCACTTTTTTTTTCTTTTTTTTTTTAGCAGCCTATTAGCGAGAATTGTGAAAACAAAAGTGGGTTGCGAGAATTGAGGAAGCCTTGATGTAGGGTGATGGGTAATGGGTGAGTGAATGGGTGGGGTGATGGGTAATGGGTGTGGGGTGATGGGTGAGTGAATGGGTGGGGGGTGATGGGTTGGGGGTGATGGGTGATGGGTGAGGGAATAGGGGGGGGGTGATGGGTAATCTATAATAATATAAGCGAAAGTGTGTCTGTCTGTCTGTCTGTGTGTGTGTGTGTGTGTGTGTGTGTGTGTCTGGTATAGGTTCCGCCCCCTTGGCGCAATCAACTCATATGGCACATTTTTGGAACCGGGTTGACCAGGGGAAGGTGTTAAGCCCACTTATGAGATGATCCAATTTTTTTTTTTTTTTTTTTTTTTTTTTAGCAGCCTATTAGCGATAATTGTAAAAAAAAAAGGGGTTGCGAGAATTGAGGAAACCTTGATGTAGGGTGATGGGTAATGGGTGAGTGAATGGGTGGGGTGATGGGTAATGGGTGTGGGGTGAGGGGTGAGTGAATGGGTGGGGGGTGATGGGGTGGGGGTGATGGGTGATGGGTGAGGGAATAGGTGGGGGGTGATGGGTAATGGTAAATATAAGCGAAAGTCTGTCTGTCTGTGTGTGTGTGTGTGTGTGTGTCTGGTATAGGTTCCGCCCCCCGTGGCGCAATCACCTCATATGGCACATTTTTGGAATCGGTTGACCAGGGGAAGGTTTTAACCCCAAATTTATGAGATGATCCGATCACTTTTTTCTTCTTCTTTTTTAGCAGCCTATTAGCGATAATTGTGAAAAAAAAAATGGTTGCGAGAATTGAGGAAACCTTGATGTAGGGTGATGGGTAATGGGTGAGTGAATGGGTGGAGTGATGGGTAATGGGTGTGGGGTGATGGGTGAGTGAATGGGTGGGGGGTGATGGGTTGGGATGATGGGTGATGGGTGAGGGAATAGGTGGGGGGTGATGGGTAATGGGTGAGTGAATGGGTGGGGGGTGATGGGTAATGGGTGAGTGAATGGGTGGGGGGGGTGATGGGTAATGGGTGAGTGAATGGGTGGGGGGAATACATACATTTCTACATCCATGATTTCAGGAAAGTTAGAAGGGGCTATCTGGAGAGTCCATGTTTGGTGGGCCGAGGGCCCACCAAACACAGGTGGTGGGCCGAAGGCCCACCAATAGCCCTCCGCAGGAGCTAGCCAAAAAGTCCGCCCGGAGGGCGGCTTTGCGGCTAGTGTAACATAATAACCATGACCATAATAACACACACATATGTATACACACACACACACACACACACACACACACACACACACACACACACACACACACACACACACCACACACACACACACACACTGAGTCACACACTAAGGTAGACAAAGGTATAAATATGATAGACAGACAGATGGACGGATGGCAGGCAGGCCTCGCAGGCATTTCCTACCTGTAGTAATGGGTGCAGCTGGAGGCGACATCAGGATACACTCCGTTGTTCCGTGTGGTGCAGGAGAAGCTCTTGAAGCGCCACAGCGCCGCCGCCGTCGAGGAATGCGAGGAGGAATGGGTGGTGTGCAGCGCGTCTTGCAGGTACAGGTGATACTGCTTCACCGACTCGCCGCCGCCAGCCTGTGGACACGATAGCTTAACATTAACATCCCTAGACTTCAATTACACTTAATGTAAAGTATTTAGAACAACAAATAATGAATCTATTGGTTTCAGTTGTATATATCTAGTGATAAGGACATTCACTGGACACGTATAGAGAGAATCAAACGCACTGCCAGTGGACCGAGGATTTTGTTCCCCGTTTCCCTGGTCAACAATATTTTGGAGTCAGCCTGAGTAAGACCCATGGCTGGCGGACTCTGCACTAATATGTTACCACAGTAGAGGCATCTTTCACGAGGTGGAATAAAAAAAAAAAACATAAGTATATGCTTCAGTAGCGTGTATAGTTCAGGCTACTTCAGGAGTTCCCGTCACATTTTTACCTTCGCCAACGAAGTTGGAGGGGTTATGTTTTCACCCCGATCTGTCTGTCTGTCTGTCTGTCTGTCTGTCTGTTAGTGTACAGGATTTCTCGAAAAGTTGCGAATAGATTTGGACCAAACTCGGTATACCAGGTCTATTTGGTATAAGGAAGAACTGATTTAATTTTGGATGAAATCTATTGACAACTGTTGCCATGGCAACCAATTGATGAAATATTCGGCCGGAGGTATGCGCTCATACTGTGATGATATAAAATATATATAATATATATATATATATAGATATATATATATATATATATATATATAATATATTATATATAATATATAGTATATATATATATATATATATATATATATATATATATATATATACTAGATATATATTATATATATATATAATATAATATATATATATATATATATATATATATATATATATATATATATATATATATATATATATATATATATATATATATATATATATATATAAAATATATATATATATAATAACACGCATATTTGATGAAATATTCGGGCGGAGGTATGCGCTCTACTGAGTGCCCCCCCCCCCCCCCCAGTCATCATTGCTTTCACAGATTCTTGTTTGAGGTCAGTATGCAGCCACGCCTCGCTGAGTGCTGGTACTGTGCTGCTGAACCTGAACTATCGAACGCATGTTGCCCTTGCAAGCAAACGCGTCCATCCATAGCTACTTCTCTCTTTCTCTCTCTCTCTCTCTCTCTCTCTCTCTCTCTCTCTCTTCTCTCTCTCTCTCTCTCTCTCTCTCTCTCTCTCCCCTCTCTCTCTCTCTCTCTCTCTGCATTCATAAAACCTTGACGACGCTTCAATGGCTTCGCAGAAAAAAACTTTAAATGTTATCATTTTTTTTCCTTTATAATCTAATATGAGGTACAATAATAGGGGGAGGCGGTGGCCGAGTGGTTATATAGCGTCTTGGAGTGGTGAGCTCGATGTTCCGAGTTCGAATCCTGCCAGGGACGCAACTCTTTCAGCCATCTTTAACATGGTCGACAAGAGCCTGGGAGGTGAGCACAAGGTACCGAGTTCAAGTCCCAAGAAGGAGTAACTGTAAATCCATCGTCGAGTGGCCGAAGCAACCCGCATGCTGCATTCCTGATCCCTTCGACTGCGACTTCAAGTGCGGCGATGGAACAACAGGTGGCAGCGTGTGCCTACAAACTGAGGGTAGACCATCATAGAAAAATGGACCTTCACCTATAACATCACAGGGGTCACTTTAAAAATCCAGCCTGCGCCAACCAACGGGCGGAGGGCCAACCATCACGTCCCTCCATACTGATATAATAAATAGCTATACTGGCGCTATAGGCTTCAAAGTAAAACAATTCACTTCATGTTACATAAATTTCATCTTTTACAAGTCTTATCTATCCCAGGTTATACTTTTCGTCCACGATGAAGAGACATAAAAGTAATTTACCCAAAGCAAGTGTTTTGCCATTCAGTTTCATATATGTTAATTTCTTTATAATGTATCATCTGAGAAAACTATACCTTGGAATTTGAATACAGGGAGGTCCCGAAGATACGAGCAGCTAGGTTCCACCTGGCATACTCGTAAAGCGAAATCTCGTATAACGAAACACATAACTAATGGTAAAATATAGGTTTGGTTCCTGGACCCCATCAATTAAAAAAAAGAAAAAAAAAAAAAGAAACATGTTTTTCAAGCTAGAATAAACTATAGCAAACACAACAAACACACAGCTTCTATATTACCCACACTGCACTACCTATTCTGTAGAAAAAGCATTCTGAAAGAGAAAATAGCACACAAAATAACATAACTGCACATTAATTAAACATAAAACATGCATAACAAGCAAAAAAGACGTTGTAATGTAGGGGACGCCGCGTGATACAAGAGAAGGTGGTGTAGCGGTCCCAAGGTTGGGGCCGCACACCTGCTAATTACCCCTAAAGGTCAGGCCGCGCCATATGCTTAATTACCCTTCAGGTCACGCCTTGCTAGGGGTGACCTGACTGCGGTCCCAAGGTTGGGGCCGCACACCTGCTAATTACCCCTAAATGTCAGGCCGCGCCATATGCTTAATTACCCTTCAGGTCACGGCTTGCTAGGGGTGACCTCACTGGGGTCAACCAAATCCCCCTTTGTCCAGCCCAGGAGTGGTAGGGCGCTCATTTTGAACTTGATAATTTTACTCAACTTTGTTTGAATGTCGTATCATTGGATTTTCGATCTCGTATATTGAAAATAGACCCTAATTTACACATCTCGTATCATCGGATTATCGTATACTGAATGCTCGTATAACGGGACCTCACTATATACCATTCTTATTTCTTAGCTTCCCATATAAGAGGTGCGATGGAGCTTTATTATTTGATGTCAGTGATGCTTCAATCGTTGTCATCAAGAAGAACGAGAAAAAAAACGAATAAACACTTGTCTGGCGGTGGGTGTGGAGCAGAGGTTCTCAAATTTCACTGGACGGCGGCGCACTAGATTATATCTTGGACTTCGGTGGCGCAGCAAAATATATATATATATATATATATATATATATAATATATATATAATAATATATATATATATATATATATATATATATATATATATATATTATATATATATATATATATATATATATATATATATTATATTACAGGAATGGACATAAGGAAATAATGTGTAAATAAACTACTATGTTACAACATACGCCTGTGTTACAACAACGCCTCCCCAACATTTGGGGAGGCGGTAGCGGAGCGGTTAGAGTCTCCGACTGGCGTTCTCGGTGACCCGAGTTCGAACCCCGAAGAAACACAAAACCTTTCTGCACCGTCGAGTGGCCTAAGAACACCCACATGCCCTGCCTATCAACTCTACCTTCGACTGCGAGTTCATCGGAGGACACGGGGGCGGCATGAGCCTCTAATCACAGGCGTCACTATAAGAATCCTGCCTGCGCCACCAACGGGCGAGGACCATATTGGAGTTGTATATCCGCTCTATGTTAGGAGGGACAGTTGACAGACACACTCTCATTTCCTCTTCAACAGCCAGCAATTTATTCCTTTTCTTAGTTTTTATATTTGTGAGGGCTGAGAATCCCAGTTCACACAGATATGAGGTTGAAAATTGCAAGAGTATTTTCTGGGCCCTTTTGGATATATGTAGGTGTTCGTTTTCCATTTGAATCCAGAAGCTTTCTAATGTCATATCCAGATATTGCAGTTTTAGTGTGCGGTCATAACGGATGTTGATTAGTTCCTCTTCTTCAAGGATGCTAAGTTGTGGCTTGCTGAAGGGATCGTGAACGAATGGATTTCTCAGCTAGTCATAACTTTCAACAGATATATTTGGGAAATATTTTTCTATGTTCCTTCCTAGGCCTTCAAGGTTCTGCTTAATGAGTGGTACAATGTCTGTATATTTAGCTTCAGCAGTCTTTTGAAACATGTCAATCTTGCCTTCACTCACCCTTTCATTCCAGAGCCTAATTTTTTCTACCAAGGCTTTCATTTTGTCAGAAGATGTTACCATATTTTCCTTTCTTCCTTACATACTTGCATTAACCTTGTTCAGATGTTCAAATATGTCTGCCAAGTAGCATAATTTTGCACTCCAAATTTCTTCAGCAAGTAATTCGCAGAATTCAGTTTTCTCCTCAAGGGCAAAGAAAAGGAGCATTTTCTCTCTCAGTTCATGCACCCGGGATAACACTTTGCCTCTTGATAACCAGCGGACTTCTGTGTGGAGAAGACCTTCGTGAGGAAATCCCATTTTTTCACAAAGCATGGAAAATAGTCTTGACTCCTTTGGTCTGCTTTTAAGAAAGTCTACCATTTTCACAACATCATCAAGAACAAACTTTAATTCTTGTCCAAGTGCTTTAGCAACAAGAGCTTCACGGTGCAAGAAACAATGGGTAGTAATCAAATCTGGGTTCTCCTTCTTGACTAAGGACACAAAACCTTTTACCGATCCCACCATGGATGGACAGCCATCTGTGCAAATTCCTACACATAATTTCCATGACAAGTCCTTTTCTTTCAAGTATTCTTTCATTGTAGAAAATATCTCCTGTCCTGTGGTTTGCACCAGTTCTTTGCAGCATAAGAAATGTTCAGTTGTTTTGTTATCAGCAACATAACGGATGAACATTAGTACCTGAGGTTTTCCTCCAATGTCTGTTGATTCACCCGCTTGTAAAGCATACATTTTACCTTTCACGAGTTCACACACACTTTTTTTCAATATCAGACGACATGTCCTTGATTTGTCTACCAATCGTTTCGTCTGAGAGGGGAATTTTTTTCACTTCCTTTTCAGCCTCATTCCCATACAATGTTTTCACCGCAGCACAGCAAGCTGGAAGGAAGTATGACTGCAATTGAATGGGGTTTCATTTGTTTTGCTGTATGCTCTGCCACTAAATAGCTTGCTTTCTGTGCCTTTTCTGCCACCTTCACCTTTTTCTCAAACCCAAACCTTTGTTGTTTGTTATCTTTCAAGAGTCTTTTAAAGTAATCTATAGGGTTCTGAGAGAGGTGACTATGTTTTGTTGTTAACTGTCTCTTCATTTTCATAGGAGTCATAGATTCATTTGATAGCTCAATGCCGCAAACAACACATTTTGGCTTTGGACCATTTTCATCATCACAGCAAGTGAACCCAAGTCCAAGATAACTCTCGTTATACAGGCGAAATGACTTACTGCGGTTACTTTTGCTGGCATGTGTCGTCGTTTTGACCACGCTCAGACCTAGATGACAAAACTCACTTTCATCTGTCACTTCTCTTTGCCCGCTCGGACCTGCACGACTACGGTCACTTTCAACTGTCACTTCACTTAGCCAGCACCGACCTGTACGACTATGCTCATTTTCAACTGTCACTTCACTCTCTTCATTTTCCACACTAGGGTCTGGACGAGAGGACTCACTTTCAACAGTTATTACTATTACTTCGCCTTCGGTGCCTTCGACACATTTACGTTTTGATTCATGATCAACTGCGACTTCACCGCTATTGCCTTCAGTACACTTTCGTTTTTTAATGAGGTACTTATCCATTTTTTAAGCTTGGACCTCATTAACACCACAACAGCGATACTTACTGAGGCTCACGGCTACACTGACCACGGGAGGTGCCTACCCAACGCTCTGCCTCCGTGTGTTGCCAAATTATACATGTTATTTATCGATCAGGGATCACGTAAATCACGTCAAACAGTCAAACTTGCATAAAGCCTACTGATATACGTATGCATCAGTTTCTATTCATCATCCTTTTTCCTTTTATATGTCGCTAAAAACGATTCACATGAACACGTGATAAAACTAGTAAGTTGGTAACTCAGTAACACCAGCAGGCTGCGGCTCAGACTGGTACA
>JACEEZ010006967.1:0-55000 GCA_016584305.1 Chionoecetes opilio | reverse complement strand
AAAGTGAGTGGGGGAGTGGTAATGAAGAGAGAGGAGAGAGAGAGAGGAGAGGAGAGAGAGAAGAGGAGACAGAAGAGAGAGAGAGAGAGAGAGAGAGAAGAGAGAGAGAGAGTTACAGTTTCCTGGGTTTCTTGGGTGTTAACAAATTTAAAGAAAGAGTCCGGCTCACACAACACACACAACACACACACACACCACACAACACAAACACACACGGCGATGGTCCAGGTTGATAGGTTCTGGTCTCTCACTTGGGGTAGGCGGTTTCGAATCCTCGTGGGCCGGGGATTTTCACTTGACAAATTCGGGCGGTTACTGTCCCCCTTGAGCAAAGGGATGGGGTGTTTTGGTGTGTGAGGTCCCAGCATTACCCAAAGATCGGTAATAATGAGCTCCAAGCTCGCACTGAGAGGGTGAAACTGGCGATCGCGAGCCAGCTCGCGTGGACAAGACCATGGATGAATGAATGACACACACACACCTCTCAAGCCTTGCGTGTCGAGCGTCGCCAGTGTGTGTCATCACCCCCGGGCCCCGAGACAGCGTGGGCCATTCCGTGACTCTACTGGTCATGCCTCTTTAGGTTGGAAGCTGCTTTGAGGACGCAGTTTGTGCTGAACACAATTATGCAGGGCTTGATTTAAGGTCCGTGTTTGTCCCTCCTCGCCCATGTTATCATTAAAAAAAATACATACACACACACATTCCTCACTAAAGTAGCTGACGGACAAGTGAGAAGATAAGTTGTTTCCATTGAACAGTTTCCATCTACTCCAACAGATTTTTTGGGAGGCGGTGGCAGAGTGGTTAGCGCCTGCAAGTGATGTGCTCGGTGTGCCGAATTAGATCCCCGAGGGGTGCCAAAATCTTTCAGCAGCCACCGAGTGGCCTAAGAACACCCACATGCTGCCCATTAACTCTACCTTCGACGGCGAGTGCATCGGAGGACACAGGGGCCTCTAATCACAGGCGTCACTATAAAAATCCTGCCTGCGCCACTACGGGCGAGGGTCATCCATCACAGCCCTCAAGTGTGCCTCCAGGGCCTACCATCCCACCCCTGGAGGTCATACTGCCAACAGACGCTATAGGCCGAAATGTAAAAAAAAAATCATAATAATAATGAAAAAATAACAATAATAATTTGCATTTTCAATTTTCAATTCAAGTTTTTCACGATATTTTCCCGTGTACGTGACACGGAGCCTTGGTGAGGGGCGCGGCGCATTTCGGGTTGGAGGAGGCACGTTCCTCGCCCAGGCCGTTACCACGCACGCACCTCCCGGAACTGGCGAGTAATTTGTGATGATGCGTGAAGGCAGTGGCGGATGCTTCACTCAGCCCCTCGACACACACTCCCGCACCCGTCACTTCCGTACTATAACCAGCCTCCTCCTGCCTCCTCCTGCCTCACATGCACCTGTCTCCCCTACCTCCACCACCTCAGGCCATCACCCACTTCTGTGACATTCACTGGAAGGAAAGAGGAGTGCCTTATCCATTTATATATACCTGAACACACTATTCCAGTGCCCTCAAACCATCGCACACATACACACAAATCACCATCAAAGACATGTCGCTTTACCCTTCAAGGTACGCATTCCTTACGGGGGGGGGGGGGGGAGAGAGAGAGAGTAGAGAGAGAGAGAGAGAGAGAGAGAGAAGAGAGAAGAGAGGGGGGGGGGGGGGGGGGGGGGGGGGCGACCACAAGTATACAGCAGCTGCTCATCAATGCCCAGCGCGTCGCCCCGAGTAGCTACGCAGGTCCGCAGGGAGGGACGCTATAAGGTCTTGCTGATGCTTAGATGATTTGCATCTCTTATCACGCGGCATCCTGTTCCCGCCAAGTGATTCCCGACCAGCGAATAATCTGTCTGTCTGTCTGTCTGTTTGTTGATTTGATCTCTCTTTCTCTCTCTCTGTCTGTCTCTCTCTCTCTCTCTCTCTCTGTCTCTCTCTCTCTCTCTCTCTGTATGTATCTCTGTCTCTCTCTCTCTCTGTATGTCTCTCTCTCTCTCTGTCTCACTCTCTCTCTCTCTCTCTCATCTCTCTCCTCTCTCTCTCTCTCTCTCTCTCTCTCCTCTATCTCTCTCTCTTCTCTCTTCTCTCTCTCTCTCTCTCTCTCTCTCTCATCTCTTCTTCTCCTCTCGTCTGTCTGTCCTGCCTCTCTCTCTCTCTCTCTCTCTCTCTCTCCTCTCTCTCTCTCTCTCTCTCTCTCTCTCTCTCTCTCATCTCTCCTCTCTCTCTCTCTCTCTCTCTCTCTCCTCTCTCTCTCTATATATATATATATATATTATATATATATATATATATATTATATATATACGTCACTTGTAACTACTACTATACAGCTATAATGCAAACACGAAAAACTAGAGGCTATGAAATAAACAGATTCGTAGAGAAATGAATGCCTGGGAAATACATGAAGAAGTACAGTTATGGAGAAATTACAGATGTTTGGGCAGGAAGGAAAAAAAAGTGGAAATATTCCCTGTAAGACTTTTGTAAGAAAAAAAAGTTATGTGCAAATCGGGAAAAAAATAAAAAGGATCTTTAAAAAATTGTGTAGGAAGATTAAGAAGAAAAATCCAGACAACGCAGAAAGGAATGATGTAAAAAAATTCCAAGAAACCAATAAAAGAGGAATAAATGATAAGGCCGAATAAAGATCAATGCTGCGCATGGCCTCGGTGCTCATCTCCGTCGCATAAGCCTTTGAGCCGGTGGTGGGTGAGAAGTTGAGAACCCGTTACCCCGGGACACAGGGCTAGTGTGGCATCCGGGTTACCACTGTTACCTTCCCCAGGTTTCCCCAGGTACCCATTTATCAACCCCGAAAAGAAAGATGAACAGCTGATTTGGCTGGCCGCCGACTTGCCCTGGCCTGGATTCGAACCAGGGGCAGTGGTGTAGCAAAAGGGGGGGGGCTGTTTGAATTCGCCCCCCGGGCCCCCAAGAGAGGGGGGCCTCCAAATGCATCACTCAATCAGTGCTGCGTTGAAGGTGTAAGGGTAAAATATTGCACCTCCCACTCGCTCCATTCTCAAGGCACATTGCTAAGGTAGGCTAAGGATTATCATCATATAATATGATTATATAATATGATAATATGACACCTGCAAACTTTAGAGGGGGCCCCTCCAGGAAGTAAGCCCCCCGGGCCCCCAAATGTTTAGCTACGCCCCTGACCAGGAGCCCGCATATTCGAAGCTAGTCGCGCTAGCCACTACACCACAGATGCGACAAATAAGGACGAATTAGTGGATGTAAATAAAAAGAAAAGAATGAAAAAGCAAGAAAATAAAAGGACATAATGTAGAAAATGTAGAATGTAAAGTGAAATATGAAAATAGGACAGCGAGAAATGAACAACAAAACATGAAACAAACACACAACGAAAAGAATGGAAAAAAAATTACGAGGAAAAGAGACCACGAAAGGAAATATAAGAAAAAAAAAAAAGTAAAAAAATCATTCAAATACAAAAACGTGAATTCAGGGGGAGAGAAAAAGTGGAAGGAATTGAAAAGAAAAGAAAAAAAGGGCGAAAACTATAAAAGAGAAAGGCGATTTGGAAAAAGAAAAGTAAAAAAAAGGAAAAAAAAGCTATTGATGAGGAAGACGATTTGGAAAAGAAAAACAGAAAAAAGGCAAAAAAAAAAGAAACCTGTAAAAAGAAAAAGGCGATTCGAAAAAAGAAAAAGTAAAAAAAGGAAACCATTATTGAAAAGAAAGGCGATTTGGAAACAGAAAAAGGAAAAAATATAAGAAAACTGTAAAAGAGAAAGGCGATTTGGAAAAGAAAAGAGAAAAAAGGAGAAAACTGAAAGAGAAAGGCAAATTGAAAAAAGAAAAGAGAAAAAAGGGAGAAAACTGTGAAAAAGAAAGGCGATTTGCAAAAAAGAAAAGGAAGGGAGAAAGAGGAAAGCGATTTGGAAAAGAAAAAGAATAAAAAAATATTAAAAAGAAAGGCAAATTGGAAAAAGTAAAAAGGACAAAAAGGGAGAATATTAGAAAAAGGCGATTTCGAAAAAAAAGCGAGAAACTATAAAAAAAAAAGGTAGGCGATTTGAAAAAGAAAAAAAAATAGGCGAATTGGAAAAAGAAAAAGTGAAAAAAAAGAGAGAAAACAAAGATACGGATGATGATGGATGATGTTCTTCACGCACAGGCGAGGTCACAGCCAGCATCCGGGGTCATCTTAACTACCTGGTCACGCTTCCTTGCCTCACCACCACCACCACCACCACCACCACTGTCATAAACGTAACCGAACACAAGAGAAAAAAAAAAAATGAGACCTCTATACCACGACTTGTAAATAACATCCCCACCACAACATCACTCATCACATCACCAACATTTTCACTGTCAAGAACATCATCACCATCGCTGCATCATTACCAGCGAGAGAGAGAGAGAGAGATAAGATAAGATACTTTGATCCTATCTAGACACTTTGCAAGTACCAACTACAAAAGGGGGGTTTTTACAATACAAAAGCGCCACCACGCCAGGGCGACCCGGTGGGCTCGAACCCCTGACGGAATGGCAGGGACGTGGGCACGCGGCCCTACTCTACCAACCCACCACCCCGACGGGTAGAGAGAGAGAGAGAGAGAGCAGAGAGAGAGAGAGAGAGAAAAGAGAGAGAGGAGGAGAGAGGGGAAAAGAGAGAGGGGGAGAGAGAGAGAGAGAGGAGAGAGAGAGAGAGAGAAGAAAGGGGAGAGAGAGAGAGGGGAGAGAGAAAGGGGTGGTGGACCCCCTTTCGGGACTCATATATCCGCCCCTTCCCGTTCCCCCCCCCTCTCTCTCTCTCTCTCCCTTAACCCGGTTCCCCCCATCCCGCTTGCGGGCCCCCATACAACAAAAATGACGTCACATATCAAGCTTGAGTGTATGTGGTAACTGGGCCAGTGGCAATCCGCCGAGCGACACCGCCGAGCGGAGAGAGACTTGAATTAACTTTGTACGGCGGCCGTCACCGTATACGCGGCGGTAGCTTGTTGGACGTCATGTGACGTCTTTTTTGTTTACGGCGGCCGTACAGCGGGGTGTGGGAATCGGGCTTTAAGGCGGTTCCCATCGCCCGCTTGAACGCCGTCTACGAAATGCTCACCTACACGCTCACAATGACGTCACCATCATCACCGCTTGAGTGGTATTTGTGGTAACTGGGCACAGTTGGCAACTCTGCTCGAGCGGACACCGCCGAGCGGGAGAGATGACTTGAATTTTACTTTGTACGGCGGTCGTACAGCGGTACGGCGGTGCGGTAGACTTTGTTGTGACGTCATTGTGACGTCTTTGTTGTTGTACGGCGGCCGTACAAGCGGGATGGTGGGAACCGGGCTTTAGTGCACCCAACCCCCGACACCCGTGTGTTCCACCTGAAGAGAACCGAGAGAGAACAACAACTGACGGCCGAGTGTGTGAAGAGGAGTCAAGGAAGCATACACACATCTATATATGTGTGTGTGTTTACCGAGTTGTGTTTACCTAGTTGTGTTTTACAGGGCCTGAGTTACACTCGTGTGGTCCTGTCTGTGTATTTACATTTATCCAGTCTTTCTTTCATGTGTGTGTGTATTCACCTAGTTGTATTTTACAGGGCCAGAGCAATGCTCGTGTGGCCCCGTCTCCATACCAACATTTTTATCATTCATCCTTAGTGCTTTGTGTTGGCCGAAGCCAGCACCCCGGAGAGCAGGTCACAAACCCCGGCTAACACCCGGTACCCATTCACTGCTGGGTGGACAGGGGCTCGGGTTTTAAGGAAACAACCCATCTGTTTCCGCTCCGCCCGGGGATCGAACCCGGGACTTCTCGGTTGTGAAACCCAACGTGCTTCCCCTAACACCACGGAGTACTTATGTATGTGTGTATGGTGTGGGTGTGTTTTCTGTGTGTCTGTGTGTTTTGTGTGTGTGTGTTTTGTGTGTGTGTGTGTGTGTGTGTGGTGGTGTGTGTGTGTGGAGAGAGAGAGAGGGGGAAGAGAGAGGAGAGAAAAGGGGGAGAGAGAAGAGAGAGTGGAGGGGAGAGAGAGAGAGAGAGAGACAGACAGGACAGACCCGGGCAGACAGACAGGCAGACAGACCCGACGGAAGTACAAAAAACAAAAATTGTGAAAGTCCAAAAGGGAGAGAAGAGAAGGGGAAAACTAAAGAGGAGGGAAAAAAGGGGAAAAAAGCCCAAACCCGAAAAAATCCCAAAACCCCAAAAAAATTTGGGCTAGGGTGCTTGTTTTTCTTTTCCCTTTCTTTTTTTCGAATTCGCTTCCTCTTTTATAGTTTTCTCTTGTTTTTCATGTTTATTTTCCAATTCGCCTTTCTCATCCATAGTTTTATCCTTTTTTTCCTTTTCTTTTTCCAAATCGCCTTTCTCTTTCATAGTTTTCGCCCTTTTTTTCTTTTCTTTTTAATCTTTCCAGGAGCAACATTCCTATGCAGTACTTATCATCAGCTTCTGTTCGCCGCGCCGCTCTGGCCTTATACTTATCATAGGTCATAAAACTGCGGGTTCCTAAAGGAGTAAGGTATAATTGTATGGAGGGCTATGGAACGCTTGGAGGAGAGAAATAAGTTGCAAGTTAAGCAGAAAAATAACGTCCGGAGAGAGAGAGAGAGAGAGAGAGAGAGAGAGAGAGAGAGAGAGAGAGAAGGAGAGGAGAGAGAGAGAGAGAGAGAGAGAGAGAGAGAGAGAGGAGCGAGAGAGAGGAGAGAGAGAGAGAGAGAGAGAGGAGAGAGAGAGAGAGAGAGAGAGAGAGAGAGAGAGAGAGAGAGAGAGGAGAGAGAGAGAGAGAGAGAGAGAGAGAGAGAGAGAGAGAGAGAGAGAGAGAGAGAGAGAGAGAGAGAGAGAGAGAGAGAGGAGAGAGAGAGAGGAGAGAGAGAGAGAGAGAGAGAGAGAGAGAGAGAGAGAGGAGAGAGAGAGAGAGAGAGAGAGAGAGAGAGAGAGAGAGAGAGAGAGAGAGAGAGAGAGAGAGAGAGAGAGAGAGAGAGAGAGAGAGAGAGAGAGGAGAGAGAGAGAGAGAGAGAGAGAGGAGAGAGAGGAGAGAGAGGAGAGAGAGAGAGAGAGAGAGAGAGAGAGAGAGAGAGAGAGGAGAGAGAGAGAGAGAGAGAGAGAGAGAGAGAGAGAGAGAGAGAGAGGAGAGAGAGGAGGAGAGAGAGAGAGAGAGAGAGGAGAGAGAGAGAGAGAGAGAGAGAGGAGAAGAGAGAGAGAAGAGAGAGAGAGAGAGAGAGAGAGAGAGAGAGAGAGAGAGAGAAAACTGGTTTGGAAAGTCAGTAACAATAAAAGAGATGAAGAGATTAACTTAAAACTCTATTTCCATGTGTGGCCATCTCCATGAAACAACCTTTTCTTCTATTTTATCATTCTAATTCTTCTAATTTTTTTTATTACGCAAACCGTGAGACAAATGAAACCTGATCACTACGACGAACCGAAACGAACACTAACGAAAAAACAGATGTTAAGCAGCCATAACATCCTGAAATATAAAGAAACAACACATTCCATCCTCAACACATCACTCAGCTCAAGAGTGCACCAAATAGAAACCTTTAAACTCCTTGAGGCCCAGAACGTATTTTCCATTGTAATTTGACTACTATTAGATGATTTTTTAGTGTATATAAGCAATGTTTTATAGATATGACCTGTTTAGTATCCTTGTCCACTAGCTAATTTGGTTTATTTAGTTACTTTTCGTAATTTTATGGCTCGACAACAGATATTTTTTTTTAGCAAGGGAAAGATCTGGGCGTGAAGGGGTTAAATGGCTCTTGGCGATCGTGAAGTATTCCTAAGTGTCTTTTCGGCATGTCAATATGGCGGTGGTTCCTCGTGGCTTGATGACGTAATGATAGTTTTTTTCATAACATCAAAAAAGGATTGGCCAAGGGCGAAAAAGAAGTAACAAAAAGCCCGCTAGCTGCCAGTCCCCATAAAGAAGACAGTAAGATAATCAAGAAAGGGGGGTGGTCAATTTAGTTCGGGAGGTGTCTTGATACTTCTCTCTTGAAAAAATGTAAGTCATAGGAAGGTGGACAAATATAAACAGGAATAGAGTTCTAGAGTTAGAGAGTTAGAACCATCTGGGTGAAGCATAGAAGGGAAAGATGCAGAAGAAAAATTGTTAGAGATGTATTTGATTATATTGTAGGTGCCAGAAATCACGAGAGAAGTTTGATCCAGAAAGATTTTGACATTTTCTAAGAATAAAGGAGCTTTTGATAAGTTGAAGAAAACATTTGGTATGAAGAAACCATGTAGTTGTTGTTGTTGTTTAAGATAAGATTTGCTCCACCCGTAATGGAAGGAGCTCGGGCTTTGGGAGCCACGAAAAAAGAAGTCCAAAATAAAACAGTAATCGACATCAAATCGTAAGGTATGAAGAATAGGGAGTTAGCGGGGTGGAGGAAAGGCATCCACCATGGCGAGTAAGAAGAAATCCTAGTCCAGCATCTCTAATACATGAATGGCTGAATGGTAAACTCACGGCGAGGTGGAGGGCGACAGTCGACAGCAGGAGAGTCCCAGCTAGCATTGTGTCTGGAATAAAACAACAGAGAAAGTTGGGTTAGTTAGTAAGTAGTGAGCTGAAAGGATAACTGCACGATAATTATGTCTGCACGGATACCACTAATATTGTTTTTTTTCTCTCTCCATTGATCTTTCGTTCTGTTCCTCCACTATCCTCCACTATCCTCCACTATATTCCACTTTACTTCTCCTCCCTTCTTCCCTTCTTTCCTTCCACTCCACTTCACTTCTCCTCCCTTCTTCACTCCCCTTCTCCTCCCTTCTTCACTTCTTCACTTCCACTCCACTTCACTTTTCCTCCCTTCTTCACTTCCCTTCTTCCCTTCTTCCCTTCCACTCCACTTCACTTCTCCTCCCTTCTTCCTTTCTTTCCTTCCACTCCACTTCACTTCTCCTCCCTTCTTCCCTTCTTTCCTTCCACTCCACTTCACTTCTCCTCTCTTCTTCACTCCCCTTCTCCTCCCTTCTTCACTTCTTTACTTCCACTCCACTTCACTTCTCCCTAGTTCCTCCACTCCACCACTATCATTATGTCTGGACACCACTTATATTTTTCCTCTCTCCATTTACCTTTCACTCTGTTACGCTCACAGCTTCTTTTATAATTCATTCATTAGTGTAACCCGTCTAAGAGAAACAACACGCAAATCTCCATGCTTAGGCTACGATATGATATACTCCCTGACGTGAAAAAAAAGAGTATACCTTCAATCCGAAACCGTACCAAATAATGCCACTTTCTTTAACCCCTTGAGGCCCAGAGCGTAATTTCCATTGTAATTTGGCGACCATTAGACGATTTTTAGTGAATATAAGCAATATTTTATAGATATGACCTGTTTAGTATCTTTGTTGACTAACTAATTTGGTATATTAAGTTATTTTTCTAATTTTATGGCTACCAACAGACGATTTTTCTTATAGCAAAGGAAAGATCTGGGCGTGAACTTATATTATGCAATCACTAGCAAAACACCTGTGTAATCAAGAAGTTCGTATAGGCCATTCTCTGCACACAGATGAATGTATCTTGACAGTTGTGTCGATGTGAAAAAAACTACTCTTTCGCACATTTTGATTTACAAATAATGAGCTTACACTATCGAAGCGAGCATTTAATGAATCAAATACACTTGTTTTCTGAACGATCACACGGGGTCTCCTACAGTGTGTGTGGGGGTCTAGAACACTTAAGGCACTGCTGATGAACGGACACAGGGACGAGGAGGGAAGTAGCAAGGACCTGTGTCTATTGGGGTTACATGAGTGATCTTGAGCTTGAATTTGTTGAACCGATTGCAAAATAATACTTATATATGGCAACACATATAATTATGCAAGAATGAGTTCCGTGTGTAGTTATATAAACTTTACACACACACACACACACACACACACACACACACACACACACACACACACACACACACACACACACACACACACACACACACACACACACACACACACACACACACACACACACACACACACACACACACACACACACACACACACACACACACACACACACACACACACAAGCAAAAGCAAACAAATACTCTTTCGTTTTCATTTTCCTCCCCTTTTTTTTTACACATATGTGCAAGATAAAGTTATGATTTGGCGTGGCCGCGAGCCGCATAACCTGTTCGCCACACGGAACTGAGATTGGCCGACAACACACATTCCAGGCATCTTGGCGGGGCGTGCGGGCGTGCGACCACCCACTCGCGACGCAACAAATCATTCCTCGACGTACAGAAGGGGAATTTACTACTTGCACCTTCTCATAATTATTAACTATAAGAGGCATATCTTTATCTTCCTCAATAATTGTTATCTCATTTCCAGGTGCATTGATTCACTCCTATTATTATTCAGAAAAATAAATTTACTTTCCGCTGCAGTATGTTGTCATCAAACGCTGCACCCCTGGATCGCCTTGCTATGATTACGGTCGCCTTTGTCCTTGCCGTGTGGTTAGGCGGATCTGTAAGGCGCAGGAGGCAGGCAGCTGCGGGATGCTGCTCCGTCACAGTCATGGCACGAAAAACTTGTACATGCCTCTGTGCGATTCGCCACACACTTGTACTATCGAGTGCCACTTCTGCATATTAACTTTAATAGTGTTATCATTATGCTCAATTCACGCTGAACGCAACGAAAATGCCCGAATGATACTCAACAACATTCACTAGCCATCCCCGGTGGGCGGTGAAAGATCAACAAGATACGCAAGCCTACATGTAGCCATAGAATTTATTTTTTTCGCCGCACTATAGGCGCTCCGCAAAGCTCTACATATCTACGTACAAAGATGATAACCAGGGCGATATAAGTAAAATATGATAATAGCAATAAACAACTGAAAATATATAAGTAAATTATATAAGTAATTTATAAGAAACATCAGCAATCAATAGAATAGCTAAACAAATATGTCAATGATTAGAACTATTTTGTCTGAAGATAGTGCGGAGCGTTTGTTGTTGTTGCTGCCGAACCTTCTTCTCGCCAATCAAATCAAATCAAATCAACAAAAGAGAAAGCAGGAGGGGGCAAGTGGGGACAGGGAGAAGAATAGATGGGTGAGAGAAAGGAGGCTAGTATGAGAAAAAGTCTCCGTTACAGCACCCAGGTGCTGTAACGTGTTTGCATGTTGTTGTGGGTTGGTCTGGACACGCTTTCTCAACTCGCACGAGCAAACAGAAACCACTCTGGGACGGCTTGGCAGGGCATGGGCCTCGAAAGATGGAACCCCGTCTCGCCAACCCAAGCCTCGACTCTATATATACGTGCCTTGGTATCCGGGTGGAGGTGTGAGGCGCCGCCTGACATGGGGAGGTGGAGCAGCAGTCTTGATAGTTACTTTATCTTCAATTTGCTTTTGGTATTATCAGTACTTGGGTTGATGCATGATCTAAGGATTAATCTACTAATTGATCTACTCCTAAGATCATGGGTTGATGGTTATTTTGCCTTCAACTTGCTTCGGTGGTTTTCAGGACGGGGATATTACTTTATAGCCCTTTTTCCAATTTTAAGTGTCTTTCGCCTTCTATTCCTAAACCAGCAACACTCGATTGGTAGGTATCTTGTCGGTGGCAGAGATGTTACGAGTGCGGATATTTTCTACACTTTCCTTACTGTCGTGGGAATATTTGCCTGGTCATGCTCACCCGAGCCTGTCAAATATGCCGTGATTACCAGTACAGTTTCCTCCTATGCATTTTCCTGTCTCTCGTAATGTGTTCAACTGGATGACTGGCAAATTTCGTCACGGAAATGCTCGTTGTTTGGTTTATTTATGAATATTCAAGACGTAACTCATGACTTTCACAAACGCAGGTATTGAATAAGTATCAAAATAGGAAAGAAAGTTTTACTGTGCCTTTACTAAATCAATTAAACTTGCATGGTCGTTTAACAGGCAAAAGAAGGTACAAAGATAAATAAAGTGAGGTACCTAACTTTCCTAAAACAAGTTCATAAGAAGTAAGAGAATTAGAATGTATTAGTTATATTTCCTGTTGTGTTTATTTACGTTTATACTGGTGTTCATGTGTCCTTAGTTTGTTGTTTTAGAGACGTGAAGGCGGTTTGCATTTGTGATTAAAGCTATGTACGAACAAATAAGAAGTATGGACACGGGATCGAATGCAAGAGTAACATTTATCTAAGAAGGTTAGCATATAGCGTACCACTATTACCGTGTATCAGAGGCCAGCGCCAGAAAAGTACCACCTTGTGTGCACATGAGCTATCAAGTAGCAGTGGAGTGGCGATCCATAATGTTATCAGATACAAGAGAGGCGTGCAGTATGTGTAGCCAAGAGGAGGGAGGCTGGAGTCAGTGTTCCTGCGTGTTGGTGTTTGCGGAGTTCGCGTTGTTGGGTTAGTAGCAGGGAAGACCATCGCGGAAACATTCTGCAACACCTGTACAGTACTTGTGATCTATCGAGAACTGCTCAATCATGCAGAGGCTTCCCGACAACCTATCCCTGCCCCACGTACAGTTTGCAGTGATCTGATACAGCATGCTTATAAACCGGAAAATATCATGAAGCTAAGTGGAAAAGGCATATTAAAACCACATTGTTAATTTGATATTTGTATTCTAAAATATTCGTCAGGAGACAATATAATTTCGTCAGGAGACAATATAATTTCGTCAGGAGACAATGAAATTTCGTCAGGAGATAATGAAATTTCGTCAGGAGACAATGAAATTTCGTCAGGAGACAATGAAATTTCGTCAGGAGACAATTAAGTTGATAGAGAAAATTCATGGGTAAGACCGCGGTTGTTGTCTCTGAGGGCGAGCCAGACGTACTTGACGTCGGGATCCTGGTTCGTTGTTGCCACGTCGCACGGCAGAAAGAAAGCATAGATCTGTCAAAGGGATCTTTTATTGTATAAAGAAAAGCTCTGTGGTATTCATGCATTTACATTCTACCGTCCATCACAAAACATTATTCAGGCTGCATATTCCCGTTTTTCATGTCCTGGCTTCAAATCTACTTCTATACACAATGCAAAAAGACAGGTAAGGACTCGAATCAGGGTGTTTTCTATGCCATGATAATGTTCAGATGTCTTACTTAACAGTATACCGAATAGCATTAAGACACACAGAAACGACTGAGCAGGACCAGACTATGAAGCCGCTCTGAGGGTAAAGTGGGCCTCGATGCATCAGGGTTGGCGGTGATTCAGAGTCCCTAAGGCCGCACCCTCGCCCCCTACACACCGCGATAACCAAGCCGGACCAGATATGACCTTCGCTAGGATCTATGAGTGTGTGTATGTGGTGTGTGTGTGTGTGTGTGTGTGTGTGTGTGTGTGTGGAGAGAGAGAGAGAGGAGAGAGAGAGAGAGGAGAGAGAGAGAGAGAGAGAGAGAGAGAGAGAGAGAGGAGAGAGAGAGAGAGAGAGAGAGAGAGAGAGAGAGAGAGAGAGAGAGAGAGAGAGAGAGAGAGAGAGAGAGGAGAGAGAGAAGAGAGAGAGAGAGAGAGAGAAGAGAGAGAGAGAGAGAGAGAGAGGAGAGAGAGAGAGAGAGAGAGAGGAGGAGAGAGAGAGAGAGAGGAGAGAGAGAGAGAGAGAGAGAGAGAGAGAGAGAGGAGAGAGAGAGAGGAGAGAGGAGAGGAGAGAGAGAGAGAGGTGTGTATGTGTGTATATATGTGTGTGTGTGTGTATATGAGTGTGTGTGTGTGTGTGTGTGTGTGTGTGTGTGTGTGTGTGTGTGTGTGTGTGTGTGTGTGTGTGTGTGTGTGTGTGTGTGTGTGTGTGTGCATGTGATGTCTTTCGCATCACCTTTCCCTTCGCACTTCTCTCCCTCTGGCGTGTTACCACTCCCTTCAATGCGCCTTTGTAGTTTGTTCCTTATATCAAAGTCCCGACCGGGCTCTTTGGCTTATGCCTCATCGAGGTATAGGATAGTGGCATGAGGCTAATCACGCACACACTCATACACAAACAGGCAAGCACACACACACACACACACGCCCGGTGATCTAAAGCGTGCCTGCGCTATTTTGTGGCCGTGCGTTCAATTCCCACTCGCTCCTGGGGACCTTTTTTACTGATAAACGTGAAAGGTTACTGTCCACCTTGAGCAAGGGGATGCGGTGCGCGTGGTGTGAGGTCCCAGTCATACCCAAGGATCTATGGGCCAAGCTCTTTCCGGGAGCGTAACATCTGGAGATCACATGTCTATCGCATGATCAGGCCGTGGATGAATGCCACCAAGTTCGACACCAGCTCGGGAGTTTATTGCTGTAGTGCATGGCTTGGGCACTGCTCTCGCTCTGCCTTAACGCCCGCTAGTCAAGACTTTCGCCTAGTCATACACATACTCCTGCAAGATACAATTACCACCAGGAACACCCACAGGAGTTTCCCAGCTGATGTCTTTTTGCTTGACTCTTCAGCACACAGAAACTACCGAGGCCCTTAGTTCCCCTACTCGACCCGACATTCTGAGCAAACCTAAGAGAAAAAAGAAAAAAATAATAATCAAGTGACTGAAAATGATGCAAGAAAACAAAAAAATTGCAAAGTTAATCCTGTTATGGCAGCTTCAGTATCAGTTATTTGTTTTTCTTACCTGGTTCCCATAAGGTGATCCTATCGACTCCTGACGCGATAACAGTTATACACGGATGCTGAAAAAAGTTACGCGTGTGGGAAGTTTGTTCAGTTGTTGGAGCATGATGGCCAGCTGGGTATAACCGATCCATTACAACACCTACTAACTCTGTATTTCCTATCCGGTTTTCAAGTCACAACACTCTTAATTAAAATCTTACGTAATAAATGTGGTTCAGCTCCTATTATCTAGTGGTTTGTGGAGGGCGCCCATTTAACATTGTTGTGAGGCACGCACTGGCTACCGACCGCTCCAGAAATACATAGGAAGGAACAGGATGTGGAACTAGTTTTTGCTGGTGGCCAAATAGAGACACCTGAATTTAAGTGTCTAATGAAGCATGTTTCTTGCGTCCGTGCATGGCCAATGGTGAGTCTACTGAGCGAAGAAACATCTGTCACAAATTAAGGTATGAGGGTAAAAAATCAGGATATAAACATGCACAACCGGGATTAGGTGTAATTTTCTTCTTCTTGGTTCTTCTTGGTTAGTAGTAAGCTGGTATGTACTAATCTCCATTCCTTCTGACAGTTTTCGAATAGATAGAAAAGCGTCCAGTATCTGAATGTTCTGTTCTGAGTTCCGAATAATTTTTGTTCTGAATGGGAAGTTACATTAATTTCGAGCTATTTCCCAGCGTTGATATCCGGCAACGCAAGATTTCAGATTAAATTATATTTGACAGCTAGATTCAGATTGTATCATTGGGGGGGGGGAGAGAGAGAGAGAGAGAGAGAGAGAGAGAGAGAGAGAGAGAAGAGAGAGAGAGAGAGAGAGAGAGAGAGAGAGAGAGAGGAGAGAGAGAGAGAGAGAGAGGAGAGAGAGGAGAGAGAGAGAGAGAGAGAGAGAGGAGAGAGAGAGAGAGAGAGAGAGAGAGAGAGAGAGAGAGAGAGAGAGAGAGAGAGAGAAGAGAGAGAGAGAGAGAGAGAGAGAGAAGAGAGAGAGAGAGAGAGAGAGAGGTGTGTACCTTCATGCATCATCTAACATGTGGGCAGAAGCAGTGCAAGAAGTTCTAAGTTCCACAGGAGAGCTTACAGACATGCCCGCCCCGCCCTCCTCTGAAACAGCAGCCTCCTGTATACAAGCTCCAAAAGTAACCATCACCTGAGCGTTACACGTAGCTATTAGTGACACCCTATACCAGCCGGACAACCAGTGCAGTGCTATGTCTATTAATGATGTAACGAGGTAATTCCTAGCACACTCTGCATCCTCTTCGTCGCCTGCTTCTGAGAAAAATATCTAAAGTGATTCTAAACTCAAACTACTTGACAAACACGACACACCGGTTTGTTAAGGCCTGACATGTGATCGGCAGTGTATTATTATAAGTGTTCTCGCAATACTTTCAGGGTATCGCTAAAACACAAAGCTACCTTGGATGTGTCTGTCAGCTAGGAGTGAGAATAGCATTGCTTCCACTATACTAAGGGATCTGCTGCTAATGCAAGTCAAAGGGTGAGAAGTTGACGGCTAAAAATCCCGCGCCGATGACACAAACGGATGTGGAAATATTCGCCAGGCCTCACCACCGCTAGGCGCACAAGGAAAGTTTTCGGAAGGTTTGTCGCGGCAAGAGGAAGCTATACCACAAGTATTTCCTCGAGGTGCATGCACGAGTAATAACTACGGGGGGGAGAGAGAGAGAGAGAGAGAGAGAGAGAGAGAGAGAGAGAGAGAGAGAGAGAGAGAGAGAGAGGAGAGGAGAGAGAGAGAGAGAGAGAGAGAGAGAGGAGAGAGAGAGCGAGAGAGAGGAGAGAGAGAGAGAGAGAGAGAGGAGAGAGAGAGAGAGAGAGAGAGAGAGAGAGAGAGAGAGAGAGAGAGGAGAGGAGAGAGAGGAGAGGAGAGGAGAGGAGAGAGGAGAGAGACGGAGGAGAGAGAGAGAGAGAGCGAGACGAGAGCAGAGAGCGAGAGAGAGAGAGAGAGAGAGAGAGAGAGAGAGAGAGAGAGAGAGAGAGAGAGAGAGAGAGAGAGAGAGAGAGAGAGAGAGAGGAGAGCGAGAGGAGAGAGAGCGAGAGCGAGAGCGAGAGAGGACGAGAGCGAGAGCGAGAGCGAGAGGAGAGGAGAGCAGGACGAGAGCGAGAGAGAGAGAGAGAGGAGAGAGAGAGAGAGAGAGAGAGAGCGCACAGACACGCGATGGGTGCAGGCCCATTGCAGGACTGTATCCGCTTGCCTCTGGCCGGTCGCGGCAAGGTTGTTTCGTCTCATCAGCCTCGGCGGTCAGTTCCCAACCCCTGTGACCGAGGGCAGCCAGAGCCCAGAGGAGGACAAGGCGGGGCGGGTGGGGCGGGATGTATGTACACTTTGTACAGGGCCAGTGCATGAAAGCCTCGCGCTCTATATATTACTGCCAGATACCCCCGTTTAACTGTTGTTTGTTCAGAGTGTAACCTCGATCCGGCTATACCACACTTTCATATTTCTCATCAATCATTCCGCAATCGCATTTTCTTTGGTGGGTTGTTTTTTAAACACGTTTTTCCTCCCTCCCTGAATCTCTCGACCATTTCCATTGCCCTCAGATTTTCTGTCCCATTCCACCCCTTCCTCCTATCTGTCGGTCTGTCACGTTCCTCCTATTCATTTCAGGCTCATTCTCACTCAGCCCCCATATTAAAGTGTCCTCCACTCTCTCTCTCTCTCTCTCTCTCTCTCTCTCTCTCTCTCTCTCTCTCTCTCTCTCTCTCTCTCTCTCTCTCTCTCTCTCTCTTCTATAGAGGTAAAGATAAAGATGGGGGCATACGCTATGCCGCGCGTGGCCTCGGTGCTCCTCTCCGTCGCATTAGCCTTTGAGCCTGTGGTGGGTGACAACCCATTATACCCCGGGACACAGGGCTAGTGTGACATCCGGGTTACCACAGCTACCTTCCCCAGGTTTCCCCAGGTAGTACCCATTAATCAACCTCGAAAGGGAGGATAAACAGCTGGTTTGGGCTGGCCGCCGACTTGCCCTGGCCCGGACTCGAACCAGGGCCGCAGATTCCCTCTCTCCTATCGCATATCAACAATCCAAACGACAAACTTTTGATCGTCTGACGTAAAGCTACAGTATTGGCGAGGACTCATGTAATCCAAATGGTAGCTAATGGTTACTTGGTATACTGTAAACCAACAATCTTGACGCGTGTGATTCAAAGACACAGTCGTCTCTTCAGGTGCAACAAAGCAATACTGGAGTGTATCATCCAACACAGCCATGGTTTTACGTATAATACTTCAGTACTTCTTTTTTTTTTTTTTTACATCACTAAGGACTTGCCAAGGGGAAGAAAAAAGAAGCAACAAAAAGCCCGCTTAGTTGCCAGTCCCTATAAAGAAGACAGTAAGAGAATATATAAAGTGGGGTGGGCCTATTTAGTTTGGGAGGTGTCTTGTCACTCCTCTGAGTCCTCTCTTGAAAAAATGTGAGTCGTAGGAAGGTGGAAAAATAGAAAAAGGAAGAGAGTACAATCGCTATCTCTATTTGACCCTCGGCCGAGAATATTACGCAATCATTAGTTTCGGATGTTAGATGAACGGAACTTTAATTGTTTGCTGCATGTGCGTGTTACTTACGATATATAACGTTCATCAGGTTTCTATGAGTAAATCTACATAAATTAATATTCTCAGACAACTCGTCAGCTACCACATCCAGCGAGACAAAAGGATAATAATAATCAAAGAACAATATCAAGGAAGCTGAATTTTCTGACTGCTCGTGTAAATAAGATATCTTTCCATTTCTTCCTTACCCTGCAACCCCGCGTGATGTTACGGAAGAGCGACGATAACGTGACGCAGCGCACGAGTCCCGGGAAGACTGACTCAGCTACACTTAGATTGGATTGGTTGGACGAGGACAGGTTTGCCCGAGGAAAAAATATATATTGTGCCATAACGACAACATGGAAGAGGTGAAATTCGATACACTCAATAGAACATTTTTGATGGTTTGTTACAAAGCATGAATCAATAAATAAAACATTGAGGGAAAAAAACTCATTGATCAAACATTTTCTAATCATGTTATGAATTCGCTATTCCCAATAACTCATTGGTGTCTATATAATAAAATCTAAAAATATAATCTGAAGAATAAAAAAAAAAAAAGAGAAAAGAGATAAATTCAGAATAAATGGAACTTGGTTTGAAATTAATTTTACAAGAGTAAAGAAACCAAATTTCGCAGCTCTGATGCGTAAAAGACTGCAAAGCACGTGACAAAACAATCAGATTCTGATAGCAAACTGGGATCCGGATGTGAACAATTTCATGAGTGGTGGCATTAAAATTTAGTGATGGGGGGGGTAAGTACTCTTAAGAAGAACATCAGTAAATAAGGAAGCTACAAGAGGCGCGAGACCTACACGAGGTAGTTCGTGTAATCTTGTAATCTTGTTCACAGAAGGTATTTTATTCCGTTTATTTGCAAGAAAATAGAAAGATTATTTTCTCTTGTAGCCAAGTTAGGGGATACAACACCTCCACCTAATGTAAACCATCAAACAGTAGAATATGTAAAGCATAGTACAGTAAATGGGCTTAACACATAATGTAAGCCAAATTTGGAAAAAGAATATAGAAAATCTTGATAGTCATTTTGATATTTGTATGCGAAATTAATGCAAAAGAAGAAAAAAACGAAAGCGTCAACATTATTTATCTGGTGTCCAATAAATGTTTGAACACGCAAGTCGATGTTACAAAAGTCTTATGTCTTCCTTCTATTCCTCCCTCCCTTGCATCCATGGGCTCAAACAGGAGAACATTGGAGACTAATGTCTTTGTCGTTTTCACTCATATCGTTTTAATGTTCCTTCACGCTTTTGTTTTTTCTATTCGCGTTCATTTTTGTCTTCCCGTCTTTCTTTGCTTTGCTTGTTTTGCCATCGGCCTTGTTCTCTTTTCATTTGTTTTTCATATGTTCCTCCTCCTCCTCCTTCTATTTCCCATACACACCTCATACCACTGCACTGCTATGGCCGAGGGGACCAAGTAATAAGCCCTTACTAACCCCTTGAGGCCCAGAACGTAATTTCCATTGTAATTTCGGTACCTTAATTAAGATGATTTTTAGTGAATATAAGCAATGTGTTATTGATATGACCTGTTTAGTATCCTTGTCCACTAACTAATTTGGTATATTAAGTTACTTTTTGTAATGTTATGGCTAACAACAGACGATCTATTATATACCAAAGGAAAAATCTGGGCGTGAAGAGGTTAAGATCTATGCTTGAAATCTATATGGGGACAGAGTTTTTTCTTATATTCCTGTTCTTATTTATAGTTAGCGCGTCGATGACTAAACTTATGGCCTTGTTTTGGCGGGTAACGTATATAGCCAAGTGAAGAGCCACATGCTTTGTCTTGCGGCTGCGTGTCTTAAGCCGGCCACACACACACCGGCGCGGCCTGTCCGGCCGACGAAAAAAGGCGGCGGTGGGGGGCATCGTTCGCCGGCGGATAAAAAATCAGCGGCCTTGAAAATTCGTCCGGCGCGGCCCCGGTGGGTGGCCCAATCCGGCGCGGCCCGCCCTCGCTCGGAGATAATGACTAATTGACCATTATAATGTATTATGATAAATAGGTAACTATATATGACGTTATTATATATAGTATACAAGTATTATATATGGCTACAAGATACAGAGTCATTTCGGCGAGCGGAGGGTCCCGCGCGGTGCCGACGATCACTTACATGAGGCGGCCGGCCACGCGTGTGGAGTTTTCAAGCGACGACCGACTGATTTTCGACCGGCCGGCTGCGCCCGGGTGCCGGCTTTAAGCCGGCCACACACACCGGCGCGGCCTGTCCGGCCGACGAAAAGGGGCGTGGCTAGAGGCGGCCGGTGTGTGTGTGGGGGTGTTTTTCATCCGGCGGGGCCTGTCGCAGCGGCCGGATGAAAATCAGTCGGCGCTTGAAAATTCCGTCCGGCGCGGCCTGCCGCCTGCGTGTGTGTGGGTGCCTTCCGGCGCGGCCCGCCCCTCGCTTGGCCAGATAATGACTAATTGTACCAGTTATAATTGTATTTATGATAATATAGGTATTATATATGACGTATTGTATATAGTATGACGTATTATATATAGGTATTATATATGGCTGCACATGCAGCCATCACCAGCAAGTCATTTTCGGACAGCGGATTCATGTTGTCACCACGGTGGTCCGACGTGTACTGTATATTTCATGAGGCGGCCGGTGTGTGTGTGGGTCTCGTCCGGCGAACTATGCCCCGCCACTTTTTGTCGGCCGGACAGGCCGCGCCGGTGTGTGTGTGGCCGGCTTTAGACCTTCCACTCTTAGAAAAAAAGGGTAGGAAAAGGGTAGAAAAAGGGTATTTGTAGTGATGAAATACTGCTACCCTTTTTCTACCCTTACAAATATACCCTTTCGGATCGATGCAAATATACCCTTTTCCAACCCTCTCGTCTAAAAAGGGTAGATAAAGGGTAGATGAAGGGTATAATCGGCAGCATCTACCCTCCAGCCTGGATATAGGGTTTAAAAAGGGTAGTGATGGTGCGATGTAACAATTCTACCCTTAATATACCCCTTATTTCTGAGAGTGTGCTTGATCCACTCCGTCATGATCTAAATATAAAGATTACTACTATTTAGATCATGTACTCCCCTAACTTGCCACCGTTTGTCGCATTAACCCCTTCACGTCCAGATCTTTCCTTTGCTATAAAAAAAGTGTATGTTGTCGAGCCATAAAATTACGAAAAGTCACTTATATACCAAATTAGTTAGTCGACAAGGATACTAAACAGGTCATATCTATAAAATATTGCTTATATTAACTAAAAATCGTCTAATGGCACCCAAATTACAATGGAAATTACGTTCTGGGCCTCAAGGGGTTAAGGAGCTATAGTTGTGTGATGTGGCTGCGAATTTGAATGTTGTCGTGGAATGTGAAGTTGTGGCCGCAAATTTGATGAATCATTTGCATTTTATGATAGCCAGATGAAAAATATGCTGCATTGCTTTCGTAATAGTAGCCTACAATAATAATCTCTATACATATCAATGCACACCTAGTTTCCTCACTGGTTGCTGATTTCGTAGAATAAATTTTAGTTATATTTCATTCATTCACTCAACGAATGGTAGTAAAACTATATTAGTTAATAGTTAATAAATTAGTTAAATTGGTAGTTAAATTGTACCTGGACACGACCAATTACCTGCTCGTTAGGTGAGTGTGTGGTGAACATCCGGGTGTGGAGGAGGAGGAGGAGGAGAAGGAGGAGGGGAAGGAGGAGGAGGAGGAGGAGGCAGAGGAGGAGGAGGAGGCAGAGGAGGAGGAGGAGGAGGCAGAGGAGGAGGAGGAAAAACAACAACACGATGATGATGAAAACTACGGATGAGATGATGGGGAGAATGTTGAAGAAAATAAGTAAAATTGAGCTAGAAAGTAAAAACAAGGTGACGCCGCGGTGCCTTTGTGAATATGCAAATTGGCAACAATAGGGACTAAATGTGCGCTTCATATCTCTCTCTCTCTCTCTCTCTCTCTCTCTCTCTCTCTCTCTCTCTCTCTCTCTCTCTCTCTCTCTCTCTCTCTCTCTCTCTCTCTCTCTCTCTCTCTCTTTGTATAAATTTAACATAATATCAAGTCTTGGAGCACAACTCTTACATAAATTCAAAGGACAATATAAAAAAATCGAGGGCAGTAGGTCTACACTCCTCCCTTCCTCGTCATCTTCTTCTTCTTATTATTCCTCTCTTTGTATTCCTATATTATCTTCTTTCCTTTCCCTCCCTCTTCTGTTGTTCCCTACTTAAGACCATCTGTACGCTACTGACACGAGGACGTGTGTTCAGTACAGCGACAAAGAGCAGCAAATTCATACCCCCGGTACATACTTGAAATTCACTTCCTCGACTTAAGTTACAGGTGGTTGCCTCCGATGCCTCGTGCACTCCTTGATTGATGGCGGTCGTGAGTGTGGCGTTGTAGTGAGCGACGAAAACTGGCTGGTGGGGCGTGACTTTTGCCATACAGGACGCATAAAGAGGACCTCCAATAGGGTAAAGTGATGCTTCCCTACATGTATTCCTGCGGGATGGTGGGAGTTTACACTTCCTTCTTCCTGTTTTTTTTGTGTTTTTGTGTGTGTGTGTGTGTGTGTGTTGTGTGTGTGTGTGTGTGTGTGGTGTGTGGTGGTTGTGTGGTGTGTTGTGTGTGTGGTGTGGTGGGTGGGTGGGTGGGTGGGTGGGGGTGGTGGGTGGGTGGGTGTGTGGGGGTGTGTGGGTGTGTGTGGTGTGTGTGGTGTGTGTGTGGTGTGTGTGTGTGTGTGGTGTGTGTGTGGGTGTGTGTGTGGTGTGTGTGTGTGTGTGTGTGTGTGTGTGTGTGTGTGTGTGTGTGTGTGTGTGTGTGTGTGTGTGTGTGTGTGTGTGTAATTTACCATGCTCTTGACTACGCGTTGGACTCACGATCGCCAGCTGTCACCCTCCAATACAAAACTTGGACCTCTTACAACCGATCTTTTCGTATGGCTGGAACCACGCACACCGTACACACTCCACCCCCTTGCCCACGGGAACCTAGCGAACAGCTATGTGTGTGCGTGTGTGTGTGTGTGTGTGTGTGTGTGTGTGTGTGTCGTGGGTGTGCTGTGTGTGTTGGTTGTGTGTGTGTGGTGTCGTGTGGTGTGTGTAATTACATGCTCTGACTAGCGTTGCGACTACGATGCCAGCTGTCACCCTCAATACAAAACTGGCTTTACACGATCTTCGTATGGCTGGAACCAGCAACGTACACTCCACCCTGCCCACGGGAACCTAGCGACAGCTTGTGTGCGTGCTGTGGTGTGCTGTGGTGTGTGTGTGTGGTGTGTGTGTGTGTGTGTGTGTGTGTGTGTGTGTGTGTGTGTGTGTGTGTGTGTGTGTGTTTACTTTCTGAAGGACTTGACATACTCACACACACATCGCAAACATGAGATATATGTACACATTCCTGAAGTAACAGAATGCTAACATGCTACGTACCAAATAAGATTTAGGAATCAAACTTGTTCCAACAGCAAAACCCATCACGCAATAGTCTGAAATCATTGTTACCTGCCCTTACTTCCTTGAAACAAACATAGACATGCGTGCACGTAGAAATGGCACACAGTATTAAGGATAAAATGAGACACAAAGTTGACCATCGCCTGAGTATTGAAGAAAAAAATCGTATTCATGATTTACAAATTCAATTACTATGAAAACGTTCTCCATTTAGTCAGACAATCTGTTTCTGCAAATCAGTGCAACAAGTTCGAAACTACAGGAAGTTACGCATCACTGGCAATGCTTACTTCGCCCGTAGTGTAGGGCCGAGAAATAACCTCTGACCATAAATCAAGACAAGTTTTTTTTTGTGGGGACTTTATACATTACTTCTTATACCATATCATATCGGGAACACAGGGTGGAGGGTCTCTCTCTCTCTCTCTCTCTCTCTCTCTCTCTCTCTCTCTCTCTCTCTCTCTCTCTCTCTCTCTCTCTCTCTCTCTCTCTCTCTCTCTCTCTCTCTCTCGCCGTGGGTAAGTGATTTGGATAGAATAGAAAGGTAACGTGCGTAACCATATTTGTGTCTTAACCCCTTGAGGCCCAGAACGTTATTTCCATTGTAATTTAGGTAGGCCATTAGACGATTTTGATGAATATAAGAATATTTTATAGATATGACCTGTTTACTATACTTATCCATAAGCTAATTTGGTATATTAAGTTACTTTTCGTAATTTTATGGCTAACAACCGACGATTTTATATAGCAAAGGAAAGATCTGGGCGTGAAGGGATTAATTTCCGGATGACTTTTACTATAGGGCCTACCTGCGCACTCCCACACTGATCTAAAGCCTTGAGTGTGTAGCAGAGCACCGGGTTGTGGCCTCACACTCTTCCCAGCCCACGAACAAAAAAATATAGATACAATTTGTTACATATAAACGAGTGAGTATATTTACTTTTCCCTGTAGCTTATTTATTTGGGCGACAGTAGTTGAATATCTTTAGTGTTAGGTCAGTGTCACCTGGAACGGGAGGAGATAACCGTCAAAGGAGAGGGAAGAAGAAGAAGAGAGAGAGAGAGAGAGAGAGAGAGAGAGAGAGAGAGAGAGAGAGAGAGAGAGAGAGAGAGAGAGAGAGAGAGAGAGAGAGAGAGAGAGAGAGAGAGAGAGAGAGAGAGAGAGAGAGAGAGAGAGAGAGAGAGAGAGAGAGAGAGAGAGAGAGTCAGACAGACAGACAGACAGACAGACAGACAGACAGACAGAGAGAGAGAGAGAGAGAGAGAGAGAGAGAGAGAGAGAGAGAGAGAGAGAGAGAGAGAGAGAGAGAGAGAGAGAGAGAGAGAGAGAGAGAGAGAGAGAGAGAGAGAGAGAGAGAGAGAGAGAGAGAGAGATGAGGAAGAAGAAAGGAAAGAAGCACAACTTAAAAAGAAGACACACACGCAAGGGATGATATAACGAAAATAATCATTCTTCAGAAAAGATATGCAACTCAAATACCGAAATTACGTTATATATATTACTCATGGCAAAGAAGATGACGGGTTCAATTTATGTTATTTGCACACACAACGAAAAAAAAAGAAGAAAAAAATCACCCCACGGCAATGTGATGCTGCTACTAAAACATCGCAAGAAGGCACAGCGTCGAGGAAAGGTGAGGGAAGGTTATGCCACCACATCCGCCTTGTAATAAAAACTCCGGTTCCTGGTGGGGGGTAGTCACGCCGTTGCCCCCCCCCCCCCCATACACCTACTCCTTCCCTTCCCTCCCCTCATTTTTACATCTTCTTTATCCCTCCCCTCGCTGTAGCGTCCCTGCATTCGGTCAGCGGTTCGAGCCCACCATGTTCGTCCTGGCGTGGTGGCGCTTTGTATAGTCAATAACCTTGTAGTTGGTACTTGCAAAGTGTCTAGATAAGATCAAAGTATAAACCCTCCCCTCGCCTTTTCTCCCACAGCTGATCCTCTTATCGTATTTGTCTTTTTGTATGTAGGGATTATGCATATGCCTAAACACACACACACACACACACACACACACTAGTCAAATAAGTGAAAAAGCGTGTTCATGAAGTTGCAAATTTTATAAAAAAAAAATATATACCACCACCACCATCTGTTCTTCCCAGATTATAACTCACTCACTGCCTCACTCACTCATTCATTGCACACGTACATTGCACACACAGATTATAACTCACTCATTCAGCACACTTGCTATCCACCTCTTCTTTCGGCGCCTCCCACTAACGTCAGGCAAGCTCAAGTGACACGTAATACATTAATAATAACAATCCGAACAGGTGCGATGTATGTTTCTCTTTCCGCGGCGCAGGTGTACAGGGATTCACCGCCTCGTTCCCGACAGATAAATGTGCAACGGTGATGGAAGGGCAAGGAGTGACTCGTATACGGGGCAAAAAACACGTGAGACAGGGATGTATGTAAGGTGCTTGGGTGAGAAGGCAGCGTAGGATGCAAGGGCAAGGGAAGTCTTATTCATATACGGGGCAAGAAACACGAGACAGGGCTCACTGAATGAGAGAAACGCGCGCTGAATGAAGGACAGTGAGTGAGTTGTGATTTGGGGAGAACAGGTGCATACTTGAAGGTATATATATATATTTTATTATTATTGAATTTCCAACTTCATGGACACGCATTTTAATTTATTTGACGTGTGTGTGTGTGTGTGTGTGTGTGTGTGTGTGTGTGTGTGTGTGTGTGTGTGTGTGTGTGTGTGTGTGTGTGTGTGTGTGTGTGTGTATTCATCTAGTTGTACTCATCTAGTTGTATTTTTTACAGGGTCAGAGCAATGCTCGTATGGCCCCGTCTCCATATCAACATTTTTATCATTCATCCTTAGTGCTTTGTGTTGGCCGAAGCCAGCACCCCGGAGAGCAGGTCACAAACCCCGGCTAACACCCGGTATCCATTCACTGCTGGGTGGACAGGGGCTCGGGTCTTAAGGAAACAACCCATCTCTTTCCACTCCGCCCGGGGATCGAACCCGGGTGTGTGTGTGTGTGTGTGTGTGTGTGTGTGTGTGTGTGCGTGTGTCTGTGTGTCTGTGTGTGTTTAGGCATAAAGAGTATCCCTACATAAAAAAAGACGTGATATGAGGAGAGTATGTAAGGTGTTTGGGTGAGAGGGAAGCGTAGGTCTGGCAGGTGTGGCGCTGGCATGCTGTCGCCTCCGCCCTGCGTCCGGGTAGTGGCGGCGTGAGTTGAATTGTTTGCATCATCTGGGTTTCGATCATGCAATAGCGCGGCGTTAAGAATAAGTTACACAATTCTGACTGGTTCTTATCTTTCGTTTATATATTTCGAAGCTCATATGCTTCAGTCTATCATATGTATGTTTTTACCAACGGGCGAGGGCCAACCATCACGACCCTCAGAATGTGCAGGGCCAACCACCTGAGCCCTCAAGGTAAAACATAATAGCCTACAGGCGCTATAGGCTTTAACGTAAAAAAAAGTCTTCTGCGTGTATTTCATTAAATCACTGACTTCGACGACCTTTCTATTTGGTCTTGGTCTTGGTGTGGGAAAAAACTTTTAAAACATTAAAATTTTTTTTTTATCCACCGGGAAGTTCACAAAAAAAAAAAAACCCAGAAAAAAATATAGAAAAAAACGGGACAAGACAAACACATAGAGGGGGGTTAGAAGCAAAACCTTAAAAAAAAATGTCAAAAAAAAAATTAAACACCCACAAACACATGCCAAAAACATTTTTTTACCGCGCTCCCCGTTTTGGGGCCGCGCCCCCCCTGCGTCGCAACAAAGGCGGGGTCCCCTGTGAGAAACCCAATTTTGGTGGCCCGGGTTTCCCCTAGTCCGGTTTACAGATCCCCCAAAATCCTTCAAGACATGAGAAAATGTCCTGATTTCATTGTTTCGGTTTCATGTCACATTTTTTCGTCGTCTCGAGAAAGAAAGACGTTCGAGGATGCCTTTGTCGGGGGGCCCTTTTCCCGTGAGGGGCCTCCGTATGCGACACACAACACACACACACACACACACCCCACACACTTTAACACACATACACACAACACAAACACCCCACACCCCGGGGGAAAGGGACACGTCTTTAAACTGAGAGGCGGCAGATAGTCGGGGTTTCCCGAAAAACACACTAGGCGGGCAGGAATCAGGATGTAAGAAGGGAGGTGGAGGAGGAGGGGAGGATTACTTTAGGTTTACATGGGAAATTAACAGACCCCCAAGGAGACCATTGGTCCTTTTAGCGAGGGGATTGCTGAACTCCCTACTCCCTAAAACAACTACTTGAAAGAAAAAGTGGAAAATGTTTACCAGTCCCTAAAGAGGGATGGGAAAACAGGAATTTTCATAGTGCGAAGGGATTAGGATATGAAAAATATTTAATACAACAAACCACAAACCATTTACAATAATCGTTAGGGGGGAACTAGATACGAAATCGCATATCAATACCCTTTTAATTTTAAACCAGGCGGGGTAAAAGTCTGTTTTGAATGTATTTATGTGTTGGCCCCGAAAAACCTTTTGGGCTGGTAACTTGTTCCATCGATCAACGACTCAACATTGAAAAAAATTTTTACGGAGACGGTGTTTGAAAACTTTGGGACCTTTTTATTTTTTAAACCATTTTTTTTTGTTGTCCCCTTGGGGTTAAAAGCTCGAATGGGTTTCCCTTTTGTTTAATGACATAAAAAACCTTTTTAGGATCTTAAAGGTTTCTATAAAGCCCCCCAGGGGATTCTACGACCCTTTTAAGGAAAACATATTAAGTTTCCGCAGTCTTCTTCATAAAATGTTTTTCGCAGAGATGAATTTTTGGTTCCCTTTTCTTTGACTGATTCCAATTGGGTTTGATTTTTTCCCCCGAAACAGGGCGACCAGAATTGAACGGCATTTTCCCAAGTGCGGGCCAAACCCGGGGACGTGTATAATTGTGTCTTACTTCGGGTTTATGTTTCAAAGTTACGTTTAATAAAGCCCAAAAAATAAAATTTCCCTTTTTTTATGGCAGCTAGGCCCCCCCGAACTGGTTTCGATTTTACTGAGATGAAAACCTAGACCTTTTTCCTGCTGTACTTAAAGTTAACGATTTATTTTGCATTTGTTTATTATTTTTGGGGTTTATCTTTGCCATAGCATTATTTTAATTTATGGGAAATTTGAATTTTAATACCCTTTTATAAATCCAATCTAAATATTTTGTCGAGATCCCTTTGTATGAGTTCGCATTTTTCTCTAGTATAGCTTTACCCCCCCAAATTTTGGGGTTTTCATCTGAAAATTTTTGATATTTTAGATACAAGCCCGCAGCCCAGATCTTTGAATATATCGAAAAAGAGTAGGACCCAAGACCGACCCCTTTGGGGCACCCCACTAGTGACTTTCTAACCAATCAGATCCCTCCCCATTTTTTTACACCCGTTGTTTACGATTAAAAACCCAATCCCCAAATCCATGAAAAATAATTCCCTTTTCCAAAGCCATGTCCCCTTTAGTTGGTAAACAGTCCTTAGATGGAACGGGATCAAAGGCTTTCTGAAAATCAAGGTAATTACATCCGAGGGAATTTTAGGGGCCCCAGTTTGAAAAAAGGGGGACAAAAAAAAATCCAGAGGTTTTTTAAAACCCAGGTTTCTTATTTCGAAATCCATGGGGGATTTTTAGTATAGAGTTATTTTCATCGGAAAAGGACACTTTTTTTCCCGCAATTTTTTTCCCAAATAGTTTAACAACCCACGGAGGGTTAGACAAATTTGGGGCGTAATTACTGCGGGGCTCTTTACTCCCTTTCTTGAATATCGGTTAAATTAGCAATTTCCCCATACTGGGAAAATTTTTTTCATTAGCGTTTTATTAAAAAATAATTTTTAATGGGAGCGAAATTTGGACTGTGACATTCGCGAATTTAGCGGGGCCGGTTTTAGTCCCCCCCCACGGATTTTGCTGGCGTCAAGTTTCAGCAAATATTTTGGATATTTCTTTCAAACTTTATCTTTTTAATTACCGGGACCTTTCGAGCCTGAATACATTTTTACGGGTTTGGAAAGGATTTTCGCCCTTTTTAAATAATACGCTTTAAAGTTTTCTTTGAGTACGAACGATATCTTTTTATTTTTCCCAAGATTTTTATTTTTTCCCCCCCCCAGTGGTCCAATATTTGTTTTGTTTTTTTTCTTACTTAAAACGTTTTGAAAAAACCCTTTTTGGGGTTTTTGATTTGGTTTTTTTTGCAATTTTTTTTTCATACTCGCGTTTTTAAAATTTTAAATTAGCCCTTTTGCAGCAAATTTTGGACTTTCTTTTGTTTCTCTAGAATCGCAGTTGCTTTTGATCGTTTGAAAAACTTTATACGCCCCGGCGTTTTTCTCCAAATGATTTTTTGGGTTTCTCATTTTTTAAACCCCAAACTTGGTCTTTTTATGTTTTTTCAAACGTTTTCTTCCATGGGAACATTTTTTTTCCACCACCGTTTGGAGTTTTTTAGTGATAATTACACATGTTTTGGGCCTTTATTCCCCCTTTAGTAGGTCAACCCATTAAAATTTCGTTTAGTACCCGCTGATTTTCGTGAAATTGCTTTATTATAATTTGGGACTAAAAAAACCCGATTTTCTGGGATTCTGAAATTTTATCCCGCACCCTTGTTTAGCCTGTGTCATTTTTTTCCAAAGGGTCACCTATATCGCAGAAATCAATCAGATCAATGGGGAGGAAAACTAAATCTAGGAACAGTACCCCTTTGTAGGCTCAGGGAAACCACCTGTTTTAAATATATTCTTTCAAAATTTTCAAGCAATCGCATACCTTCTTTTAACAGCAGAATTATTATTCCAGTTTATATGGGGTGGGTTTTAAAACTCCACAAATAATTTATCGTTTTTATGTTCAAAAATGATTTATCTGTCTACAGGAGGGCAATCTATTTCCGCATTAGATTTGGGGGGGACATATATTGCCCCAAATAGAGCAATTTCCCGTTTAGCTTAATCTTTGCGTAGACTGAGTCATAATGACCCCTTTTTTTAAATTTATCGTTTTCGATTGTTTGGGAAAATTTTTTTTTTAATTTAAAGAATAAACCCCTCCCCCTGCTTTGCGTTTTCGACAATTTAGGAATGTCTTATAGCCCGGAATGGGGTTTTTAGCTAAAAAATGTTTACTTTTGTGTTGAAACCCCAAATCTCAGTGATACTGACGATATCTGGCGTTTCGGGAAAAAAAGTTTTGCCCAATAATTTGTTCGCTTTTAAAAAAATGTTTGGCATTTTTGTAGAGTAATTTTAAATTCCTTTATAGTTTTTGGGGGCCTTTCGTGAGGTTTTTCCCGGGAGGGCATCACGGGCCTGGGTTTTAGGGCGCTTTATTAAAATTTCTTTGATTGTATTTTTTCGGAAAACGGGACGTGACCAGCGTTGCTGTGGGGGAAAAAAAGGGGTTAAGGTGATGCTTTTTCCGCCGCCGTTTGTCGTTTTTTGATCCGGGAAGAAGAAAATTTTCATTTTGCAGACGTCCTAATCGGCATGGCCCCACGGGGCCGAGGGGGGTCCGGGATCCCCAAATAGGATGGGAAACCTCAACCCAAAGGGTGGGATCCTCGTAAAAAATTTTCCCAGAAGTTTTCGAAGTTTACTTCTCCTTGCACAAAAAAGACCTAAGGGCGGTTATTTGCGTGAAGCCTTATCGTAAAAACGTCGGCCTTTTTTTTTTTCCCCTTTTTTGGGGGGAAAATTTCCCGAAAAAAAATGAACGATTAGTTTTGGTCTTTAATTTTCCCGGGTCAAAATTTCCCGTTTCTTGTCCAGAATTTCTTCAGATCCGCTACGGGACACTTTGTTTTTTTCCGCATGGATGACATAGAGGTTTTCGTTGTGTTTTTGTGAGGGGCATCGCAGGCTGCAGTGATGTCGTGGTCTTGCTTTCCTTTGGGAAAAAAAGAAGCGCTTCCTTTTGTTACTCGTGACCCTACCCCAAAATCCCCCAGTTGTCCTCGGAAATTTAAATCCCCCATCCAAACTGGTTGTGTACGTCTTCCTTTTATTTTGCCAAGAACCTGAAATTTGGGTTTTAAGTTTTTTTATGTTAGGGGCGCCTTGGACTGTGGGTCGTTTTTTTTGCCCCCCGCCCTTTCGGGAGGAAAGGGGGCAGGGGAAGGAGAAGACGAGGGAGCGGGGGGGGAGGGGGGAGGGTGGCCCAGAGGGGGTGAAAGGGGGGAGGAGGAGGAGGAGGAGGGGAGGGGGAGGAGGAGGAGGAGGAGGAGGAGGAGGGGTTTGGGGGCGGGGGAGTTGGAGGGGGGGGAGGTGGAGAAGGGGGAGAGGAGGAGGGGGGAAAAGGGGGAGGAGGTCAGAGGAGGAGGGGGGTGGAGGAGGTGGAGGGGGTTTGGGTTTAGAAGAAGGGGGGTTTGGGTACGGTTGGGGCCGGGGAGAATTTTTAAAGGGGGTGGGGGATTTTAAAAAAAGGGATGGGGTGTGCGGGGGAAAAAATTTGGGGGAGGAGGATGAGGAGGAAGGGGGGGTTTTGAGGAGGAGGTGTTACTCGAGGCGGGAAAAAAGGGAAAAAGGGGGGGGCGAAGGGGGAGGGCGAGGTTTAGGGGGGTGTGGGGGGGGGTGGAAAGGGAAATGATGGGAACAGCCCTTCCGTTTGACTGTCAAACTTCACGGAAAACTGTCATGACTTTTTAAATCATTGTACCCGTGGAGGGTTCTTTTTTGCTTGTTTGACAAACCAAAAAACTACAGGTGTGGGGTTGAAGAAATAGTGGCGGAAATTTTTAAAGCAACTCAGACACTTTCGTAGAATGGAAGGCATGCTGAAAAAAAAAATTATGCGCTGCCGGGGGGTTTAAATAGATGTACGGCAACTCGAAAATTAAAAAAAAACTGAAAACTTTTAAGACAAAGTGGTATAAAGCGCCCTTTTGTTTATCTGTTTGGAAAAGGTTTTGGGGCCCCTTTTCTCTCTCTCTCTCTCCCCTCTCTCCCCTCTCTTCTCTCTCTCTCTCTCTCTCTCCCTTTTCCGGATTTTTCCCCCTTTTTTCCCCCTTTGGGGGGTTTTTCCCTTTTTCCCCTTTTCCCCTTTTTTCCCCCCTTTTCCCCTTTTAAGGAAAAGGGGGCCACCAAAATTGGCTTTAGGGAAATTTAAAAAAATAAAAAAACAACCGTTTACCGGTTAAAATTTTTAAAAAAAAAACAAGCACAAATAAATTACCCAAAATTTGGCATTTGACCCTGCAAGTTTTAGAAATTGTTTTTATCACTATCAAAGCGTTTTACTGTGTTTTTCAATGGGAAATGTGTGTGGGGTTTGGTGGAGTGGGTATATAAAACTCGCTGTATTAAAAGAAAGCAAGGTGTGTTACGAAAGGGAAAAATTTTAAAAAAAAAATTAGGGATTTTTAAAGGGCGTTTATGCGCAGTGTGAGGTTTTTGGGAAGGCCCGGGACCAAAATTTTTTTCCCCCCCCTTCCTTCCGTGTTGGCGGCCGGGGAAAATAAAAGGGGGGAGGAGGAGGAGGGGGAGGAGGGGAGGAGGAGGAAGAAGGGGAGGAAAAAGGAGGAGGACTACAAACTTTAAGGAATTAAAGATTCTTTGCAATGCAGGGGTTTTGCAGCTCACTCTTTTCTATGAATGAACGTTTTTCTGGCCCCACAGTTTTTAAAAAAAAAAAAATGATGCTGCTACTCGGGTTTGTTGCCAACTACGCCATGATTTATTACAGTAGGGGAGGGGCGGGGGAGGTTTTCACGAGGGTAGGGTTTCATCCCTTGGGCCCCTAACTCGCATGCTATTTTCACGTACATGTTTAATACTACTACTACTAAACTACTACTAATTTCTTTTTTTAAAAAAAAGTAATACTACTACTACAATACAACAATAATAATAATTAAAAAAAAATTAATGCGAGTTTGAGGCCCAAAATTTCAAACCTAAACCCCCGAGCCCAAACCCGCCCAAACTTCCCCTATAACCAAAACCGGGGGAGAGGGGTCCTTTAGTCCTTTAGCCTGGGTATATACTTTTTAGGGTTCCCGGGTGGTGGCGAATGAAACTAGAGTTTTGGAGGCGAGGGGAAAAATAGGAAACCCCAAATGCCCAGGGTATTTAAAAGTAGCTATTCCGGCACATGAGTATTAAGTTTGCAACAATTAGATATAATTATATAGATAAGTGAAACTATTGGCGGTATGCAGAAAATAACAAGAAATAGTACTCGTATGACTCAAAAATCTTTACTATTCAATGTATGATAAAGAAAAAAATGGAAGAGTTGTATCGCTTATTTGACATCACCGCGGCAATGATAAGGATAAGGTATCAGCGCCCATCACCTCCTGTTACCTTGATAACGGAACACGCAACAAAGCCTACATGGATGACTCGCGCGCCTCCTGGAAGTGAGAGCGCAACATTGAAATCACGACCTTTGCATCACAATTCTTTAACATCACGGATATGCTTGCAACAAAGGGGCCCCACGTGAATTTTTGGCCTTTAAACTAAAAGAAAGGGAAAAAACGGATTTTTTTTTCTTTTTCTCTCTCCCCCCCCCCACACACACACACACACACACACACACACACAGGACCACTGACACATCCTGGTGCCCGCAGGCGTTCCGATGACCATTTAAATGCCGCGGGAGGACGCTCGCCTCCTAAAGAGGCTTGGATGCACAAACATGGATTTCACCTTGCGTCGCTGAACGGTTTTAAACCCCTCCCCCCGATCGCTGGCGACCTGTTTTACCGGAAACACCCCACAAAACCACACAACCCCCCACACAAAACACATACAAAACCCCACTGTCCGCGTGATGCATTGGGAAAGTCCCCGTGTGGTCTCCTTATCTCAGTTTCCCCTGCACGTTTGAAACCCGGGGTCCCCAGGTCGAGATCCTTTTCCCTTTGGGTTTCGAGGGGAGTTACGGGCCCCCCAACCCTGCAAAAACAGAGAAGAAAGGAAAAAATAAAACAAAATATTTTCGAAAAAACAGAGACAACAAGATAACAAGACAAAAAAGAGTGGGGGAAAAACCCAAACCCCATAGGAATGATAGAGAAAAAGAGACTGAGGGAAAAACCGCCCCACCCGATCAAAAAAAGAGGGGCACCAGTGATTGTGAGGGGAACAGAAACACCTTTTCATGTTTTTTATCGTAGAAATGAGGGATCCTTGCCCGCCTACGGGACAGGCCCAGAAATAAAAAAAAAAGGGTTTAAAATTGGGCGAAGAAATACTTTCCAAAAAAACTTTCCTCTGCGACATTCAAAAAAGTGCCCTGGGATCAGTATTGGGAGGGGCCTTTCCTTTGGGGAAAAGGTGTGAAAAAAAGAGCAAAAACAAAAACAAAGTAAAAGGGAAAACTTGGTGGGTTTACCCCAGCACGGTATAGTGGGATCACTCCCCAAGGGGCTATTTTGGGGGCGGTCAGGCTGGGGTCACACCTGTGTACAGCCGGGGCCACTTTGACCAAAAAATGCGATACGTTAATTTGTGATTAAAGTTTAAAAGGCATCACAAAAACGATAAAACCCCCATACCAATACAATTTTTTAAAGTAAAAATGGGAACGCTGTACACACAAAGTGTGGGGCCCGGGCCCGACCGCCACCCTATATAGCCGCCCTTTTTTTTATAGGGAGTGGTGCACTGCATCGCAGTTTACATGGATGCCCCCCCCAAAAAAAAACAAAATGCCCCTGTCAGCCCTTTGGGAATTATAAAAGAAGTACAAAAAAAATAGCGAGATATAAGAAGAGATCAAAAAAATATTGAGATAATAATTATTGTCACCACCCTAAGTAGTGGAGACATCCGGGAAGGGGTCACGCAGCGTGGCGTGCCAGGTGTTCGGAGTACCTCAAGGATTTGAGTAAGACGGGGATCACCCGCGAGCTCCTCACTTTTTGGCAGCCGCCCCTGGGGGGACGTTGTTGCCTGTTAGAGTTAGATTTTGGTGAGCCGAAGCCCCCGTAGCTGCCATGCCACATGGCGGGAGCGGGGGGTCCCCCACGCGTGCACCACCTCAGACACCCGCTAGGGTCTCTAAAGGCCGTCCTTCCCGGGGGCGCGTTTTTTTTTTTCCCCAATTTAGGTTTGCAAAAGTGGGGGGGGGCCTCGTGCCCGGGCAAATAAAGAAAAAAAATTTTAAGGGGAATTTTTAAATCTTTAGTGGGAGGTTTTTTAAATTTAAATCTCTTTTTTTTCCTTTTTTTTCTCTCTCTCTCTTTTCCCCATACATGAAAATTTATCATAAAAATTGTATATGTCGATTTTGCAAAAATATTTAAAATACGTAATTTTCAGAAAAGAAAATTTATTTTGTTGTGAAAAGGGCCCGGAAAACTCCCGAGAAAACATTTAAAGTCGAAGAAACTTTTTTTTCTGTTTACAGAGGTTTTGGTGGGGGTTAAAACAACATTTACATGCATGATTTCAGGAAAGTTAGAAGGGCTATCTGGAGAGTTTTTCATTTGGGTCTTCATTGTTTTCACATTAGGCTATAAATAAAAAAATTACAAAAATATCTAAAAAAGTGGCTCCAAACACTAGAGCCCGCCATCTAGTGTTTTTACTGAGTGTGTAACGCTGTCATGGCCCGCCCGAAAAAAAAAAGCGTGGGGCAAAATTGAAACCGTTTTTACTTGCAGCTACAAAGCAAAAAAACAAAGCTGAAACGGGGGAGTTTATACAGCACGATATAAAACGGGTGTATTATCTTCAGTGGCACATAAAAATTCAGTGTGAGTATAATTCGTAATATTTGGCGGCTGGGGGACATCACTGCAGGTGGGTTTTTTTACTTTTATCTCGGTAGATATTTACGGGAAAATAATAACCTTAAAAAGGCCCTCAAAAATTGCTTTCGCCCAAATACAAAAAACCGAAGCCCAGATTCGTGATCAAATCAAAAAAACCCAATTTTGGAACCCACTTTTCTTTCCAAACCCGGTGAAAATTTTTTTTGCCAAAAAATATGAAGGTGTAAAAGGGGAATTTTTTAAAAATTCCCTTTTTCATAAAAATTCAAGAACCAAGAAGTTAGGAGAATACATTTAACCATATAACGGGGGGGCGCTTTTGGGACACCCGGGCCCTGTGGTATATGCAAAAATTTAAATTAACCCATAAATAATCCAAAAAAATAATTTTTTCTAAAATTCCAAAAAAATGATAACCAAAAAACGGGGCCCAGGGTAGGAAAAACGGAAGCCCCCTAGGGAAAGATTTTGTGAAGGGGACATAATTTTTTCGTGTCTTTTTTCATTTTGGGTAAAAGTTTCGTAGTAAAATCCCCAAAAAAAAAAAATTTAAGCCAAAATTTTTGGGAGGAATTTTGCAGCCGGGAATTTTTTTATTTTATTTACATATATACGAAAAAAATGATCTCGGGTAACAATTGGTATAATGTCGTTTTTTAAAATTGTTTTTTAAATGTAATTTTCCCAGTGACGAATATTGTAAAGGTAGAATCGTTTTTGTTTCCCAATTTTATGAAAAACAAATACATTTTTACCCCCGTGTAATTAATTTTGTTGTTTTGAAAATTTTTTTTTAGTTTAGAAAATTTAGAAAAAATCAACCATTTTGGAAAGCCGTCAAGCTATACAAAAAAATTTAAAAGGGGTAAGGTCTCTTTTAAAAATTTTCAATGTTAATTTAAATGCCATTTCTTTCCTCCTGTTCTTCGATTTTAGTTTTTTTTTTTTTTTTTTTTTTTTTTTTTTTTTTTCTTTTTGTCCCTATAGGCCTGTAGGCAGTGGGCCCGGGGGCCGGGATGGTAGGCTCTGGAGGTTAAACTTGAGGGCCTGAGGTTGGGTTTCCCCCCGTGGGGGCCCGCGGGCAGGTTTTTATAGTGAGCCGCGATTAGAGGCTCATGCGCCCCCCTGTGTCCCCCGATGCCCTCGAAAATCGAAGGTAGAGTTGAGGGGGCGGGGGCATGTGGGTGTTCTTGGGCCCACTCGACGGTGCAGAAAGATTTTGTTTTTTGGGGGGACGAACTCGGGTCCCCGAAAAAACCCCGGGCGGGGACGCTAAAATCCCCCTTACCGCACCCAAATATATATATAATATATGAATATATATATATATATATATATATAATATATATATATATATATATATATATAAAATATATATATATATATATATAATAATATATATATATATTAAAATAATATATATATATAAAAATTTGGGTTTAAGGGGTCATTGGGGAATTTTCAATTTTAAAAGTTAAAATGCCAGTTCATCCCTCCTTTTCTTCGAGTAGTTATATATTATTATATATATATATATAATATAAAATATATATATATATATATATATATATAATATATATACGCGGACGAAAAATTTTGGGGCTTTCGTGGGTTTCCTATCCCAAAACGGCAGAAACATTCGATAATAATTAAAAAAAAAAAAAAAGGGGATGGCTTTTTACTTTAAATTTTTATACTTTACGGAATCCCATACGTTTAAAGTTTTTAAAGCATAACAAACAATTTATATCACCTTTGCAGAAATTGTGGGAAAGAGGGATTTTTCCCCAAACCCTCAGGGAGTGCGGGGCATTTTCAGGGTTATAAAAAAAGGCAAAAGGGTTTCCCAGAGCAAACACAGAAAAACAAAAATTAAATTAGGCATTTCGGGACGTTCACCCCCCGGGTTTCAGTCCAGTCCGGACCGGGCCCGGGGTTGGACTAAAGGGTTCGCAAAAAAATACATCGAGACGGGCCCCGCCCCATTCGCTTTTCCTTTTGGGCGGGGGGGATCGAGTGGGCGGTTCTAAACGGGAACTGTGGGGGGCGGCCCGTCCATCTTGTCAAAATTTCTTTGTCGTCCCTTTTTAAAACCTGTGCTAAAGGGATTTTAAACTCCCAAACGCCTGTGATATTTTAGTCTTATGGTGGGCCCATCATGGTGTTTCATGTCTTATCAGCACCACGAGAAGCTCCTGGTCCCCTTTCCCCGTGACGGTATTGGGGCATGCGCCAGTTCTCCCCCCACGGCCCAAGGGGTCCGGTTTAATGGGGCGGCCCGGGGCCCGGGCCCGGGCGGAACCGTTTTAGACTGCCTCGCAAAAAACAGTGACCCCCCGGGATAGCCCGTCCAGCCCGGGGGCCAAAAGGGGTCGCGAAAATACGCTTAATACTCTCTTTTTTTTAAATTTATGGCTTTGGGCCCCACCGAAAGGGGAAAAAACGGGGGCAGTGTTTGGGTGTCATTTGTCACTGACCCAAAGGGGTAAAGGGAAAACCCAGGACCCATTACAGCCTGTGCGGGGAGGTGCCGCGGAGGATTTGGGCAGCCCGCGGCATTTTAAGCCCAAACAGCGTTTGCCTTATCTTGCCTCTTCTGGGACTAGGGGGAAAGGTTTATAGACCAGGACAAGTGAGAAAATTAAAGTGCTTTTTCTTCACTCCACAAGGCAGGACACTCAGTGAAAGTATTGTAAAAACCCACAGGGGGTGGGTGAGAAGGGACCCGGGTTGGGTGCAAAAAATTTTTCAAACCGGGTTGACGACGATTTCCCGGGGAAAAAAAAATTTTTCCCCCCTTGGCGGGCCCCCGTAAAACCCCCCCAAAGAACATTAAACATATCAAGCGTGATGTTGATGAGTGCCCCTTTTTTCCGGGCAGAAATTTAAAGGGAAAAAAAAACCTTTGTTACTGCTGGGGGGGAAGTGTCTGCAAGACGGGTGCGGACGTCGAGCCCAATGACGCCCTTGGGTTTTAAAAACACTTTTTGCGCGACCAAAAACCTCCCCTAAAAAGGTTATAAGGACAACAGACTTCAGTTCTGCCGAAATTTAAACCCCCTTGGGATACTGAGAACGCGGGAAAGGATTATTTTGGATTTATGAGGCAAAATTTAAAGTTACCAGCAGGGGAAAAAAAGAAATTTTTATCGCCCCCGGGCCCCCATTTTGACCCGTAGGGCCCCAAAAATTTCACATACAACACTGTAAGTTTCCCAGATTCCTTAATGGTGGGGATGCTTCTCTTTCCAGGGGTTTTTGGGGAAAACCGGTGGTCCCTCCCCAAAAAGAGTCAATGAACCAAATAATTATTTGGAACTGCTGTGTGACAATCTGCCCGTTGCTTCGAGGTGTGCCAAGCCCACACTTTCGTGCAGGATAATGCACCTGCCACAAAGAAAACGGTGAAAACCCGGGCCCTTCAGACTGCTTTGTGGATTCTTTGGGTTTGGGCCAGCCAAATTCCCTGACCTTAATTCCATTGAAAAATTGTGGTCCATTATCAAACGCAAGTTTTTGTGGACCATGATACCCCCACGTTTCCCCCGACTAGAAGCGGAAACTCCTAAAATTGGGGGAAAAAACCCCTTTCTGTCCACTTTAAAAAAAACTTGATAGAGAGGGGCCCCATCACGTTTGAAAGGGGAAATTAGACGTAAGGGGATGCCAAAAAAAAGAAATTAATTTTTAAGGTAAGTAATCACTTTTTATTGCCACCCATATTTTTTTACCGCTTTGGGCTACGGCGGGACGACGCCAATATTTACTTTCCGTTTACTGTATATATAGTATAAAATTATTTTTGTATGATATATTTTGGGAAATTTTATAGTATAAATTTATATAGTATATTATATATATACTTTATTTTAAAATATATTATAATATAATATAAAATTTTTAATATATATTTTATATAATATATATATATAAAAATATATATTATTTTTAAAAAAATTAATAAAAATTTGTTTTTCTTATTGGTACTTTGGGATGTTTCAGGGTACAGAAAATCGTCTTTCCCGGGGTTTTTTATGCGCAACTTTTGCCAAGGCACTGGCATCATCGGAAAAATATTTAAAAAATTTTAAATAATTGCCAATCCCAAAAAAGCGAACATCTAAAAAATTAATCTAAAAAACATAAAATATTCTATTTATCAAAAAATTTACTAACTAATAAATAAAAAAAATTTTGACTTAAGGCCCTTTGGTGTGTAGGGCTGTCGATTTGGTAGAGGACTGAAGAACACTTTCGTGGGAAAAAACATTTCAGCTTGTGTGGGGGGGATCAAAAGAGAGTGGGCAATCGAAAAAACAGGGTACCCTTTTGATTTATAGTATTTTGGTGTGAAATGACTTGGTTTTTAAGACGGGGGGGCAAAGCTTGAGGATAGTTTCTAATAATTTGGTCCTAGGGTAGTGTCCCTTTGGGAAAATAGGTTTTAAAAGGGTCATTCATAAAAAGGGTGTTTCTAAATCATGTGAGTGTGAGCGGTTTGCAGATTGGAAAGGTAAAAGAAAAGGGGGTCGACCGGGTACGTCCCGAAACCCCTTTAGTTCAGAAACCCTAAGGGTTAGTTTCCTTGTCTCTCGCCGACGAATTGGGTTTTACAGTAAAACCTTTAAATTTCGAAAAATTAGTTAAAAAATAAGGGCTTTGGGTTTTATGGGAGTCTTTATTTTTGGGAAATGGGGTTCTTAAGGTAAATGAATTAGTAAAAAAAATTTTAAAATTTTGAGTTAGGAAGATGTGACTTAAGTAGATATTGATTTTTTTTCCAAGGTTTTTAAACTGAGAGGGCCGTAAAATGGGATTTTAACTTTAGTGTGTGTCTAATAGGGTTGGGGTTTAAAGCATAAAGGTGTTTTGAAACGTTGGTAAAACCCTTTTCTTCACCTTCGCAATCTGCAATCCGCTCACATTTCCAGTTTTTAGATCCCCCTTTTCAAATGAATGACTTTAGTACCCTTACCAAGGCAACTCCCCTAGGGACAAAAAATTATTAGAAGTAAAACACATCAAGCATTTTTTCCCCTGATCTTAAAAACCCAAAAGTCTTTTCACAAAATAATATACTCAAATGATTTAACCATTTTTCCCGGATTGCCCGATTGGGTTAAATCCCCCCACACAAGCTGAAATGTCCCCCAAACAAAACTGGGGTTCATTCAGCCCTCCCCAACCCCAGACAGAAAACACCCCAAGGGGCCGAAAAAGTCCCAAATTATATTTTATTTATTAGTTAGAAATTTTAGATAAATGGGGAATTTTAATTGTTTCTTAGGGAATTTTTTTTTTTTAGATGTTCGGGTTTTTAGCATTGCCCAAAAAAATTAAATTTTTAAACTATTTTTTTGCCCGGGTGAGCCAAGTGCCTTGGCGAAAAAGTTGCGCAAAAAACAACCCCAATATGACGAGGTCTTTTTCAAACCCCGAAACATCAATATATAATTATAAAATATATATAAATATAATATATATATCTAAAATATTTTTAATATATATATATCAAAAATATATTTTTTATTTTTGCTTTTACGCTCCCCTGCCGCCCCGCATCGATACCCCCCCCAGCTGGGTATTAAACCCTGACGCCCAATCTAAAACCACCACTTTGGGCACAGGTAAAAAAAGTGGGGGTTTTTTTTGGGAAAAAAGGGTAAATATGGTGGAGGGACCATAGTTTCATTATAGATTTATAATATATAAATATATATATATATATGATTTACGATATATATAAAATAATAAAATTTTGTATAAAATGTTTTTAAATACGTTATATATATATAATTTTATAATATTTTTATATATATAATATATATATTATATATATATAAAAAGGGATATAATGGGTATATACGGGAAATAATTAAATATATAAAGTATATTAATGTATATATAAGGAATATATATATGTATATATCGATGGAAAATATAGTATATTTACGGAATATAATATATATGTATATAATTTTAATATACGGTATATATAATGTATATATAGTATATATATATGGGAAAAATTACGTTATAAAATATATATATATATTTATATAAAACGTATATTTTCGTTTTATATATATAATATATTATATTAAATTTTTTTGTTTTTAAACGTATATAATATATGGTATATATACGGTAATATATATATTAAAATAAATATGGTTTTACGTGTTTTATATATATATATTATAATATAAAAAGAATTTTAAAATATAAATATATATATATTATATATATATATATAATATAATTATATATATATATTATTATATATAAATATGTATATTATGGGTGTATATTTTAAATATATTATTATAATATATATAAAATTTGTATTTTATACTATATATATATATGTATAAAAAACGTAATATTTTATTATTTTATACGTTGTATAAATATAATAATGTAATATACGTGTATTTATAAAATATATATATTTTTGTATAATACGTTAAAATAATTTTAAAATTTTATATAATATATATATTATAGATAATAATAATTTTATATAAATACGTGTATAATATTAAAATATTTTTAAATACGTGTATAATATATTTTAGTGAATATATAAATATATGTATATATTTTCGTGTTATATTATATTATAAATATTTTAAAAAAATATTAAATATAATATATTTTTATTTTAGGAATTATATTATATATATAATAAATATAAAATATTTTTATAAAAATATAAAATATAAATTAAAAGGGTAATATATAATATTATATTTAAAATTTATATATTTTAAAACTTTTTAAAATATATATATATATATAAATAAAATAAAAATGTATATATCCCTGTTTTTTAATATAATATATAATTTTAAAATATATATAATTTAGATGTTATATACGTGGATAAAAATAAAATATTATTTTATATAATTTTTATATATATATATATATTTATAATTTTAGTTATATACGTGTAAAATATATTTTATATAGATATAAAATTATATTTTTAATTGTATATAAGATATAATTTATTTTAAAAATATATATAAAATTATTTAAAATATATTAAATATAATTTATATATATTTATATTATAATTAAATATATATATAATGTTTTATACGTGTATATATTATATATTATATATATATTTTAATATTATAAAATATATTATATATAATAATATTATATATATTTATTTTTATATATATAATGATATAATTATTAATTTTATATATTTAGAATATTTAAATATAAGTTATATTTTATAATATATATCAAAAATAATTTTATATATATATGGTATATATATAAACTATTTTAAAATTTTATATATATATTTATATTATATAAAATTTTATTTTTATTATAAAAAATATATTATATATATAATAAAATTTTAAAATTTTATATATGTTTATTATATATATGTTTTTTATAAAATATAAAATGTTTTATATATATATATATATATATTTTAATTTTTATATTAATTATTTTTATAATACAAAATATTTTATATTTTATATAGAAAAAATTATTATTAAAATATTATATAGTGTATTTTTTATTAGATAATATATTTATTATATATATTTTAAATATATATATTTATATATTTTAATTATATTTTTATTTTTATATATTTTAATTTTATATATTTAAAATTTTAATTTTGTAAAATATAGAAATATTATATGTATATATATTTTTTTTAAAGTATAAAAATTATATGTATATATTTTATATATGTATTAAAATTAAATTTTTTAAATTTTAAATAAATTTTTATATTATATTATAAAAGAAAAGTATTAATTATATTGTATAAAAATATATATGTAAAATATATATTATGTATATATATTATATGTATATATATATAATAAAATTTTATTAATATATGTAATATAATTTTGTATATATATATATGTATATATATAATTTTTAAAAATTTTAATATATATATAATTTTGTATAAATATATTATTGTTATAATATTTTTGTAAAATATATTATATAATTATTTTAAATATATATATGTTTTTTTATATATAATATTTTAAAAATTTTTATATATATATGTTTTATAGTTATATTAATTATATATATTAATTATTTTATATAATTTTATATATGTTATATACGTGTATTTTATTATATAAAATATTATATATTTTGTATAATTTCGTATATGATAATAGTGTTTTTATATATATATTTTACTATATATATAATATTAAAATTTTATATAAGGGATATATATTATATTATATATATATATTATATAATATATATATATTTTAAAATTTATAAAAATACTTAAAATTTTTATATATAATTATATATATAATATATATATATATATTATATATAGTTTTATATATAATTTTAATATTTTTAAATTTTTAATAATAAATATAGTATAGATATTTTAAATTTATATATATATATATATATATATATTATTATATATATATATTAAAATATAGTTATTTAAAATATAATATATATATATATATAATTTAAAATATATTATATTAAAAATAATTTTAATAATTTTATATATATATATATTTTAAAAGTATATAAAAAATATTTATATTATATATAAAATTTTATAATATATATATAATATTATGTATATATAATATATTATAAAATATATATATAATTTATATATAATTTGTATTATATATAATATAAAATTAAAATATATATAAAATATAAATATATATTTTAAAATATTTTATATATATTAAAATAATATTATATTTTTATTTTTTATATATATATATAATATATTATATTTTTATATAATTATATTATTAAAAATATATATATATAATAATATATATATAATATAGTAATATTTTTTATATAGTTTTATTAAATAAAAAAATATATTTTATAATAATTAAAATGTATTTTATATGTATAATATATAAGATAAATATATATTTTGTAAAATATATTTATATATATATATTATATATATATATATATAATTAATATAATTTATATATATATAAAAATATATATATATATATAGTAATAAAAATATATTTTATAATTATGTATATATACGTTTTTATATATATTTTAGATATAAAAATATATTTTAATATATATAAAATTATATAAATATCTATTAATATATATATTAAATATATAATTTTAAAATATATAAAATATGTATTTTAAAATATAAAATTTTATATATAAAAATTTTATTATATATATAATTTTTAAAATATGTATATTTTATATATTTTATTTTTAATTTTTATATATATAATGTTTTTATTAAAATAAGATATATATAAAAGTAAAATATATATAATATATTATGTAATATAGTTTTAAATATATAATAATTTTTATATATTATTTATAAAATTTTATATTTTATATATGTATAATAATTAAAATTTTATTGTATAAAATATTTAATATATATATAAAATATTAAAATTATAGAAAAAATATATATAGATAAAAATATATTTTATTCTATATATTTTATTTTATATTGTATAGACTGATATATGTATATATTATATAATATATATTGATTTTTTAAAATAAAATATATAATTTTTATATTATAAAGTATATATATAAATTTTGTTATATAAAAATAGGGGTTTTATATATATAATATGTATATATGTAGATATAGTTTTATATAGTATATATAAATATGAATTATATATTATTATATATATATATAGTATATATATTATATATAATATTGTATATTTTATATATGGTATTATATTATATATAAGGATATAATATTATATGTATTTTATATATTATATTTATATTTTATTTTAAAATATAAAGTATATATAATTATAAATTATATTTAGTATTATATATGTATATTAAAGTATATAAATAGTATATATAAAATATTATATAAAAGATATTATAAAATATTATTAATTTTTTTATATAAAAAATTACTATATAATAATATAAAAATTTTAAATATATGTAAAATATTTTGTATTATATATATGTATTATACGTATATGTAAAAATAATTTACCCTATATATTTTAAAATTCTATATATTTTATTATATATATATGTATATAAAAGTATATCTTTTAAAATAATTTTGTTTTATATATATGTATAATATGTATATATATATATATAATTTTAAAATATTTTATATATATATAATATGGATATATACGTTAAATATTATATATATAAATATATTATATAATTTTATATATATAATTATTTAAAGGGATATATAATTTTATGATAAAAGTTATATATATATATATATATATTAATATATATAAAAATATGATTAAAATATAATAAATATTAATAATAAATATTTTATATATATATATATAGATATAGGAAAAAAATATTAATATAATTAAAATGTATATATACGGATAAAATATATATGTTATATTACGTATAATTATAATAATGTATATATAATATATAAAATATATATATATAAATTTTATTTTTTATATTTTATATGTATTTTATTATATATAGATATATTAAAATTTTAAAATATTTTTATATATATGAAAAATATATATATTTTATATATTATATATAAATTTTATATGGATATATTTTATAATGAATATTATTTAAAATATTAATATGATAATACGTATATATATTTATATTAGATAAAAAATATATATATGTAATATACGAAAATCTATAATGAAATATAGTTTTAGATTATATAATATAGAATATTAAAATATATAGTATAATACGTATAATATATAATATATTTTTAGTATATATTTTTGGTTTTATAGTTATATAAAATTTTATTTTATATGTATATATAATATTTTTATATATTATTATTATATTTTACTAAAATATATATAAAATATATATTTTATATATATAAAATTTTGGAAATACAATTTTAAATATTAGGGAAAAAAAATATTCCTTTTGGGGATAAAAATGAAATAGAAATTTACATTTTTTATTATTAATTGTAACTTTATTTTTAAATAAATTAATTTTTATAATTTGTATAAAACGGAAAATTGTTTAGGAACAATTTCCGTAAAAATTATTTAAAAAAAATGGGTTTAAAATACCCTGTTTATAATTTCTTTTTTTTTCTTTTTGCCTTTTTTTTTTTTTCTAAGATAAGGGAAAAATTAATTGTTAATAAAAAAGAAAAAGGGAAACTTATTATTATTATAATTTTTATTTTTGTATATTGGGGGAAAACCCCCCCTTATTTTAAAAAGTATTAAATAATGGAAAGGTAAAAATATTAAAAAAATATATATAAATTTTATAAAATATTATATATATAAAATAAAGGAGGAGAGGAGGAACCGCCCCCTTTTTTCAAATATTAAGGGGAAAAAAAAAATTTTGGCCCTTTTAAAAATTTTTTGCGTTCCCAAAAAGGATTTAAAGGGGGGGGGGGGGGGGGGGGGCCCCCCCCCCCCGCCCCTGGAAAAAATAAAAGGGTTTTTTTTTTTTGGTTTTTTTTTTTAAAAAAAAAAACCGGGGGCCCTTTTTTTTAAATAATGGGGGGGCCCCCCCGGCCCCTCCCCCAAACGGCCCAAGGTTTTCCCGGTAAAAAGTTTTTTTTTTCCCAACTCCCCCCCCAAAAAGGAACCATTTTTGGGTTTTACCTTAACAAGCCCCCCGGTGAGGACCCCATCGCCTCCTAAAGAGGCTTGGATGCACAAACATGGATTTCACCTTGCGTCGCTGAACGTTAAACCTCTCCACTCCGATCGCTGGCGACCTGTTTGACCCGGACACACACACACACACACACACACACACACACACACACATACACACACACTGTCCGCGTGATGCAGTGGTAAAGTCCTGTGTGTGTCTCCTTATCTCATGTCACGTGCACGTTCGAAACCCGCTCACAGCTCGAGATCTTTCCTTGGTATCGCAGGCAGTTACTGTCCCCGCAACATGCAAACATGCAGATAGAAAGAAATATAAACATATATATCGAAAGACAGAGACAGACAAGATACACACAGACAAAACAGAGTGAGGAAGACAAACACATACTGGAATAGATAGAGACAAAGAGACTGCAGACAGACCTGCCCCACCGATCAACAAGAGTGACACCAGTGATTGTGAGGAGGAACAGAACACACCTTACATGCTTTATTATCGTAGCACTGATGCATCCTTGCAGCCTACGGTACAGGCCTAGAAATAAAAAAAGGTTAAATTGTCGAAGAAATACTGCAAAAATCTCTTCCTCTGCCGACATTCAAAACAAGTGCATGGTATCAGTATTGGGAGGTCCTCCTTAGGGGATGCGTGTGAAAAATGAGCAAAGCAACACAAAGTAAGGAAAGCTTCGGTGTTGACTCAGCACGCGTATAGTGCGATCACTCCTCAATGGCGGCTATAGGGTGCGGTCAGGCTGGGCTCACACCTGTGTACAGCGGTGCCACTTTGACCAAACATGCGATACGTTACTTCTGTGATATATGTAAAAGGCATCACAAATACGATAAACACATACCAATACAATTTTAACGTAACATGGCAACGCTGTACACACACGTGTGGCCAGCCTGACCGCACCCTATATAGCCGCCATTTATTATAGGAGTGGTCGCACTGCATCGCAGTGACATGCGATGCAACAAAAACAAACAAACATGCAATGTCAGCCTTGGCAATTATAAAAGAAGTACAAGAAAAATAGCGAGATATAAGAAGAGATCAAAGAAATATGGAGATAATAATTATTGTCACCACCCTAAGTAGTGGAGACATCCGGGAAGGGGTCACGCAGCGTGGCGTGCCAGGTGTTCGGAGTACCTCAAGGAGTGAGTAATGACGTGATCATCCGCGAGCTCCTCACTTCTTGGCAGCCGCCCCTGCGCGACGTTGTTGCCTGTAGAGCTTCAGATCTGGTGAGCCGAAGCTCCCGTAGCTGCCATGCCACAGTGGCGTGGAGCGCCTTGTCCTCCCACGCGTGCACCACCTCAGACACCCGCTAGGCGTCTCTCAGGCCGTCCTTCCCGGAGCGCGATTTTTTTTTTCCCCAATAGGTTTGCAAAAGTGGGCGGGGCCTCGTGACGGGCGAATAAAGAAAATAAATTTAAGGGGTAACTTTCATCTTTAGTGGGCAGGTTATTTAAATTATCTCTTTTTCTTTCTCTTTTTTTTTCTCTCTCTCTCGCTCTCCCATACATGAAAATCTTATCATAAATAATTGTATATCAGTCGATGTGCAATAATATTTATATATACGTAATTTTCAGTAAGAAGAATAGTTTGTTGTGAAAAGGGCGTAAACTACCGTAGATAACAGTTAAGTCGCCAGGACAACTTTTTTTTCTGTTTACAGACGTCTGGTGGCGTTAATACATACATTTCTACATGCATGATTTCAGGAAAGTTAGAAGGGCTATCTGGAGAGTCTGTGTCATTTTGTGTCTTCATCTGTGTCACATTATGGCTATAAATGAACAAATTACAAAAATATCTACAAAGTGGCTACCAACACTAGAGTCGCCATCTAGTGTTTATTTACTGAGTGTCGTAACGCTGTCATCGTCGCCCGAAAAAAAAACGCGTAGCGAAATTTGAAACCGTCTATACTTGCAGCTACAAAGCATAAAACAACGCTGAAACAGGGTAGATTATACAGTCACGATATAAACTACTGTGTATTATCTTCAGTGGCACATAAAAATCAGTAGTGATGCTATAATTCGTAATATTTGGCGGCTGGCGACATCACTGCAGGTGGCGACTTTACTGTTATCTACGGTAGATATTTACGGGAATAAATAACCTTACAAAGGCTCAAAAATTGCTTTTCGAACCAAATATCGAAAAACGAAGACCAGATTCGTGATCACCATCAGCAAAAGCCACTATGAACCACGTTTCATCCAAATCCGGTGAAAATGTTTTTGCCAAAAATATGAAGGTTATGGTTGGGGTAGAAGGGAATTTTTTTGAAAATCCCATTTTCATTAATATCTCAAGAACCATAGAAGTTAGGAGAATACAGTATACCATATAACAGATGCAGCTGTTGACAGCCGTCCCTGTGGTATATGCAGAAATAAATTTAATCCATAAATAATCCTAAAAATATATTTTTTTCTAAAATTCCAAAAAAATGATAACTCAAAGACGTGGCATGGTAGGAAGAAACGGATAGCGCCATAGGGTAGATCTTGTGAAGCTGGACATAATTTATTCGTGTCATTTTTCATCTTGGGTCAATAGTTTCGTAGTAAAATGCAAAAAAACAAATTAAGCCAAAAGTTTTGAGGAATTTTGCAGCCAGAATTTTTTATTTTATTTACATATATACGTAAAAATGATATCAGTAACAATTGTGTATAATGTCGTTGTTATTAATTGTTGTTTAATGTAATTTTCCCAGTGACGAATATTTGTAGAGGTAGAATCGTTTTTGTTTGCATATACATGTAAACAATATACATGTTTACTGCCCGTGCCTAATTAATTTTGTTGTATTGAGATATTTTTTTAGTTTAGAATTAATAGTAAAATTCAACCAGTTTGGAGCCGTCAAGCTATACAACAAATAAAATTGGTAAGGTCTCATTAGAATTTTCAATGTTAAGTTCAATGCCAGTTCATACCTCCTGTTCTTCTGAGTAGTTTTTTTTTTTTTTTTTTTTTTTTTTTTTTTTTTACATTTGTGCCTATAGCGCCTGTAGGCAGTGGTGACCCAGGGCTCGGATGGTAGGCTCTGGAGGTTCACTTGAGGGCTCTGATGGTTGGTCCTCGCCCGTGGTGGCGCAGGCAGGATTTTTATAGTGACGCCTGCGATTAGAGGCTCATGCCGCCCCCCTGTGTCCTCCGATGCCCTCGCAATCGAAGGTAGAGTTGATGGGCAGGGCATGTGGGTGTTCTTAGGCCACTCGACGGTGCAGAAAGATTTTGGTTTTTCTTCGGGGATCGAACTCGGGTCACCGAGAACGCCAGTCGGAGACGCTATCCACTCCGCTACCGCCTCCCCAATATATATATATTATATATATATATATATATATAATATATATATATATATATATATATATATAAAATTGGTAAGGTCTCATTAGAATTTTCAATGTTAAGTTCAATGCCAGTTCATACCCTGTTCTTCTGAGTAGTTTTTATATATATATATATATATATATATATATATATATATATATATTATATATATATATATATATATATATATATATTATATATATAGATATATATATATTACGCGGACGTAAATATTGGCGTCGTCGGTCCTATGCCTAACGCGCAGAACACATTCGATAATAATTATGAAGGATGGCTGTTTACTTTGAATTTTATACTTTGACGGCATCCCACTATGTCTAACGTCTATTAAGCATAATCAAACAATTTATATCACCTTTTGCAGTAGTGTGGATAGAGGGATTTCTGCCAACATCATGAGTAGCGCTGCATTTTCACGTTATAAACAAAGGCAAACCGGTTCCCAGAGCAAACTACAGAAAAACTAAACTTATAGCGCATTTTCGTGACGTTCACCGCCCTGGTTCAGTCCAGTCCGGACCGGGTCAGGGTGGACTGATGGTCGCGAAAATACATCGAGACTGGCCCCGTCCCATTCGTCGTTCCTATTGGCTGGGGGATCGAGTGGGCGGTACTGAACTGAACTGTGGAGGCGGCAGGCGTCCATCTTGTCAATATTCTTTTTGTCGTCCGCCTTTTAACCTGTGCTGAAGACTTTACAACTACCACGCCTGTGATACTTTAGTCTTATGGTCGGCCATCATGGTGTTTCATGTCTTATCAGCAGCACGAGAAGCTCCTGGTCGCCTTCCATGCACGTACTGCACGTACTGGTCGACCCATTTCTTCACCTTCGCAATCTGCAATCCGCTCACACTCACATGATTTAGATCACCCTTTTTCTATGAATGACTTTAGTATCCTATCCAAGGCACACTACCCTAGTGACACTAAATTATTAGAAGCTATACACATCAAGCATTTGTCCCCTGATCTTAATAACCAAGTCATTTCACACCAACTACATATACTCAAATGACTACCACTGTTTCGATTGCCCGACTCTCGGTTCGATCGCCCCACACAAGCTGAAATGTTACCCACGAAACTAGTGTTCATTCAGTCCTCTACCAACTCAGACAGCATACACACCAAGGTCCGTTAAGTACAAATTATATTTTATTTATTAGTTAGTAATTTTAGATAATATAGGAATATTTTATTGTTTCTTAGAATTATTTTTTTAGATGTTCGCTTTTTAGCATTGCAATATATTAAATTTTTAACTATTTTTAGCCTGATGATGCCAAGTGCCTTGGCGAAACGTTGCGCATAAACAACCCCAAGTATGACGAGTGTCTTTGTCACCCTGAAACATCAATATATATATATATATATATATATATATATATATATATATATATATATAATATCATATATATATTTTTTATTTTTGCTGACGCTCCATGCCGCCCCCGCATCGATACCGCCCAGCTGGCTATTACCCATGACGCCCATATCTAAATCCACCACTGGACACAGGTAAAAATGTGGGGGTACTCGGGAAACCACGGGTAAATATGGTGGAGCACCATAGTTTTCATATATACGTATATATATATATATATATATGTATATATATGTATATATACGTATATATATATATGTATATATATGTATATATACGTATATATATATATGTATATATACGTATATAATATATGTATATATATGTATATATACGTATATATATATGTATATATATGTATATATACGTATATATATATATATGTATATATATATGTATATATACATATATATATATGTATATATACGTATATATATATATGTATATATATGTATATATACGTATATATATATATATATATATACGTTTTATATATATATATATATATATATATGTATATGTATATATACGTGTATATATATATATATATATATATATATATATATGTATATATATGTATATATACGTGTATATATATATATATATATGTATATATAACGTATATATATATATATACGTATATATATATATACGTTATATATATAAAAATATATATATATGGATATATATATATATAATATATATATATATAATGTATATGTATATATATATATATATATATGTATATGTATATATATATATATATGTATATGTATATATATATATATATGTATATATATATGTATGTATATATGTATATATATATATAAAATATATATATATATATATAGATGTATATGTATATATATATATATATATATGTATATGTATTATATATATATATATATATATATATACTATATATATATAAAATATATGTATATGTATATATATTTTATATATTATATTGGAATTTATATTATATATATATTTATATTATATGTGTATATAAATTATAATGTATATATATATATATATATTATAATAAATTAAAATATATTTTATATTATATATATATATATAGTATATATTATATTAATATTATATATATATTATTATATATAAAATTAATAATATTTAATATATATATAAATATATATTAATATATGTATATATATATTTTAAAAATAGTAATATATATATTAAAATATATATTATATATATTATATATTTTTAATGTTTTTATATATAGATATATTAATATTTATAAAATATGTATAATATTAAAATATAATATAATGATAAAATTATATATATTGAAAATTTATATATATTTTTTAAAGTATATATATAAATTTTATTATAATTAATATATTTATATAAAATTATTTTATGTAATATATTATGTAATATATTATATTAAATAAATTTTAATATAATTTTAATTTTTATATATATAAAATGTATATATATAATTAAAAATTTTTATATATAAATATTATATTATATATTTATATTATTATATATATATATTATAATTTTATAATAATTATAATTATATAATGTATATATATATAATAATTTTATATATATTATGTATATAATATATAATTTTATATTATAATAGTAAAAATATATTATTATATTATATAAAATTTTAAATTTTTATATATAATATATAAAATTTTTAATATATATATTATAATTATATATATTTATATATATTTTATTATATATATATTATTATATTTATTTTAATATTTAATATGTATTTTTATTAATAATATTAAATTTTATGTTTTAATTTTTTATTTATATATATTTTTATATAATATTATATATATTTATTATATTATATATTTTATATTATATATTGTATATATATATATTAGTATATATTTAAATTTATTTTTTTTTTTTTTTTTTTTTTTTTTTTTTTTTTTTTTTTTTTTTTTTTTTTTTTTTTTTTTTTTTTTTAAAAAAAAAAAAAAAAAAAAAAAAAAAAAAAAAAAAAAAAAAAAAAAAAAAAAAAAAAAAAAAAAAATTATAAAAATATATGTATAAATTTTTTATTTTAAATTTTGTTTTTA
>JACEEZ010006966.1:0-12517 GCA_016584305.1 Chionoecetes opilio | reverse complement strand
TTTCATTCTCGGCTCTCGCTCCTGTTCCTTCCACTGTCATGTAACACCCTATCACCAAGATCCTTTCTCTTCCCTTTCGCACCTTATATTCCAGACGTACTGCCATAATATCCTCACCCATTTCACACCCTCCTACATCTAGCTCCTCTACATCTATACCTGCTTCCTGCCTCACAAGTACTCCCACTCCGCCACCCTTTTTCTGCTGCTTACTTCTGCCCTTGCCGATCATACTGTAAGTCTCAGATCTAAGTTCAATTCTCTCTCTCATTTGTGTTTTTGTCACTCCAACTACGTCAATGTTCCATTCATTCATTTCCCTGCTGAGGTCTTCCATTTTTTTAACATTCCATCCTCTAACATTCACACAGCCCAACCTCACATTCCCTTTTGTTGTCAACAGTCACTCATTCGCATTTGTCACCCTCTTTTCCCTCAACTTGCAGAGTCTCTCAGTCGCGCGTATCCACTCAAGCATTCTCCCGCACATCCGCCTCTCTCCTTCCCAGTTTAGGTGCACTTTGTCTCCCTCAAAGACCTCCTGTGGGAGTGCACCGTCCAGGAAAGAGGACGGCAAATAGAGCTTGAACGATGGCTCCCAACTGACCTCGAGTCCGATGAATGCTCTGTTTGCGTGAATTAATGCTCTGTTTGCGTTAATTAATGCTTACGTTCAGTGCGTTCATGCAAAAAAAAAAAACTGCAGAATTCTCCTGGTCGAATTTATATTTTTTTATTCATTTAGCTTCCGCGCAAAATATTAAGGATTCAAAATGCTAGCATGCTGATTGCGTAGGCACTCCAGGTTTTCTTAACAATTCTATATAATAACTTTAACTTTGTGAATAAGTATTGTATGTATTTATAATGATAAACAAATAGAATGTTTAACATGGACACTTTACCTAATTTAGATGTCGATCATTCGGGAACGAAAATGTTGAATACCTTCCCTACTCGATGGAAAGCAGAAGATTTAGTGAACTTGGCGTGGCTGTGTTATAATATGTAACCGTACCATAAACAGATCATACAGCTGTAACTCATTGGCCATAAACATATTTTGATTAGTCTTTTAAATTTCTGGTCAATATTTAAAGATTTTCCCTTGGTCTCTAGTATCTCATAATTTTCTCCGGCGAAGTAGTCGTTTGTGTACCTAGACAGTTTTATACGTCAAAATCGTTATTATTTGACTTAATATAAATAATTATCTTAATCAGAAACAACCGTTGTGAAAGGGAATGCGAGGCATTTGAAAGTATCATATCAATTTACGAGTAAGCATTTATTGTAAAGGTAGATATTTAATGCACATTTTAGACATTTTTTTTTTATCCCCACAGGGTTGTTGCTAGGAAGCAGCAGCTCGCCGCTCTTAACATCCGGTGACCATCAGTTGGCGACACACACTGTTGAAATGCAAACCCACGCAGAGATTTCCGTGTGGGCAGACAGACTTCTGCGCCGGCAGCTGCTGATGAATGAAGCTTCTTTCTGGCGCTCTTTTCAACATGATACTATTACACCTGCTGGAAAGATTTTAATTAATAAAATTTTAGAAAGTACTGCTATTTATCATTAACTCTCCTCTTACGTTTGTGGTTTTTCTACGGAGACTCTTCGAGGTATTTTCGACTTTTATTAATAAGTCGATTACAGGATTGTAAAGTGTTTAGACTATAGTCTACACTTTACAATCCTGTAATCGACTTATTAAGAATATAGACTTTATGATTTGATATTTTCAATATTTAGTAAACTAAAACCATTTAAATCTCTCTCAAGGTCGAAAATACTTCGAAGAGTCTCCGTAGAAAAACATATATATTTGATATCTATTAATTATAAAGAATGTACACTACATAATTTATAATGCAGATGTATGAGTTTAAGGCTGTATTTGCCTACACTCGAGTACACTAACACACGAGTATGCGTATGTCTATATATTAATAACTTATGTTACACGCAAAATACTCGTATACGTACATGTACACATACTGAAGAAAATCAATATCAAGTCTAAATAATGAAAAAACTATTATTATGCGTAGATACTACTGTAAAACAAACAAGAAACATCACTGAAGACGCCAACTTGAAAATGAAAGATTGATCATATAATTATCTTCGCAAAAAAATCATGTGTCAATTTCGATCAAGAATATATTTCTGATAGATCAGAAATGTGATATAAATCATGCATACAAACCTGCTGCATATTTTGCAGCCTAAATAACATTCACTGAAGCTAATGCAAAATCACAATTAAAGCGCCATTAACTTTTGACGTTGTGCCTTAATGAAAGATAATCGGATTCTAACAATTACAATAACTTCGCCCGGTTCTATTTTCTCTACCCGAGCATCACCACGCTCCTGCTGCTGCTTCCCTTAACGCTCTCTCTAAGACTTGCATTCATCTTACTCATTAACACAAAAGCCTTTTTCTCCTGTCCTATTGTGACTTGTCATACACAAAGCAGCCAGCCATGACTACACTGACCTGTTATGGATATCAACAGCTGAACCTACAGTACCTGCTGGTGTGAAGCATCGCTGACTCAGGAGAAACATCGAAATCTTGGGCCTGGAGAATGTCAGTCCAGATTTGTTCCCCGCCGACCCAGTGCAGGTTAGTGCTGCGAGAAGCAAAAGTTATAGTCATATTTTGCTGAATAAGAAGTGTATAATATTGAGTGAAGAAGAAGTGAATAATAAAAAAGTGCGGAATATTCAATTCAGTTATTTACATCATAAGGACTTGCTGTGGCAGCATAATATAACTCAATACTTAAATCACACGCGGTGTCGTCAATACTTATTACTCCAATCATCTATTAACACCTAAATTTCTTTGTACATGACAACTGAATAGTTATATGTAGTGTATACGTATGTAGTTCGTAAGTGTATATAATATATCCTAAGGCTCTTATTTTTGTTCTTGCTTGCATCAATTTCCCCTAGAAGATTTATCGTTACAATATTGATATAATTTTTTTTGTAATTATATATATATATATATATATATATATCTCTCTCTCTCTCTCCTCCTCCTCTCCCCTCCTCTTCTCCCTCCTCTCTCTCTCCTCTCTCTCTTCTCTCTCTCTCTCTCCCTCTCTCTCTCTCTCTCTCTCTCCTCTCTCTCTCTCTCTCCCTCTCTCTCTCTCTCTCTCTCTCTCTCTCTCTCTCTCTCTCTCTCTCTCTCTCTCTCTCTCTCTCTCTCTCTCTCTCTCTCTCACCTCTTCTCCTCTCTCTCTCTCTCTCTCTCTCTCTCCTCTCTCTCCTCGTCTCTCTCTCTCTCTCTCTCTCTCTCTCTCTCTCTCTCTCTCTCCTCTCTCTCGCTCTCTCTCTCTCTCTCTCTCTCTCTCTCTCTCCTCTCTCTCTCTCTCTCTCTCTCTCTCCTCTCTCTTCTCTCTCTCTCTCTCTCCTCTCTCTCTCTCTCTCTCTCCTCTCTCTCTCTCTCTTCTCTCTCTCTCTCTCTCTCTCTCTCTCTCTCTCTCTCTCTTCTCTCTCTCGCTCTCTCTCTCTCTCTCTCTCTCTCTCTCTCTCTCTCTCTCTCTCTCTCTCTCTCTCTCTCTCTCTCTCCTCTCTCTCTCTCTCTCTCTCTCTCATTGGTGCAAGTGCTTAGGGAATGGCTTTACGGAACTATAAATATCCCTCTCCTTCTGTCTTCCCCTCCTCTGTCTTCCCACTCCCTCTTTTTCCCACTCCCCCTGTCTTCCCACTCCCTCTTTTCCCACTCCCTCTGTCTTCCCATCCCTCTTCTTCCCACTCCCTCTTTTTTCCCATCCCCTGTCTTCCCACCCCTTGCTTTTCCCCCTCCTCTGCTTTCCCCTCCCCCTGTTTCCCACTCCCTCTGCTTCCCACTCCCTCTTTTTTCCCCCTCCCCTGTCTTCCCACTCCCCCTGTCTTCCCACTCCCCCTTTTCCCCCCCCCTCTGTCTTCCCCTCCCCCTGTTTCCCCTCCCTCTGTCTTCCCCCCCTCCCTCTGTCTTCCCACTCCCCCCGTCTTCCCCCCTCCCTCTGTCTTCCCACTCCCTCTGTCTTCCCACTCCCGTCTTCCCCTCCCCCCTGCTTCCCCCTCCCTCTGCTTTCCCCTCCCTCGTTTCCCCCTCCCCTTTTTCTTCCACTCCCCCGTCTTCCCATCCCTCTTCTTCCCCCTCCCTCTGTCTTCCCCCTCCCCTTCTTCACACTCCCCCTGTCTTCACACTCCCTCTGTCTTCACATCCCCCCTGTCTTCACACTCCTCTGTCTTCCACCTCCCTCTTTCTTCACACTCCCCCTGTCTTCACACTCCCTCTTCTTCACACATCCTCTGTCTTTACACCCCTCTGTCTTCCCCCTCCTCGTCTTCCCACATCCCCCGTCTTCCCACTCCTCTGTCTTCCCCAAACCTCTGTCTTTTCCCCCAAACCTGTCTTCCCCCCCGTCTGTCTTTACACGCCCTCTGTTTACACGCCCCCTTCTTCACAGCCCTCTGTTTTCCCAAAACGCCCTCTTCTTCACCGCCCTCTGTCTTCACACGCCCCCCTGTTTCACACGCCCTCTGTCTTCCACCCCTCCCGTCTTCACACGCCCCTCGTCTTCCCGCCCTCTGTCTTCACAGCCCTCTTTCTTCACACCCCTGTTTCACCGCCCCCGTCTTCACCGCCCTCTGTCTTTACAAAACCCTCTGTTTTTCCAACCCCTCTGTCTTCCACGCCCCCCTGTCTTCACACGCCCTCTGTTTCACACCCCTCTGTCTTCACACGCCCCCTGTCTTTACACTCCCCTGTCTCACACTCCCTCTGTCTTTCCCCCAAACCCTGTCTTCCCACATCCTCTGTCTTCCCACTCCCTCTGTCTTTACACTCCCTCTGTCTTTCCCCTCCCTCTGTCTTCCCCCATCCTCTGACTTCCCCCCTCCTCTGTCTTCACACCCCCTCTGTCTTCCCGATCCTTGTCTTCCCACATCCCCTGTCTTCCCTCCCCCTGTCTTCCCTCCCCCTGTCTTTACACTCCCTCTGTCTTCACACTCCCCCCTGTCTTCCCACTCCCTCTGTCTTCACACTCCCTCGTCTTACACCCCTCTGTCTTCCCACATCCCCTTTTCTTCCCCCATCCTCTGTCTTCCCAAATAATCTGTCTTCCCACTCCTCTGTCTTCACACTCCCTCTGTCTTCCACTCCTCTGTCTTCAAAAAATCCCCTGTTTCCCATCCTCCCGTCTTCCCCAAATCCTCTGTTTCCCACTCCTCTGTCTTTACACTCCCTCTTCTTCCCCCTCCCCTGTCTTCACACATCCTCTGTCTTCCCCATCCCCTGTCTTCACCCTCCCCTTCTTCCCACATCCCGTCTTCAAAATTTTCCCCTGTCTTTCCCCCATCCCCTTCTTCCCCCTCCTCTGTCTTCACACTCCCCCTGTCTTCCCACATCCTCTTCTTTTCCCAAAACATCTGTCTTCCCAATCCTTTCTTCCCACTCCCCTGTCTTTACCTCCCTCTGTCTTCACACTCCCTCTGTCTTCCCCCATCCTCTTCTTCCCAAAAATCTGTCTTCCCCATCCTCTGTCTTCCCAAAACATCTTCCCTTCCACATCCTCTGTCTTTACACTCCCTCTGTCTTCACCCACTCCCCCTGTCTTCACACTCCCCTGCTTCACACTCCCTCTGTCTTCACACTCCCCCTGTCTTCACACTCCCTCTGTCTTTACACCCCTCTGTCTTTACACATCCTCTTCTTCCCCCCCCTTGTCTTCCCACATCCTCGTCTTCAAACCCCCCTCTGTCTTCCCCATCCTCTGTCTTCCACTCCCTCTTTTTCCCACATCCTCTGTCCACACTCCCTCTGTCTTCCCACCCCTCTGTCTTCCCAATCCCTGTCTTCACACATCCTCTGTCCCCTTTCCCCCATCCTCTGTCTTCCCACTCCCTGTCTTCCCATCCCCTGTCTTCACACACCTCTTCTTCCAAATATCTGTCTTCCCACATCCCCTGTCTTCCCCCATCCTCTGTCTTCCCACATCCTCTGTCTTCCCACATCCCTGTCTTTCCCCCATCCTCTGTCTTCCCATCCCTGTCTTTCCCAAAAACATCTGTCTTCCCACGTCCTCTGTCTTCCCACATCCCTGTCTTCACACTCCCCTTCTTCCCCCATCCTCTTTCTTTCCCCATCCTCTGTCTTCCAAACTCCCTCTGTCTTCCCAATCCTCTGTCTTCAACTCCCCCTGTCTTTAACTCCCCCCTGTCTTCCCACTCCCCTGTTTCCCAAATCATCTGTCTTCCCCTCCTCTGTCTTCCAAAACATTTTTGTCTTCCCCATCCTCTGTCTTCCCCATCCTCTTCTTCACACTCCCTTTTTCTTCCCACATCCTCTGTCTTTACACTCCCTCTGTCTTCCCCATCCCCTGTCTTCACACATCCTCTGTCTTCCCAAAAAACCCTCTGTCTTCCCCCATCCTCTGTCTTCCCAATCCTCTGTCTTCCCCCCATCCCTGTCTTCCCAAATCATCTGTCTTCCCACACCCTCTGTCTTCCCATCCTCTGTCTTCCCACATCCTCTGTCTTCACACCCCCCTTTTCTTCCCCACATCCTCTGTCTCCCATCCTCTGTCTTCCACATCCTCTGTCTTCCACCCTCTGCCCCTTCCCACATCCTCTGTCTTCCCACATCCTCTGTCTTCACACTCCCTCTGTCTTCCCACATCCTCTGTCTTCACACTCCCTCTGTCTTCCCACATCCTCTGTCTTCACACTCCCTCTGTCTTCCCACATCCTCTGTCTTCACACTCCCTCTGTCTTCCCACATCCTCTGTCTTCCCACATCCTCTGTCTTCACACTCCCTCTGTCTTCCCACATCCTCTGTCTTCACACTCCCTCTGTCTTCCCACATCCTCTGTCTTCACACTCCCTCTGTCTTCCCATATCCTCTGGCTTCACACTCCCTCTGTCTTCACACTCCCTCTGTCTTCACACTCCTTCTGTATTCACACTCAAGTCTTTCCATCCCTGTCTTCCCTACTCTACTCCATCTCTCTTCCTACTCCATCTCTCTTCTTAATTAATCTCTCTTCCTATCCCTCTCACTTTCTTCTCTCTCACTCTTCTACTCTTTTTCTCCTTCACTTTCTTTTCCCTCACTCTTCCTTCTCCATATTTCCTCCCTTTTCTCTCTTTGTTCCCTTTTCTCAACAATTATATAAATTCAAAGACATAAAAATGTACATTATATACAAATAAACATACATAATAACAATTACTAAAAGTGTACGTGTGACCCGGCACTGCTGCTGTCATTGCCAATCAATCAATCATTGGGGGCATACGCCGGGGGACGCGTCGCCTCGCCCACCCTACGACGCCACTCCCGGGGGTCCCTACACGCGAGTCCCCATGCAGGTTCCCTGCCCATACCAAGGAATTATCGACAGGAAACATCAACTTGCCCCAGCCACGAGCCTTGTGGGCGTCCCCTTGCTCTCCTCCACGCCGGATTGTCTTTTACAGATACAACCTAATGGGAAGTATCGGTTTCGGGGTAGCGTGCTACATGCCCATTAGAGCCGAGGTTGGCGCTGACGGACTATGCAGGTAATAAGCCTCGATTCAGTCTCACGGTGTAATCGTTGATTTGACACGTAATCATCCCAGCGATACCCCATGATTCTGCGAAGACACTTATTACCAAAGGCATCGATTCGCCTCTTTAAGTTGCTATTTAGTGACCATGTCTCACAACCATAGAGTAAGACAGGGATTACAAGCGACATGAAGATCCGGATCTTTGTCCTCCTACAATGGTACCGAAAACGCTAAATACTCGTGCTGAGCGAGTCCATAACACCGCGGACTATGCCAATCCGCAGTAAGACATCTGGACGTGACTCGCCGTCATTATGGACTGCGCTACCAAGGTATGTAAAACTTTCCAAGATCTCAATGTCCTCACCACACGCATGAACAGACTGTTATATTGCATCTAGTAAGCCTCCAAACACCTGGACCTTGGTCTAGAGCTAGGAGACCTCGAGTCCCAAAGACTTTGCCTCCTCGTGCAACGCCTCGAGAGCCATCACCAGGACCTCCAGCGACTCAGCAAAGATTACATGCATGCATCATCGGCAAAAACAAGATCAGCGATCTTGGTGTTGCCGAGCGATGCACCACAATTACTTTGATCTACAACTTTGTCCAATACCCATTCCATACAAGTGTTGAAAAGTGATGGGGCAAGGACGCACCCTTGCTGCACTCCTGTATTCACAGGAAAGAAGCTAGATATAACCCCCCCCCCCCCCCTTCACACACTTTACAGCACTCTCATCCCAGAGTACAGACCAGTCATCAAAACAATAGTCCTTGCAGGAATCCCGCGAAGTCGCAGAAGATCCCAGAGTGACTCACGATGCACTGAGTCACACGCCTTCTTGAGATCAACATAGGCTGTAATCATCCCTTGTCGAAACTCACGTCGGCGTTCCACCAGGACACGAAGCGCTAGGATACGGTCCGTTGTTGACTTACCAGGCGTGAACCCAGACTGCTGAGGTCTCTGATGCTTCAGTAGATGGCTGCGGATCCGTGTCAGCAATAGATGGGCAAGCACCTTGCCTAGCACGTTGACCAGTGTAATACCGCGGTAATTATTGCAGTCCTGACGATCTCCTTTCCCTTTTTTCCCGTCAGGAGGAATGGTACCTGATTCCCACACGGCCAGTCTTGACAGCATGCAACCCCCGGATCATGGCCTCAACCCCAGCTTTGAGGAGCTCCGCACTGATATTACAAACAAGTAGAAAATGCTTCAGGGTAACCCTGAAGACATGAAAAAGGGAAGATGACTCTTGCGAGTGTTGTTTTGTAGATCAAGAAGTGTCAAGAAGAAGAGAAACAAGGCTAGTGTGGACATGGGAAAGATTTCGAAAGAATAGAAACAAGGTGGCAAAGATGCCTTTGGGCATGAGAAAGATTTGGAAAGGAAAGAACTAGGTGTCACTCAACATTTGTCCTTTGCCGACTGATACCCCTCGTGGGAGGACAAATGTTGAGTGACACCTAGTTTCTTTCCTTTCCAAATCTTTTCATGTCCAAAGGCATCTTTTCCACCTTGTTTCTATTCTTTCGCAATCTTTCCCATGTCCACACTACCTTGTTTCTCTTCTTCTTGACACTTCTTGATCTACAAAACAACACCCGCAAGAGTCATCTTCCTTTTTCATGTCTTCAGGGGTACCCTGAAGCATTTTCTACTTGTTTCTCTCCTTTCCATGTAAAATGTTAAAGCCGACGTTTCAGGCACAATTTAGCGTGCGCACACACCAGATGGCTGTCTCTCAGTACTAAACTTTGACGATCATTTTCGAATATTGGAATTGAGAAATCGAATAAACTACGATTTTGTCCATCTGGAGCACGACGAAAAGCTTTCGAATGAGCTATAGAAAAGGCCCCAGGGGACCACCACAGCGTTCGTTAGAAGCGCGGAAAATTTTTTTTCTCCAGGACACTTTCCTCTCTACTGAGTCATCTTGGGCAGGGGTTATCACCCCTGCCCGACAAACCCGCTGCCTCTCCATCCCTAAACTTTACAACAGCCTCTCTGACTTCGTCAAGGGAGGGTTTCGGTTTCGTCAATGGGAGGATCGGCATCCACTGCCCTAATCCAGTGTTGTGAGCTGACCAATTGGAGGTCCACCGTGAACAATTGCCCAAAGTTTCTCAGCCCAACGAGCCATCTGCCCATCCATGTCAGACACGAGGCGCCCATTTGCTCGGATAGCACTCTCCCGAGATGGAGACTTGGAACGGAGCTTCTTCAGGGCTCGGTAGGCGGGTCGGAGGTCATTATCGTTCAAATGGAAATTGTTGTCGTTATGGTGTCACGAAATTTCTAGCGTCAGCGGGGTGAGCTGTGACAGTCTACACCCAAATTTGGGGGCCAACTTGACACTTTGTGTGTTCATCTCCTGGATGTGAAGGATAGCGGCCGTAAAAATGTTCCACATCCTGGAGACGCGGCCCACAAAGGTCAGTTGGTGCTGGTTGGCACGGGAACGCGACACCTCCACTGAGTCACAACTGGAAAGCACCGTTCTCGCGATCCACGTGGCGACTCTTGGAGGCTGTCGTAACACAGCCAGGTGTGGTACTCCCTGCACCTGTGCCTTGTGGAACACCGGAACACCACAAGCGCCGCGACGTCTCTCGCGGTGTTCCAGTGAGGCGAGGGACTCGCCGACTTGGGTTGGGCTGGGGGGTCTGCAGCATCCACCGGTCGCAGGGCTTGACGGCTGGATGCTGTCCAGCCTCCTTGTGTGCGAGGGCTGCACACGACATCCACGAAGGGCAGCTTACTCTAAGTAAGGCCGTATCTGGGCCTTGTAGAGCAAGTACTTCCCTCCCCTGTCGAGGAAGCTGACCACCATTCGCAGGCCAAAGCCCTTATAGGAGGTCTTTTGGACAATATGTTTGATGTGCCGTCAAACCGTAGAGCTCTCGGTCCACCTCCACTCACCAGAAAACCCTTTACGGCTTCCTGGATTGGGAGAGGAAACTCACTCAATCACTCCAATTTACTCACTCACTCTATTTCTCTCTATATCTTTTTTCCTTTTCTTTTTTGCTTCCTCCTAAGCTCTCTCGCCTAGTCCTTTCCCCCTCTTTACCTTCCTTCCCCCAATTTCATTTTCTCGTCCCATCTCGCACTCTCCCTCCTCCCTCCCTCCCACCTCTCTCTTCCCAACGACTCTGTATGTGCAGTGTGGTTAAATTCAAACTAGGTTTTATTGTTGTCGTAATTTTGGGTTTGAATGGAGACAAAAGGTTGTGACTAACGTTTCAAGAAATGGAGTTATGACGGGAAAGATGCCTTATCAAACACTCTAAGAATCCCTTTAGAAAGACACCCGATGGTAGTGACAGTATTGAAAAAAACTATAAACCCATAAAGTTATTATTTCAACTAATCACGTTACTATACCTACCATCCACTAACATCCACCATCACCACCCACTACATCAAGGCAAGAGTCTCACCCACCCACTACATGCTTCCCCGCCGGTCCAGGTTTTCACCACCGTTTCCCCCACCGCCCTACTTCTCCTCCCCCTCGCCCCACACTGCACCCACGCACCACCTGTCGCCAGCTCTCGTAACCTTTCTACCATACCCTGCAGCATCCCAAGCCTTCACTACCATCCATTACAAAGTATCAAACGAGGAAAATGCCTACACAAAACAACCAACAGGATGGAGTCGACTCATACCCTTAGAAAGCATCTGAGTCTGAACTCCTTATAACCCTCCTCATAACCCGATTGCCAATAACGTGAACCTCTCCTCCTAACTTTATGTAAGCGGGGAAATAATAAAACAATTTTCGTGTTTCACTGAAATTGACATTACACCACGCACAAAAAGAACATGACAAATGGTGGTCGTGTAACGCGCCAGTAACAGCCCCTCGGGCCCATATACAACCACTCGTCCTTAATGTAAAACCCAAAAATTTTTTTTTTACTTCATACACGTACAGTTTTAAACTACATGAATTGCTTCCCTGACGTACCATAAACCTTCATCTTACCTATGTAGTGACCTAGTCAGGGGGTGGAGGCGATGAGGAGATGTTATGAGACTGATGCCGCTCCCCACCAAAAGACATGCTGCTGCTTCTCCCACTGCGAGCGTCACTTGGACCCTGTGGATTCGTCACTGGCGGTGTTTCTGGGTTCGCATGAGTGAAGTGAAAAAACTCCAGTGAGTCAGCCGATTTTCTCATCAATACGGGTGAGTTTTAGTTCATAATCTTTTGTGATACAGAGTTATACTATTGAGTGGGTGTTGTGTGTGTGTGTGTGTTGGTCCCGATAGTATAAAAGCCTCGTATTCCTGCCCTGGGTTAACTGTCAGAGATTCAAATATCTGAAGGCTTCTGGACCAGGATGGTGCTGCCTCTATGAGGCAACAACTCATACCCCCGATGTATGGCTCCTACCAACAGAGTTACATACTAGAGGGCGCCCTGGATCTGACATTTGAGGCAACTGGGGGGGGCCATGTTAGGATTACGGACAGAGAGAAAGAGGGAAGCTTGAAATCCACACAGGCATGTCCGGTATTTTCCAAGCCACCAGATGATATTTAGGAAAACTAACCAACCGTTGCGTTCACGAGACATTGCTGCATATCATGAGCATAAAACATTACAATAAACATTACCTACAATAAGATATTGGCAGCAAAATAAAAAATTGCATAAAACATTTTCTAAAATTGTTTTGCCTTCAACTCCTTATTGTTCCTGGAAATTTTGGGTTGCATTTAATGTTCCTTTACTTTCTCGAATCAGCACACTTTTTCCGATTATGTTGGTATATGACACCGTACCAATGCAAATATGCAGGTGGTAAAAATTGACCCAAGCGTTAAACTTCAGGAAAAAAAAATAAGGAAAGAACTGCAGTGCAGTAATGTCAACGACCAGTCCTTTCCTCCCTGCACTTTCAGCGCCCGGGCGTGCAAGGGGCCCC
>JACEEZ010006965.1:267500-270000 GCA_016584305.1 Chionoecetes opilio | reverse complement strand
CCGCAGATTCGCGGATTTCCGAGTATTTTATTGCCAGCTGGGTCATTTCTGTAAATCGTGTAGATTCGGGTTTAAAATGTAGGGGGTGGGGGTGTACCTAGTTGGCTAGCCCTGTGTTAACCTGTGACTTGTCCTGGTTGCCAATGTTACTATATTTGTATCCTGTCTATGGTCAACTGCCTGGTCTGATCAGTACATTGGATAGGTGGTGAGATATAATATTATATTGTAACTATGTACATGTTATTTGGTAATATGAATACAAGTTTACTATTCATTGTGTGTGCATTTGTTATCATGATTATAGTTATAGTGAAACTTATTTGATATTGGATTATTCAATAATTCGAAGTTGGTCATCAAATCATATTTGAGCTGTGTTTGATGAGGCTTCTTCTGTTACAAAACATGTTAACATTGTGTTGTGATTACTTCTCCAACGGAAGCAGTGTTAATGTTTCATTGTTCATGTCAAAATGGTTAATAATGCATATACATGTCACAATTTTAGTTGCATGATATACCTATATATATATATATATATATATATACATTTACACAAATTGTGGACACAAAAACAGACAAAAGTGAGACCAGAAATTATTATAGATATAACCAAGGACCTCTCAAAAGCTCTCTCAGAGCATGAAATGTACACAAAATCTGGGACCCCGAACCCCCGGCTGGGAGGTTCACTCGCCACGCTCGGTCAGCCTCGCTGCGCTCGGATGAGTTAGTCGCCCTATTATTTTATTTCAGAGGGTTTTTTTCTTTTCTTGTTGACATCCCTGGAGAGAGAGAGAGAGAGAGAGAGAGAGAGAGAGAGAGAGAGAGAGAGAGAGAGAGAGAGAGAGAGAGAGAGGACAGACATACCTACACTCCTTTCACAACATTAATACCTATTATTTAACTTTCACAATCATGCATCCTTTTCCTTAACTCATATCACTCGTATTTATCATGATATCTCCTTTATCCCTCCTGCAGAAGGCGACTTGGAGCGTGACAGCGTCCAGAGAGAGGAAAAGAGGAGAGAGAGATAGAGGACAGACAGACAAACCCCTTTCCTTCCACACCCATTCTTCTTTCCGTTAACTCTAATCATTTATATCTCCTTCTAAGAACATCTTTTTTTCCTCTACAGAAGGTGACTCGTAGTATAGCGCGTCTAGAGAAAGAGAGAGAAAGGGACAGAGAGACAAACCCCTTTACTTCCACACCCATTCTTCCTTTCCGTCAACTCTAATCATTCATATCTCCTTCTAAACATATCTTTTTTTTTCTCACTCTTGCAGAAGGCGACTCAGAATGTGTTGCTTTTCCAGAGACAGAGAGAGAGACAGAGAGAGAGAGGGAGAGAAATAGATATGTATACCCCTTTCCTTTAACATCTACTCTTCCTTTTTTTCAACTCAAATCATTCTTCCTTTTTTTCAGCTCAAATCATTCTTCCTTTTCTACAACTCAAATCATTCTTCCTTTTCTTCAACTCAAATCATTCTTCCTTTTCTACAACTCAAATCATTCTTCCTTTTCTTCAACTCAAATCATTCTTCCTTTTCTACAACTCAAATCATTCTTCCTTTTCTTCAACTCAAATCATTCTTCCTTTTTTTCAACTCAAACCATTCTTCCTTTTCTTCAACTCAAATCATTCTTCCTTTTCTACAACTCAAATCATTCTTCCTTTTTTTCAACTCAAACCATTCTTCCTTTTCTACAACTCAAATCATTCTTCCTTTTCTACAACTCAAATCATTCTTCCTTTTCTACAACTCAAACCATTCTTCCTTTTCTACAACTCAAATCATTCTTCCTTTTCTACAACTCCTATTCTTATGTACTGTATCATTATCTCCTTTTATCCTCTGGTGTAGAAGGCGACTCGGAGTGTGAGAGCGACGGCGACTCCACCAGCAGCGGGGGTGGAATCATTCTTCCTTTTCTTCAACTCAAATCATTCTTCCTTTTCTACAACTCAAATCATTCTTCCTTTTCTACAACTCCTATTCTTATTTACTGTATCATTATCTCATTTTTCCCTCTGGTGTAGAAGTCGACTCGGAGTGTGAGAGCGACGGCGACTCCACCAGCAGCGGGGGTGGCGGCGGCGGCGGGTCGAGCAGAAAGCAACAACAGTTGAGCAACAAGTTGGTGCTGGCTGGCGGCGGTCCCTTGCTGGCCCAGGCGTGAGTATACCGCTGACAGAGGCCCCCCTACCCCCCTACCTTACCCTGCCAACACCCCCACCATTCCCCTACCTTACCCTGCCAACCCCCAACCCCCTACCCCCCTACCTTACCCTGCCAACACCCCAACCTATCCCCTACCCCCCTACCTTACCCTGCCAACACCCCTACCTCCTTCCCCTCCTTCCCAACTACCTCTACTACCTCTACCGTACATAAGACCAACTCTCGACTTACGACTTTCTCCTACTACCTCTACTACCTCTACTACCTCTACCGTACATAAGACCAACTCTAGACTTACGACTTTC
>JACEEZ010006965.1:235000-260000 GCA_016584305.1 Chionoecetes opilio | reverse complement strand
AGCCTCATTCTCTAACCTCAGCATTCTCACGCCCGCAGACTCCCTGACGAGGACACGTGTGGCTCGGGGGACATCACCGAGGACGACGAGGAGGAGGACGAGCCGGGCCGCATCCCTGACGAGGCCGTGAAGGAACAATACATGTTTATGGGCAACCTTTATACCCTCACACACATACGTACAGACACAGACAAGACAGAGGCCAAGGTGGATGTGGTAACGGTGCCGCAGGAAGGAGTAGAGGACCCTAGTGGAGGAGACATAGGGTTAGGACATAAGCTAAATGGTTCCGCTGTGCAGGAAGATAATGATGTCATTGCCGAGGAGGAGGAGGAGGAAGAGGCGGAGACAGACGGAAAGCAAGTGCCACAATCGAACTCATCTCCTAAATCCACCTCCAGGCCTGCTTCCCTTATTCTTAGATCAGTTTTCCCGGCAGATACGGTGCCGGAATGACACAGCGGGAGGCAGAGGAGGAACAGAGCGTAGAAGAAGCAGAACTCAGACACGAAATATAGAAAAATCTTAAATATATCCGTGCGAGGAAGAGATAAAATGGTGTCTCGAAAACGTAAAGAACATCAAACGCGAACCCATTATTTCTCATTACAATATATATTATGTGTTCTAGGTATTTCCAAGGCAAGACGTTATACTGAACACTATAGCAGAATAAATAGAAGCTGCAAATACATCTCTGGGAAGCTAAGACATGCAGAAATACGTAGAAATATGCAATTGTCGACCTCATTTGTTTTTTTGAAGTGAAGTAAACATTGCAAAGTGAGTCGTGGGTTTCGAGACAGCGTGTGTTGTGTGTGTGTGTGTGTGACCAGTTTACAAGACAGTTTACAAGCCAAGCAGTTACCAAACAGTGACAGAAGTACAGAAGAACATAAGGAAGCTACAAGAGGCCGTGACAGAAGCGAAAAACACATTAACGCCGACATACACAAGGGAATAAGAGTTGATTGGAAGGAAGATCAGTCGTGGCGCCTCATCACCTCATCACCACGCGAGCATCATCACCACCGGCGCCCCTTAACACCACCAGAGTAACCAGACATCATCACCACCAGCCCTCATCACCACTAAGACCTGTGCAACATCATAGGGTACATTTCCAGTTTGACGTTTCGGTCGCAAGTAACTTTTTTTTTTTTTTTTTAAGGGATTTGCGACTAAAATTATTGAAAAACAAATTGGACCAAACCGAACCTATACCTAACCTAACCTAACCTATACCTAACCTAACTTATACCTAACCTAACTTATACCTAACCTAACCTTTACCTAACCTATACCTAACCTTTACCTAACCTAACCTTTACCTAATCTAACCTAACCTAACCTTTACCTAACCTAACCTATCCTATCCTAACCTTTTACCAAACTATAATTTTTTTCAGTGATTTGCGACAGAAACGGTTAGCAGATTAATTCAAACACATCAAAACTCACCATGAAAAAAATGGTTTTGTCTACCAAAGTGAATTCGGTGTCAAACTGGAATAATACCCATCATAGCCCCTAAACAGCCCTAAACAGCCCTAACAGTCCTTAACAGCCCCTAAACAGCCCTAAACAGCCCTAAACAGCCCTAAACAGCCCTAAACAGCCCCTAAACAGCCCTAAACAGCCCCTAAACAGCCCTAAACAGCCCCTAAACAGCCCCTAAACAGCCCGTAAACAGCCCTAAACAGCCCCTGATAACCAAGACTCAAGAATAAAGCCCCCACTGTTCATCATGGGACAGGCTGACGTACGTAATTATTTCAGTAAGTTCGTATTTAGTATTGTTAGAAAATTTGGTAATTAGTATTGTTAGAAATGCTGGTATTGAGTATTGTTAGAAATATTGGTAATTTGTATTGTTAGAAATGCTGGTATTGAGTATTGTTAGAAATATTGGTAATTAGTATTGTTAGAAATGCTGGTATTGAGTATTGTTAGAAATGCTGGTAATTAGTATTGTTAGAAAAGGTGGTATTTTTATTGTTAGAAAAGTTGGTATTAAGTATTGTTAGAAATTTGTATTGTTAGAAAATTTCGTATTTACTAAAGTATTAGAAATTTTGGTATTAGTATTGTTAGAAAATATTTTGGTGGGGGGTCAAACTATTTTTCCAATTTTTCTCCGATACTATTGATAATTATATAGAAAATGTACGTATTGGGTATTCGGTGATGCTTATATTCCAAAAAACTTATTACGTGTTAACCTAATTCTTGTTTCTTTCGTGAGTTGTAAATTTGTGGTCGTGAGTTGCAAATTTGTTGATGTTATGATCGGCGACGCAGGTTTTATCCGGTACGAAGTGACAAAATCTAGAAAATAGCGGCAATTACAGTCGAATACGCTACCAATGTGATTAGTTTTGTTACAGTGTTCTTGATTCCATTTGTTCTTTATAGCAGATGCTGAAATAGTACTGTTATGCTGTTCTGCTTTACTGAAGACTACAAACTGTATTGGTACATGGAGAGACTTCCCGGTCACTCCCCAATAGATTTGTAACCCATTTACAAATACCGAACCATCATCCGGATATGCACTGCTGAAAATGCCTCAGCTGAAAACTGGGCTTGCCTGTCAGGGAAATCATCCATGGCGTAAAAAACATGCCGCAAATTTAAATGATGAACGCTGAACAATAGAATCGGAAGCGTATCATCGACCGTCTAACCTCATAAGACATTACGGGAAAATCTGACGTACGTTAAACAGAAAGATGATGATGATGATGATATCCGGCTATGCACTGCGGGTCTCGTCACACCCACACCAGGGCAAGCTTAGGTGTGTCTAGGAGTGAGGCAGCCGGTAAATGAGACCTGCTATGATGACTCCTTGTACTGTGAAGGGCGGGTTTTGTGAGAGTCTGAGGAGGTGTGGTTGTAGGTATGTGGTGGAGCACAGGCAAGTGTGGAGAAGCCGCTGACATCCACTGTTAGTTATGGTGTAGTAGTGTGTCAGGTATTCATGGATGCACACAATCTCAAGGTATGGTGTTGGTGTGGGTATGCAGGTGTATTGCTTGTATGTATGCTTACACAGGTAACATTGCCAGTCACCCTTCAGTCACTTTGCAGTAAAGCAGCAAAGTGCAGGAATGTATTGCAGGCTTCCAGAGACTCCTTCTCATTTTTGTAAGATTTGCACGCAAGAAAGATGGTGAAAATGTTGGATGCATTCCTATGCAATGTTTGTTGCTCACTAGCACACAAATCAACATCATTGTAGTGTTTTCTTATAAGGTTGTTGCAAGTGTTGCCAACATGACGCACACAGTAACATGGAGCATTAGCACCACACCCGTCACGGTGGTTGTCTGTTAGTGTGGCTATTATGATGCCTTGCAGGGAGGCTTTAGGCTGTCACCATGCTGAGGTAACCTTGAGTGTTGGCGGAGCCTCCCCCGTCACTGCACCTGTTGTGTGCACCACTGTCACGCTGGTGAGGCGGCGAGGACTGTACAGTATTGTGAATAGAAATATTAAGAAAATGTTTATCTAGGAAATACATTTATGAAAACTGAGTATTAATTTTATAGAAATATATATATAGAGCTGCACCTCCCTGGGGGAAGTAATTGTTTGTTGAGACAGTTTTGTTTTAAGAATTTATATGACGATAAGTGATGTGCCGGAACATACTGTAATGTGCGATGTTTGTGATAAGAAAAGGAACATTTCATGTACGGCTTTCATCCTCAGAAGAACATTGAAGACCCAAAGACTGTTTTTGACATGGACACAACGCCACACATTGCTGACTACCTTGGTGCTAACGACTTGTACTTCTTGGATACACGTACGCACAGACGTAATGTTTCCTTACACGAACACGTCAGGAAGGAACAAGTGTAGCTGTTCCACCACTTGTTGAGGCCATGGTAGTGACCAGTCAGGCTGCATGACAGGGACACAGGCAGGACAGTGAGGGTGATCAGTCACATGAAATGATGAAAACCTTTGAAAACTGAAAAAATCTGATGAAAATTCTTATGAAAAATCAGATGAAACCCTTGGTGGAGAGGAACAAACACTCCCTGAACAATACAGCAGCCGCTCGGATCACAGTTATGCAATTCTATGTAAAAAATGTACATAAGGAGTCATATCTATTTACTTGTTACTAGTCAAGGCAGAGGTAGAACATCCCTTGTGGCCATCCCTGTGTGTGGTGATCAGGGCTGCCCCACCCACACCCCAGGGTCAGAGGTCAGGGGTCAAGGGGTGACGCTTGTTGTCATACAGAACGCTGCAACACTCAACATGCGCTGCTGTGTGGCGTCAAGGCAAACACAGCGCCACGGATCATGTTATCGACGTGTTATGTTTGTTATGAAGACGGCAATAAATACATGTTTTCATCGTATTCAGGACCACAAATTACCGAGCTTGATGCAGGTTAACCCCTTGAGACCCTGAACGTAATATAAAGCCAAGGAAAGATCTGGGCATGAAAGGGTTAATGTTGATATTGAAGAACATTTATAGGTATGTAAAACCAACTTCATTTCCTGCCAATGCCAAAAATGTGTTTGTGAGGCGGAATAACAGGTGGTTGTATAGCTCAGAGACAATATTTATTCATTAGAGAGAGGCTCCCAAGATATACATTTATGATATTTTAAATATTATTAAGTTTGTGATGTTTAAGAGTGTGACAAAACATATGCTAGCCACAGGAAGATACCCAAGTGAGCTGCTATGTGTGTGTGTGTGTGTGTGGGTGGGTGTGTGTGTGTGTGTGGGTGTGTGTATGTGTTGTGTGTGGTGTGGGTGTGGTGTACAGTGCCAATGGTGTGTTTCATCCTAGTGATCAGTGTACCAGTAATCAATTCTCCTAATTAATGTTTTTTATCTACCAATGTGAAAACCAAAAAATGTGTTAGAACTGTCTCTACAATGCAATTTAGCGATTAACGGAGCGTAAACTTTGTGTGAGGCTTTAGGTATTTCCCACACGCGACGATGACTCTTTATGCGCTGCGGCGAGGGTGTGATGGTGACGGAGAGCCTGAAGGGAATTCGCAAGGGCTCGTAGACACATCGTTAATCAGGCCTCTCAAGTAACGTAAGAACATAAGAACATAAGAGTACGTAATAGTAAGGCAAAGCTAAGACAAGTAGTAAGTTAAGTAAGGCAAGTAAGGCCTAGTAATCTAAGGCAATGCATCGAAAGTGAAGCTAGAAATAACGCTATATGGATTAAACTGATTGTGAGAAAGTGGATGAAATTATTTGCAACATTGCGATTTAGTGTTTCAAGATATGAGGAGGGGATGAAATTATTTGCAACGTTGTGATTTAGTGTTCTAAGATGTTAGGAAGTGGATGAAATTATTTGCAACGTTGCTTTTTAGGATTGCAAGATGTTAGGAGGTGGATGAAATTATTTGCAACGTTGTTTTTTAGTGTTCCAAGATATTAGGAGGTGGATGAAATTATTTGCAACGTTGCTTTTTAGGGTTCCAAGATATTAGAAAGTGGATGAAATTATTTGCAACGCTGCTTTTTAGGGTTCCAAGATATGAGGAGGTGGATGAAATTATTTGCAACGTTGCTTTTTTAGTTGGTTCTCAAGTTTATTGAGGGAGGTGGATGAAATTATTTGCAACGTTGCTTTTTAGTGTTGCAAGATATTAGGAGGTGGATGAAATTATTTGCAACGTTGCTTTTTAGGGTTCCAAGATATTAGAAAGTGGATGAAATTATTTGCAACGTTGCTTTTTAGGGTTGCAAGATATTAGGAGGTGGATGAAATTATTTGCAACGTTGCTTTTTAGGGTTGCAAGATATTAGGAGGTGGATGAAATTATTTGCAACGTTGCTTTTTAGGGTTGCAAGATATTAGGAGGTGGATGAAATTATTTGCAACGTTGCTTTTTAGGGTTGCAAGATATTAGAAAGTGGATGAAATTATTTGCAACGTTGCTTTTTAGGGTTGCAAGATATTAGGAGGTGGATGAAATTATTTGCAACGTTGCTTTTTAGGATTGCAAGATATTAGAAAGTGGATGAAATTATTTGCAACGTTGCTTTTTAGGGTTCCAAGATATTAGGAAGTGGATGAAATTATTTGCAACGTTGCTTTTTAGGGTTCCAAGATATGAGGAATTGTGAAGGAGAGTTAGGAATTTGTTAGACACTGAATGCTTAGTGTGTTAAAAGGGTCAGAATCTTGTCATACGTACTACTTAAGAGGGTAAAGTTACTTAACGTGGCTGTTTTAAAGCTGTATTTCCCATCACTGTTGTTGAAATGCACTTTTTTAATATGTAAAAGATTATAGAAGATGTGAAGGATAGCAATATATATATATATATATAAATATTAAAGTACAGTAAAACCTCTTGTATTCGGACTCTCATTATTCGGACCTCTTGGTTTTTTTTTTTTTTTTTTTTTTTTTTTTAAGGGGTCGAAATTTCTAGAGTAGACTGCAGACATACACCTAGATTTTTTTTTTTTTTTTTTTTTTTTTTTAAGGGGTCGAAATTTCCTAGAGTAGACTGCAGACATACACCTAGATTTTTTTTTTTTTTTTTTTTTTTTTTAGGGTCGAAATTTCCTAGAGTAGACTGCAGACATTACACCTAGATTTTTTTTTTTTTTTTTTTTTTTTTTTTTTAGGGGTCGAAATTTCCTAGAGTAGACTGCAGACATACACCTAGATTTTTTTTTTTTTTTTTTTTTTTTTTTTTTTTTTTTTTTTTTTTTTTTAAGGGGTCGAAATTTCCTAGAGTAGACTGCAGACATACACCTAGATTTTTTTTTTGTTTTTTTGTTTTTTTGTTTGTTATACACATCCCCCCATATATAATCCCCCCATTAGTCGGATCCTTGCATTATTCGGACCACTCCTTGGCCCAATTAGTCCGAATATGAGAGGTTTTACTGTATAGTCTATCAGAAATAGATATTTATACCTGGGAGACTGGCGCAGGTCTCCATATCGGCATTGTTCATTACTTATTAGGATGTAAATACTTGGTGTCGTTGTGTTAGTGGGGAGTCGGGTCTTTCTCGCACCCTTGGGCACGGCCGCTCATTGTTGTGACGCTGGTGATGCAAATATTGTGACTGTCATCCTGTCATCGCCTCTACCGTCACCGTCATCATGCTTACTGTACCTCACTGTTGATAGAGTTCAGCCGGTGTTGCTCTGGTGTTGGTTTTTTACTCAAATTTTTTTTCTTCCATAACTCCATTCAAATCGCCTTTTTTCCTCCATAACTACTCAAATCTCCCTTTTTTTCTACATTTCTCTATTCAGATATCTTTTTCTCTCCATTTTCTATCCAAATCTCCTTTTTTCCTCTTTATCTCTACTCAAATCTCCTTTTTTTTCTGCTCTGATATCTTTTTCTATCCAAATTTCCTTTTTCCTTCATTTCACTATTCAAATCGCCTTTTTTCCTCCATATCTCCATTCAAATCGCCTTTTTTCCTCCATATCTCCATTCAAATCGCCTTTTTTCCTCCATATCTCCATTCAAATCGCCTTTTTTCCTCCATATCTCCATTCAAATCTCCTTTTTTCCTCCATAACTCCATTCAAATCTCCTTTTTCTTCCATAACTCCATTAAAATCTCCTTTTTTCCTCCATAACTCCATTCAAATCGCCTTTTTTCCTCCATATCTCCATTCAAATCTCCTTTTTTCCTCCATAACTCCATTCAAATCTCCTTTTTCTTCCATAACTCCATTAAAATCTCCTTTTTTCCTCCATAACTCCATTCAAATCTCCTTTTTTCCTCCATAACTCCATTCAAATCTCCTTTTTTCTTCCATATCTCCATTCAAATCTCCTTTTTTCCTCCATATCTCCATTCAAATCTCCTTTTTTCCTCCATATCTCCATTCAAATCTCCTTTTTTCCTCCATATCTCCATTCAAATCTCCTTTTTTCCTCCATATCTCCATTCAAATCTCCTTTTTTCCTCCATATCCATTCAAATCTCCTTTTTTCCTCCATAACTCCATTCAAATCTCCTTTTTCTTCCATAACTCCATTAAAATCTCCTTTTTTCCTCCATATCTCCATTCAAATCTCCTTTTTTCCTATATATCTCCATTCAAATCGCCTTTTTTCCTCCATAACTCCATTCAAATCTCCTTTTTTCTTCCATAACTCCATTCAAATCTCCTTTTTTCCTCCATATCTCCATTCAAATCTCCTTTTTTCTTCCATAACTTCATTCAAATCTCCTTTTTTCTTCCATAACTTCATTCAAATTTCCTTTTTTCCTCCATATCTCCATTCAAATCTCCTTTTTTCCTCCATAACTCCATTCAAATCTCCTTTTTACCTCCATATCTGTATTCAAATCTCCTTTTTTCCTCCATATCTCCATTCAAATCTCCTTTTTTCCTCCATAACTCCATGCAAATCTCCTTTTTTCCTCCATATCTCCATTCAAATCTCCTTTTTACCTCCATAACTCCATGCAAATCTCCTTTTTTCCTCCATATCTCCATTCAAATCTCCTTTTCTCTTCCATAACTCCATTAAAATCTCCTTTTTTGGTCCATACCTCCACCGTCACCATCATCATGCTCGCTGTACCTCACTCCCTCGCTGTGACGGGGGGAGTGGACAGAGTTGAGCCGGTGTTACTGTGGTGTTGGTGGTGACATAAGAACATAAGAAAATAAGGAAGCTACAAGAGGCCGCGAGACCTACACGAGGTAGTTCCTGTTACTTAACACTACCTACATCCACCTTTCATCCCCATCCATGAATTTATCCAGTCTCCTTTTAAAGCTCCCTAATGACTCCGCACTAACTACCTGTCTACTGAGTCCATTCCAATCATTTACCACCCTATTTCCGAACCAGTTTTTCCCTATTTCCTTTTTAAATTACACTTTTCCAGCTTGAATCTGTTACTTCTTGTTCTACCCTGATTACTAAATGATGGTGGTGTTGCTGTGGTGGTGGTGGTGATGGTGGTGTCGCTGGTGTTTGCGTCACACGTCACAATGATGAGCGCGTGCAAGTGTGTCTGTGGGTGCAGAGAGAGGCCTGACTCCAGTCTTCTAGTGGGGCCTTAACCTTACTCTGAGTCTGTCTGCGTCACCCAGGGGCCGCACAGGGAACACAAAAGGGCCGAGCCTGTGATAGTTTGTTGTCAAGAAGCGAGATTTTGTCCTTTTGTTTTTGTTCAGGACTGATTTTTGCTGAAAGTTTTATTATATTTTTATTTATTTTTATTAAGGTTTTTTTTTTTTTTTTTCTTTTTTTTTTTTAGTTATAATTATTTCCTGGCAGTGGATTTTTTTTTTTTTTTTTTTTTTTTTTTTTTTTTTTTCTGTGTGTCATTATTTCCCGTCAGTTGATCATGAGAGGCAACCTGACGGAGGGTTTACAGACACACAGACTACCCTCAGGCTAACGGGTCTTCATCCTGCATTATGGCATGTCAGTAGTATGCCCCTTGAGTCCTTGACAAATATGAACATAAGAAAATAAGGAAGCTACAAGAGGCTGTGAGACCTACACGTGGTAGTTCCTGTAAATGACTGGTTAGATGGTTAGAACTTTGTTGATGCAAATGTCACAACTCCACCAGTGTCATTGTGTGTGTGGAAGATATTTGCCATGAGTCTGGAGATGTAGAAGTAGAGTGGCCTGAGCTTGCCATACAGGGTGAAAACAGCTTGACCAATAACAGTGAAAGCATCAAGATGGATATAAGAACATAAGGAAGATACAAGAGGCCGCGATACCTACACGTGGTAATTCCCGTTACTTTGAAATGTATTGAAATAGAGACATTGCCTTGTTACAATCATTATGTTACACTCTATGGTCCCAGATAGGGTAAGAAGACACACTCTGGGCTATCCGATATACTGCAGCCACAGACCACATGATAGAGTGATGGAGTGGGGATATAATGTCAGGGTGTCAGGTATAATGCAGTGCTACAGACCACATGATAGAGTGATGGAGGGTGGATATAATGTCAAGAGTGTCAGGTATAATGCAGCCACAGACCACATGATAGAGTGATGGAGTGTAGATATAATGTCAGGGTGTCAGGTATAATGCAGCCACAGACCACATGATAGAGTGATGGAGGGTGGATATAATGTCAGGGTGTCAGGTATAATGCAGCCACAGACCACATGATAGAGTGGTGGAGGGTGGATATAATGTCAGGGTGTCAGGTATAATGCAGCACCACAGACCACATGATAGAGTGATGGAGGGTGGATATAATGTCAGGGTGTCAGATATAATGCAGGGCCACAGACCACATGATAGAGTGATGGAGGGTGGATATAATGTCAGGGTGTCAGGTATAATGCAGAGCCTCAGACCACATGATAGAGTGGTGGAGTGTGGATATAATGTCAGAGTGTCAGGTATAATGCAGAGTGTCAGGTATAATGCAGCACCACAGACCACATGATAGAGTGATGGAGGGTGGATATAATGTCAGGGTGTCAGGTATAATGCAGTGCCCCGGACAGCATGAAGGAGTGAGGAAGTGTGGGAGTGTTGTGGTGGCCTAGTGGTGTAAGAACATAAGGAAGCTACAAGAGGCTGGGAGGCATACACGTGGTAGTTCCTGAAAGTTTGAGTAGAGTGTGAGTAGGGCCATCGCTAGTTCAACTCACGGAGAGGAATGCTGCAGCCCGACTCAACACAGCACAGAGTTATAATACCAGACGTTATGGTTGTACGACTGTGATCAATGCTTATGTTAAAAGATGTGAGTTAAAAGTTAAAGTTAGAGTTATGTTAAAAAGTACGAGTTAAGTGAAGAGGAGGATGAAAGCGCGACCAAATTTTTCCCGTTTATACTTGCTTTGTACTGAAAATAATTCCATGAAATTAGTTAGTCGAGGAATTCTTGCGTTTTGGAGCTGCCGTCTTTATTTTGAGAAGTTTGTATCAGGTTTTATTGGTCATCAGAAGCACTGGAAGACAGAATACGTAGAGATGCTTGCCGTGACACAGAAATATGCACTGTAAAGCATGTATTTGGGACCTTTATGAGAGGATGTAGAGAAGGAGAGAAGAGAAGGGGGAGAGGAATAGATTATAGAAGAGGAGGAGGAGGAGGAGAGGATGTAAAGATAGAGAGACTGGAAGAGGAAGAGTAATAGAATATAGAAGACAGGAAGAGAAGGCAAAGAGAAGTAGAATATAGAAGAGGAAGAGGAGGGCTTTTTATGAGAGGATGTAGAGGAAAAGAGGCAATGAGAGAAAGAGGAGGAGGAGGAGAGGAAGATAGAATACAAGAGGAGGAGGAGGAGGAGGAGAGGAAGATAGAAGACAAGAGGAAGAGGAGGAGGAGGAGGAGAAGGAGAGGAAGATAGAAGACAATAGGAAGAGGAGGAGGAGAAGAGGAAGATAGAAGACACGAGGAGGAGGAGGAGGAGAGGAAGATAAAATACAAGAGGAGGAGGAGGAGGAGAAGAGGAATATAATATGGAAGAGGAGGAGGAGGAGGATGTAAAGATAAAGAGACAAGAAGAGGAAGAGGAGGGGGAGGACGAGGACGAGGAGAGGATGGCGCCCCTGTGTTGCCTGTGCTGTGTTGTGACCCCTTGATTTGTCACTCCAGTCTGCTCCAAACCTCCCTAAGTCCCACACGGGCTCTATCACCACTGGGGCTTGGTGTCATGTAAAGTTTCCTATAAAAAAAAGATGAACCAGCTGCAAATTGCTGTTATTATCTTACGTAATATAAATTTTCATAACTGTATAATGTTGGCCTTATTATCCTTAACAATAACATGTTTTTGTATCTAGAAGGAGCATGATTTGGTAGTTAATAGTAGGAAAGTAGTAGTAGTTGTAGTAGTAGTAGTGGTGGTAGTAGTGGTAGTGGTAGTAGTGGTGGTAGTGGTAGTAGTGGTAGTGGTAGTAGTGGTAGTAGTAGTAGTATGTTGTAGTAGTGGTAGTAGTGGTAGTAGTAGTGGTAGTAGTAGTAGTAGTGGTAGTAGTAGTAGTTGTAGTAGTGGTAGTGGTAGTAGTAGTAGTAGTGGTAGTAGTAGTGGTAGTAGTGGTAGTGGTAGTAGTAGTAGTAGTAGTGGTAGTAGTGGTAGTAGTAGTAGTATGTTGTAGTAGTGGTAGTAGTGGTAGTAGTGGTAGTAGTAGTAGTAGTAGTAGTAGTAGTGGTAGTGGTAGTGGTAGTAGTAGTAGTAGTAGTGGTAGTAGTAATAGTAGTAGTAGTAGTAGGTAGTAGTAGTATAGTAGTTAAAATTAAAATAGTAGATTGGTAGTTAGTCTAGGAGAAATGCATGTTGTGATGGGGAAATGTAAACTGCTTTTTATCTATTGGTTTTACTGGAATAATCAATGAGTAGTGTTAGTTTCAGGGTTAATATGGACAACAATGGTGTGTAGTAGCCTTTTTAGGGGCCTTATGTGAAATGCTGTTTGGGGTCCTATATTATAAAACTATGGTGGGGGGATTCCAAGCCCTCTAAGGTGGTCCAGGGGGCACGCCTTAAATATTTAAATGTATCAACCTGGTGCACTTTAACCCCTTCATGCCCAGATCTTTCCTTTGCTATATGAAATTGTCTTGTTAGTCATAAAATTACGAAAAGTGACTGAATATACCAAATTAACTAGTGGACAAGTGATACTAAACTGGTCATATCTATAAAATATTGCTTATATTCACTAAAAATCAATCATTTCAGTCAAGTCAAAAATTGACGGTGGCAAGGTTGGTAGAGACGTGAGTTCGCAATGTGCAGCGTCCCTGTGCATTCGGTCAGCGGTTCGAGTCCGCCTAGTTCGTGCTGACGTGGCGGCGCTTTGTATAGTCAATAACCTTGTAGTTGGTACTTGCAAAGTGTCTAGATAGGATGAAAATCTTATCTTATCTTATCACTAAAAATTGTCTAATGTCACCCAAATTACAATGGAATTTACGTTATGGGCCTCAAGGGGTTAAGAGTTAGAGACTAGATTCTAAAAAAAATAGGAAATAATGGCAGCTTGGGGGCCCCTTGGTGGCTTCGGGGGCCCTGTGCAGCCGCGTAGCTAAGTAATAGAGTAAGAAACGGCCCTGCTTCACTCTTCGTTTGGGTTGGTTTCTCTTCTCTTCAAAATGTGTTATATGTATATGGCGCCTGGTGACATTAGTGCAGTGGCGACTATAGCGTTGTTGACGGTAGAGGGTCACAGGTCATTTAACCCTTTGAGAACCAGAGCGTAATTTCCATTGTAATTTGGGTGACATTAGACAATTTTTTGTGAATATAAGCAATATTTTATAGATATGACCTGTTTAGTCTCCTTGTCCACTAGTTCATTTGGTATATTTAGTCACTTTTCGTAATTTTATGGCTAACAACAGACGATTTTATATAGCAAAGGAAAGATCTGGGCGTGAAGGGGTTAAAATTCTAATACACATTGGTGGTGGGTAGTCAAATTGATTGATTTAATGCCAAAAAAGGTGAATGTGCCAGACATCAGAGGTCATATGGCACTATGGCAAAGCATATCAAGGGTCAGGGTTATAGAATAATAGTGAAACGATGAGGGAAGGGGAAAGAACGGAATGTTACAGCAAGATGGTTAGATCAGATGTAGGATGTGGATTTGTTGGAGGAAGGAGGTTACATTTTCCAGGGAGAAGGAGGGGGATTCCGGAAGAATGTCCGCAAGACAGGGAGGTCGGGAAAGGGAGGACAAATGAGGGAAGGAACTGGAACGGGCAGGAGTGAGATGGGGGCAAGATATTAGGACATGTTGGACAGTGAGAGGAGCTTGACAGGGTGTGCAGGGTTGGGGAGTCAGTTTGTTGTGGGAAGGAGATCATAAATTAGGAAATGGGACAGGGGGGTGAGTAAGGAAAGTCATGGATGTCCGCAAGACTGGGAGGACAAATGAGGGAAGGAACTGGAACGGGCAGGAGTAAGATGGGGGCAGGATATTAGGACATGTTGGACAGTGAGAGTGGGTAGTCAAAGTTGATGCATGTATTGAATCTTTAATGCCTGCTAAGTAGGGTTCATACAAGCGCCTTTACACTCACAAGCAAGGTTTCCGGCACAACTAATTCTATTGCGAATATAAAAATGTAAAATAAAAACATACAAAGCTGTCGATTTCACATTGAAAAAAATTATAATTTGTTAAACGTATTCAGAAAATGTCATGGCTGTTTCATTCTTATGGTTTTAATTTCAAGCGTTGGAAAAGACCACAGTTTAAAAAATTTCTGATCCCACGAATAGTACAATTTCCTTATGATCTTCCCGTGTTCCAGCAGTTAAGTGTAAACAAAATAAGCTTCATAAACATCATTTCAGGAGCCTAGAATTGAAACGGCACAAGCGCCACTTTTAAAAAACTGAGAAAAAAGCGCTTAAAGTTTAATCTAAGAAAATCTAGATATGAAACGACACAAGCGCCACTTTTAAAACAGAGAAAAACGTGCTTAAAGTTTAATCTAAGAAAATCCAGATATGAAACGGCACAAGCGCCACTTTTTATCAATGAAAAAAATGCACCTAAAGTGTTTTCAAAGTAAATCAGTAACAAATGAACATATTAGATTAAACTTTAAGCGCATTTTTCTCAGTTTTTTAAAAGTGGCGCTTGTGCCGTTTCAATTCTAGGCGCCTGATTTAAATTAACCAGCCTACCTAATGTCACCTACAGAGGAAAAAAACGAATTATATCTTGCATTAAACATATATAGTTTTTTCTTCGGTTAGACAAGAGTCCCTAATATCAGCTACACGGCTACAAATCTTCCCTTACATGAGCTAGACACTCCCATTAACTTCCCGAATGACAAATGACCAAACTTCACACTAGTTAACCAGGCAGCCTTCCTAACTTCACACTAGTTAACCAGGCAGCCTTCCTAACTTCACATGGGTTAACCAGACAGCCTTCCTAACTTCACACGAGTTAACCAGACAGCCTTCCTAACATCACACTAGTTAACCAGACAGCCTTCCTAACTTCACATGGGTTAAGCCTTCCTAACATCACACTAGTTAACCAGACAGCCTTCCTAACTTCACATGGGTTAACCAGACAGCCTTCCTAACTTCACATGAGTTAATCAGACAGCCTTCCTAACTTCACACGAGTTAACCAGACAGCCTTCCTAACTTCACATGGGTTAAGCCTTCCTAACATCACACTAGTTAACCAGACAGCCTTCCTAACTTCACATGAGTTAACTAGACAGCCTTCCTAACTTCACATGAGTTAAGCAGACAGCCTTCCTAACTTCACACAAGTTAACCAAACAACCTTCTTAACTTCACACGAGTTAGCCAGACAGCCTTCCTAACTTCACACAATTAACCAGGCAGCCTTTCTAACTTCACATGGGTTAACCAGACAGCCTTCCTAACTTCACACGGGTTAACCAGACAGCCTTCCTAACTTCACACGAGTTAACCAGACAGCCTTCCTAACTTCACACGAGTTAACCAGACAGCCTTCCTAACTTCACACGAGTTAACCAGACAGCCTTCCTAACTTCACACAATTAACCAGGCAGCCTACCTAACTTCACATGGGTTAACCAGACAGCCTTCCTAACTTCACACGAGTTAACTAGACAGCCTTCCTAACTTCACACGAGTTAACCAGACAGCCTTCCTAACTTCACACGAGTTAACCAGGCAGCCTTCCTAACTTCACACGAGTTAACCAGACAGCCTTCCTAACTTCACACGAGTTAACCAGGCAGCCTTCCTAACTTCACATGGGTTAAGCAGACAGCCTTCCTAACTTCACACGAGTTAATCAGGCAGCCTTCCTAACTTCACATGGGTTAAGCAGACAGCCTTCCTAACTTCACACGAGTTAACCAGGCAGCCTTCCTAACCACACGAGTTAAGCAGACAGCCTTCCTAACTTCACACGGTAAACCAGCCTTCCTAGCTCTACTTGGGCTCTTCTATCTGGCCCTTGATCAGGTCTGTCATGAATGGGTACTGCACTTTCTTCTTGTTCAGTTCGTCCTGGGCCCACAGGAGCAGTTTGAGCAGCTCGGCCAGTAGCGGGGTCGTCTCCTCCTGGTTCTGGGCGCGCAGGATGGCAGCATTCAGCTCACTGGCTACCTGTTTGGGGCGGACGAGAGTAGTGTCAGTCTGTTTGTAGAAAAATCACTACAGTAAAACCTCTCATATTCGGACTAATTGGGCCAAGGAGTGGTCCGAGTAATGCAAGGATCCGAATAATGGGAGGATATGTATATTAAAAAAAAAACAATAAAAAAAAATAAAAAAACTAGGTATATATATATATAGCTAGGAAATTTCGACCCCTAAAAAAAAAAAAAAATTCTAGGTGTATATAGCTAGGAAATTTCGACCCCTTAGAAAAAAAAAAAAAAAAAAAATTCTAGGTGTATATATATATAGCTAGGACATTTCGACCCCTAAAAAAAAAGGAGGAGGTCCGAATAATGTCAAAGTCCGATATATGAGAGTCCAAATACGAGAGGTTTTACTGTAGTGTCAGTCTGTTTGTAAAAAAATCACTACTATTGTTCCTCGGCTTGTCAGTGATTGATGTCTGCCTAACCATCCATTCTATGACAGTAAAACACATCACTCAGTCATACAGAGGACAAACAGACCCTGAAAAGCCATACCCAAGGCTGCTATCCACTAAAAATGAGAGGCGGGTACAGTCTGTCTGAGTGTGTGTTGATGATGACTGGCAGGCAACCTTGTTCTGCTTGTCTATTAAAAAGGCTGTTGTCTCGCTTAATAAGACTTTGTAATACTCCATCAGGAAAAGGTTGTAAAATATTGCAATACTTCATACAATTGATGATGACTGGTGGGCAATCCTTACTGTTGAAATGACTAAATGTCTCTTAAAAATGGCTGTTGTCTTGCATAACCCCTTGAGACCCAGAGCGTAATTTCCATTGTAATTTGGGTACCATTAGACGATGTTCAGTGACTATAAGCAATATTTGATAGATATGACCTGTTTAGTATCCTTGTCCACTAACTCATTTGGTTTATTCAGTTACTTTTCGTAATTTTATGGCTAACAACAGATAATTTTATATAGCAAGGAAAGATCTGGGCGTGAAGGGGTTAATAAGGCTTACTAATACGGGTCATGTGCGATTATTAAAGTATTATTAAAAAGATTATTAAGTACGGTATTGCCTTCATATTCAGCAGCAACTGTCTAACAAGGGCAGTTTCATTTGATCAGCTAGTGAAATCTGAAATAAAGTGGCTGTTTTCATCCTCCACAAACTTCCACCTTCAGGGATAAAACACTTCATGCAGCCTCATCTATGTAACAATCCCTCTGAATTAATGGCAGCATACCGTTTCCATTCAGTCATTTCCTTCTTTCTACTTTTCCTATAATGTAATGGGAAAGTTTGGTAATTACAATTCACAATAACAAGGCAATGACTAGCTTTAGGACTGACAACTCAGTGGACTTTCTGTTACTTCTTCTTTTTTGCCCTTGGCCCAGTCCTTTGTGATGTTAAAAATAAATATAAAAAAACCAGCCTTGAGTAAAGTAATGCCCGGGTCTCACCTTCTGGCGGTGTGAGGGGTGGAGGAGGTCGCCAAAGGGGGAGGTGTCGGGCTGGTCGAAGGCAAGCAGGGCCAGGGTCCTCTCCAGCTCGTTGAGGATGGAGGGGTCCCGCTGGCCACGCTCCGCCAGGTGATCCTGCGCGTACACCACCGCCTCCTCCACCCGCCCCTCACGGATCAGCTCAATCAAGACCTGTTGCTGTGGAGGGAAGGTGTAGGTTAACGGAGATGCCTACCTCAAATAGGGATTAATAATAATAATAATACTTGTACAGAAAATACTAATACTGATCATTGTATTGAAGTAATGATTAATCTAGCAATGCTTATCATATTGTTATGTCTTGTAGTAAGTTTTGTCTAATTTGTTATTTTTAAGGAATATCTGGAAGTATCATGTCATTGTGAATTGGCTGAAATAGGGACTTCTAATCATTGTAACTGAAAACTGACTCCAGATTCGTGTTCAGCATGCCCGAAAACTGCTAGGAACTAATTTTCAAGCAAATACATTTTTCAAAATAGCAAATTTTATATGGCAAATTTTGCAAAGGCAAAATTTGCAATATTTTTTGAAAAATAGGCTTCCAACGTATAAAAAAAAAAATATATAATAATAAATTTTTAAAAAAACCGAGTCATTACCTGGAGGTGGAAGTAGAGTTAGACTACTACTACCACTGCCACCAAACAATTCCTTTCTTCCTCCTCTTCAAAACGAGACCAAACACGACATATATTCAACAACTACCATACCACTACATTACCATACCATACTACCATAGAGAACTACCATCTCATTACCTGGAGGTGGAAGTAGAGTTAGACTACTACTACCACTGCCACCAAACAATTCCTTTCTTCCTCCTCTTCAAAACGAGACCAAACACGACATATATTCAACAACTACCATACCACTACATTACCATACCATACTACCATAGAGAACTACCATCTCATTACCTGGAGGTGGAAGTAGAGTTAGACTACTACTACCACTGCCACCAAACAATTCCTTTCTTCCTGCTCTTCAAAACGAGACCAAACACGACATATATTCAACAACTACCATACCATACTACCATACTACCATCTTATTACCTGGAGGTGGAAGTAGAGTTAGACTACTACTACCACTGCTACCAAACAATTCCTTTCTTCCTGCTCTTCAAAACGAGACCAAACACGACATATATTCAACAACTACCATACCATACTACCATACTACCATCTTATTACCTGGAGGTGGAAGTAGAGTTGGGAGTTGTCGTCCAGGATCTCCGGGTGCAGTGCCGTCACCATGCGCATCGCCTCCTGAAACTGTCCGTTCTGTATCGCCGTCCTGATCCGGATCCTCTCGTCCAGCTGATCCAGATCCATCGGCGGTTTAATGTTCGCCTCAATGGAAAACTTCTCAGCTGCCTCCTTGAAACCCTCTGTTTTGGGCGATACACTTGTTACTAGACACTTTTTTGGGTAATATTTGAGTTAGCTAGTTAGTTATTTATTAGATACATTATGGGGTACTATTAGAGTTAGCTAGTTATTATTTATTATTAGCTAGTTAGTTATTTATTAGAAACATTTTGAGGTACTATTAGAGTTAGCTAGTTATTATTTATTATTAGCTAGTTATTTATTTATTAGAAACATTTTGGGGTACTATTAGAGTTAGCTAGTTACTAGATATTACTAGCTAGTTAGTTAGTTATTAGAAACATTTTGAGGTACTATTAGAGTTAGCTAGTTATTATTTATTATTAGCTAGTTAGTTATTTATTAGAAACATTTTGGGGTACTATTAGAGTTAGCTAGTTACTATATATTACTAGCTAGTTAGTTATTTATTAGAAACATTTTGGGGTACTATTACAGTTAGCTAGTTATTATTTATTATTAGCTAGTTATTTATTTATTAGAAACATTTTGGGGTACTATTAGTTAGCTAGTTATTATTTATTATTAGCTAGTTATTTAGTTATTAGAAACATTTTGGGGTAATATTACAGTTAGCTAGTTATTATTTATTATTAGCTAGTTAGTTAGTTATTAGACACATTATGAGGTACTATTAGAGTTAGCTAGTTATTATTTATTATTAGCTAGTTACTTAGTTATTAGAAACATTTTGGGGTACTATTACAGTTAGCTACAGTGTAATTAATGCTGACTGGGACAGAAAGATGGAATTTTGAGACTTAATATAATGCAGACATGACTTTCAGACTTATAGACATGACTAAGATACAAGTTCTAAGTTATGTTATTATATTATGTTAATATTTGAAAACAGGGGATGAAGGAGACAGGGGCTGGGAAGGGAGTAGTACTGTACTTTATTCCTGACTAGTTTCGCCTCTACTGAGCTTCTTCGGAGGAATACAGCTAACTAGGGCAGAAAGATGGAATTTTGAAACTTTACAATGCTCGTATTCGTAGTCACATACCATGATTGCTCGTGGTAATCGCTATGATTTTGTTCCATTTCTACTCAGTCAAAATTATTCACTTGATCTTGTAGCTGCCATGGAAAGTACTAGCGCAATCATACAGTACTCCTATTGCAATCACAACAGAGCTGGCATGACATATTGATTTAATTAGGACAAGACAAAAAGTGAACAATGACCACGTACAATGATGGTATGTGACTACGAATACGGGCATTTAAGAATATATGACTAAGGTACAAATTTAAAGCTGTATTATTTCCCTAGTATGACAAAAAACGTTCTCTATTAATCCACAGAACGTTTTCCTGATGCTGCCAAACCACCACCACCACCACCATGACTACCAACCTTGACACTCACCCATGACAAGGTAATTCATGATGAGTTTGTTCATGTCGGCGCGATGGATGTGCATCTTGCCCGTCTCCTCCAGCCACTCTGCGGTGTCCATGGCCTTCAGCCCCTCGGTGGTGCCACTGTGGTCCGTGTCGCTGTCCACGTTCGTTCTCATAAACTCCTGCCCTGCGGTGAGGTGCTCGGTTACACACACACACACAACTAGATAAATACACACACACACACACACAACTAGATAAATACACACACACACAACTAGATAAATACACACACACAACTAGATAAATACACACACACAACTAGATCAATACACACACACACAACTAGATAAATACACACACACACACATTACTAGATCAATACACACACACACACACACACACAACTAGATAAATACACACACACACACAACCTAAATAAATACACACACACACACACATTACTAGATCAATACGGAAAATCTTAAGAACAAGGGCTCCACGCTAAGCTGACCCAAATGTTGGCTCTACGTTTATACTTACTGTCCTTAACACATCTGTTTAGATTTTAATGAGTGCCGATCCTTACTTTGCCTACATGGCCGATATTAAATTTCAGGTTCTTGAGAAAAACTAAGTCCAGCGAGATCCGCAATGGACGACGAGTTTGAAAAAGTAGGGCGTATCTAAGTAGTAGGTATAACCTAGGGTAACTTAGGTTAGGTTAGGTTAGGTCAGGTTAGGTCAGGTCAGGTCAGGTTAGGTTAGTAGGTTAGGGCAGGTTAGGTTAGGTTAGGTTAGTGCACGGCTCGAGGAGGGGTGCTAGGTTAGGTCTGTAGAGTTTTGTCATTTTTAGAATAAAGACTCAACCCCCTATCTTCTTCTTCTTCTTCTTATAGCCAACAAGTTTGAGGACATGGTGGAAACCGGGGTTTTTGGGTGGGGGAGCACACACATAAGGGAAATATGGCCCCGATAAAGTATGAATTAGGGAAATTTCCCTAGTTTAGGATTTTTTGTGGGGGGCCATATTTCCCTATGTGTGTGCCCCACCCAAGAACCTTTGTTTCCCACCATGTCCCCAAGCTTGTTGGCTAGAAGAAGAAGAAGATAGGGGGTGGAGCCTTTGTTCTTTAGATTTACCTACACACAACTAGATAAACACACACACACACACACACACACACACACACACACAAACACACACTAATTAATACACACACACACACATCACTCAGCCATACAGGAGACAAACAGGCCCTGAAAAGCCATACTCAAGGCCGCTATCCACTAAAAATGCCTGAATCCATGACAGAGCAAATGACATCTACCTTCTATTACCTCTCATTTTCACGAATATGGGTAAATAACTCATGCATTTTGGACGTAAACATATAGTTGTTAGTTTATAGGTCATGTAGGTGTAGTGTAGGGGATGAATTACCTGTGTGCGTAGCGTGAGAGGTAAGAGTAGAGGGAGGTGTTAGGCGTCTCCGATCAGCTGATGCACGTAAACAGTTGTGGTGGTCGTGAGGCTGAGCTTGAGAGTACGGCTGGCGGGAAGAGAGGAAGAGAGGAAGAGGAGAGGAGAGGAGAGGAGGAGGAGAGGTGAGGAGAGGAGGAGGAGGAGATCAGAGGAGAGGAGAGAGGAGGAGAGGAAGAGGAAGAGGAGAGGAAAAGCAGAGGAGAGGAGAAGAGAGGAGAGGAGAGGAAAAGCAGAGGAGAGGAGAGGAGAGGAGAGAAAGAGAAAGAGGAGAGGAGAGGAGGCAGCAGTCAATCAGGATCCGCCAGCTCTGTTCAATCCACTGCGGTAGTGCACTTTCCAAGTAGGACGCCGTGCACTTCAATGCCCCCTGCAGCAGCCAGTGGAACCCCAGGATATTTATACATCCCGATGGTGGTCACTAACTGTCAGGGCCCTTACTGAACCACAACCCGTCACAGGTCAAAAGTTGTAGTAGTGACCGTTTACTCGGGGTTTTCTGAGACGTGTGGGAGGGGTTGTGTAGACGCGACTCGCAATCATTTTACGCAATGATAGTAAGCATATCAGAGGCCCGCGAGATAAATTTATTATTCCGAGATAAACAGTGACAACCGGGGATTTGATATGAAATATTTATCGAGACGATTTTTAAATGATTCTATTGTATTTGAGTTTACTACGTCTGACGGCAGCCCATTCCATACGTTTACAACACGGTTTGTGAAGAAGTACTTTGCCTCGTTCGTTACAAACCGTTTCCTGCTTATTTTAAATCCGTTGTTTCTAGTTGAGCTTGACCCGTCTAGCGTGAAAAGATTTTCTGGGACTACGTTCGTAAATCCTTTAAAGATTTTAAAGACTTCAATGAGGTCACCTCTTATCCTTCATTTTGTTAATGGGAATAAGTTAAGTTCTTTGAGCCGATTTTCGTACGATTTATAACGCAATCTAGGTATCATTTTGGTTACTCTGCGCTTAATTTTTTTCTAGTTTATCTATGTCCTTTTTATAATAAGGTGACCAGAACTGCACACAGTATTCTAGATGGGGGCGAACAAGCGAGTTAAAAAGAGTGAGTATAACTTTTTCTTTTTAACTCGCTTGTTCGCTGAGAGGAGGAGGAGGAAAGGAGAGGAGAGGAAGAGGAGAGGAGAGGAGAGGAGAGAGAGGAGAGGAGAGGAGAGGAGAGGAGAGGAGAGGAGAGGAGAGGAGAGGAGAGGAGAGGAGAGGAGAGGAGAGGAGAGGAGAGGAGAGGAGAGGAGAGGAGAGGAGAGGAGAGGAAGAGGAGAGGAGGAGAGGAGGAGGAGGAGGAGGAGGAGGAGAGGAGAGGAGAGGAGAAGTACAAGCCATCTACAGATTCTACAGACGTGTTAGGATAAATAATACAACATGCAGATTGGGGGGTGAGGAGGAGCCTTCACTTTTACTGTCCTTTATCTCACTTTAGGTTAGATTGTATAGATCATCACAAACAGTCTCGTTAGGACCAGCAGGTCTGTTGCTGTTTGTTCTTCCCTTGTGGTGTCCTTTGTGATTGCCTCAGCACGCCTTCCAAATGATGACTTTGAGTTTAGTTCATGTTGTTATCCATAGGAGTGGAAATGGCGTCTTATCTCTGAGGGAAGGGGTTTCCTGTGCTAGATAGTCCTGTTCAAATTGTTTCGGTGTTCAAAAAAATGTAAATAAATCCTTGGCGAATGTTTTTTCGTTTGTTCTCTTTCCACGGTGAATTTTATTTATTAACTTTCTATATAGGCTCTCTGTTAATAGCTGCTAACTTGTTACTTACGTGATGAGATACTACGTACAGTATTATGAAGTACTGGAAGCAACAAAGACAGGATGAGATCATATTATTATCATTATCTTCGAAAGTTCAGACGAATTTCAACTTTCTTAAACGGATGTAGTAGGAGCGGAAACTGAGCTGTGTGTGTGTATATGTGTGTGTCCTTCACCCATGGTCTTGTCCACGCAAGCCGGACTCGCGATCGCCAGTTTCAGGAGTGCCTGTGTGTGTGTGTGTTCGTGTGATTGTAATTCACCCAAAGCCTTGATCATGCACTTGACAGGCGACCACCAACTGTTACCCTCCTGGAAAGACTGATTTTGATTTAATGCCAAAAAAAAGGGGAATGTGCCGGACATCAGAGGTCCTATGGCACCCTCCTGGGAAGAGCTTATAAAGAGCTCATAAAGACCGATCTTTGGATAAAGCTGCGACCGCTCACATCCTTAGCTTTCCCTTGCTCAAGGGGGACAGTAATTGCCCGCATTTGTCAATCAAAAATCCCCTGAGCGGGGATTGAAAGCGAGACCACAGATTAACGCGCAATGTTCTTAACCACTGTGTCATACAAGCAGGCTGCATAGTGTGTGTATTCATCTAGTTGTATTCATCTAGTTGTATTTTACAGGGCCAGAGCAACGCTCGTATGGCCCCGTCTCCATATCAACATTTTTATCATTCATCCTTAGTGCTTAGTTTTGGCCGAAGCCACCACCCCGGAGAGCAGGTCACAAACCCCGGCTAACACCCGGTACCCATACACTGCTGGGTGGACAGGGGCTCGGGTTTTAAGGAAACAGCCCTTCTGTTTCCGCTCCGCTCAGGGATCGAACCCGGGACTTCTCGGTCGTGAACCGAGCGTGCTTCCCCTACACTAAGGAGTACCCGTGTGTGTGTGTGTGCACGTGTGGTATACTGTGCTTGCATAAGGTTAAGAGTTGGGCGACAATTACTAAAACATGTAAAAGAAATAACACTGCGCCATAATGGTGGCAAGAGCAACACTTTGCTGCACAGCATTTGGTATAATAACTGAAAACAACAATTTAAGTTCTTACGACAATCGATACCCCTACTTACAGTACGAGTGTAGGACAAAACCCCCATAGGAAAAAATGCCCTGAGGACAAAAAAAACCTGGAACAAAAAACAAAACAAAATTTAAAATCATAATTTTTATTCTTATTATTTGTAGTTTATGAACACTTCTCTGAGATGTAAAATATTACATTCATTATATAATATATAGGTTTTGATAGATAGGTGTTGATAGGTTTTTACCTATAGCTACCGTAGATAACACTTCATTTAGTCGCCAGCTGCAATAATGTCGCCAGGCGCCAAATATTACGAATTATAGCATCACTACTGCTGTGTATGTACCACTGAAGATGATACACAGTA
>JACEEZ010006965.1:225000-230000 GCA_016584305.1 Chionoecetes opilio | reverse complement strand
TGTCGCCCACACCTTCGCGCACCCTCGCAGCGAGCTTCAGGTTAAAGCCAAGGCCGAGCTTAAAGGCAAATACTTGACAGTGCTTCATTTTTCTCTCTTGGTTCACGCAGACCAAAGAGGACTCCAAAGATGAGAAGAGAAGAAAGATCGGGTTTGTCAGATGAGATAAGAAACATTTTGCATTACCTTACCGCCATTCACATTATTCACCTTGATATGTTAATGATAGGCCTCGCCGTTGTGCATGTATTTATATTGCTCAGTGTGTGCTTATGTAGGATCACCAGGGATTAATTCAGTCATCAATAGTTCAGTGTAATGTGTGGATTTTATTTGTTACTAGCCGCAAAGCCGCCCTCCGGGCGGACTTTTTGGCTAGCTCCTGCGGAAGGCTATTGGTGGGCCTTTGGCCCACCACCAGTGTTTGGTGGGCCTTCGGCCCACCAAACACAGACTCTCCAGATAGCCCCTTCTAACTTTCCTGAAATCATGGATGTAGAAATGTATGTATTAACACCAACCCATTCACATCACCCCCAACCCATTCACTCACCCATTACCCATCACCCCCCACCCATTCATTCACCCATTACCCATCACCCCCCACCCATTCACTCACCCATTACCCATCACCACACACCCATTCATTCACCCATTACCCATCACCCCCCACCTATTCCCTCACCCATCACCCATTCACTCACCCATCACCCCACACCCACTACCCATCACCCCACCCATTCACTCACCCATTACCCATCACCCTACATCAAGGTTTCCTCGATTCTCGCAACCCACATTTTTTTTCACAATTCTCGCTAATAGGCTACTAAAAATCAAAATAAAATAAAAGTGATATGATCATCCCATAAGTGAGCTTATAATGTGCGCCTGGTCGAGCTGGTTCCAAAACTGTGCCATATGATGGGATTGTGCCACGGGGGGCGGCACCTATCGCGGACACACACACAGACGGGGGAGGGAGGCGGTGGCCGAGCGGTTAGCGTCTTGGAGTGCTGAGCTCAATGTCCCGAGTTCGAATCCTGCCGGGGGCAACTCTTTCAAGAGCCTGGTAGGGGAGCAGAAGGTCCTGAGTTCACGTCCCACCAAGGAGCAACTGTCAAATCCATCGTCGAGTGACTGAAGAAACCCGCATGCTGTTATAACCTGTTCTCCGTCTGCGTGTGCGACGAAGAAACTCCAGGGACAGCGTGAGCCTAAATTGAAGATAACGTCAGAGAAAACGGGATCTTCACCTAAGACCACAGGTGTCACTGTAATGCCCGGAAATTCGGAAAGACAGGATGGAAATTCTTATCATACAATTCCCGGGTTATGTATCTGTAAGAAGGAAAAAGGTCTCAATAACCATATGTTTGGTCTGGGACAAGTTGTCGCTAGGTCCAGTATATGGGGGAACCGGTTATTCTTATTGCACTAATGCCAATCAAATCTTTTCTGTTCTCGTAATATTTATCTTCTTTCTTTCTCCCACTTCTATCTCCCCCCCCCTCCCCCTCCATACACTCAGAACACGAGTCCAAATGTGTGGGACATTTATTTCGCGGCCGTCAATAACTAGTAGAGTCAAAACTTTTCATCCTCCCCTCACCCTCCTGAACAGATCGAAAAACACTCTTAGATTCTTAATGTCCTTCAAAATAGACACAATAGTGACAGATCACGTTTATAAATGGGTGGGTTAGTCGAGTTATTCGCTAAATTGAAAGTCGACCAAATTTCTATTCCGACTCCGATACCTCGTCGCTCTGGAAAACACGTTCGTAGGCTGACCAAAAAGGGAAAACACCTCTCCCCGAATATTAAAATAAATGTATTAAATTCTTCTATATCAAAGTAAAAGAACTGTATTATAGGCAGCCATTTCATATGCATACTTGTTTCATTAGCTAATTAGAGTCATTCGTGGTCTTATACTCCCTTCAGGGGAAGCCTTTCATAAGGATCCGAACATTCCTTTTTTTTCCCACTTCTCCCAACCTCGCCTTGGTATACCACGAGGGAATCAGTCATCTCTACTCCCTTCAAGGTAAGACATACAGTAACTCACCTCCATCTTCCCCCTTGTTATAGTGTATCTATCTATATATCTATATATAGGTACAGTTGTTTAGTTTTCATTAACGCATAGGAGGCCTGGCCTGTCCTTAAAAGTGTTATTAAATGAGTCATCTCTCTACTCCCTTCAAGGCTCCGGCGAGTGTCCCTGCCGGAAAAGAAGCCAAGCCACATGTCACAGTGAACACCACACCAACCCATTACTCTCACATTTTTCTCTCCTATATAGATATTCCATGTATACCTATAGTGCTCAGTTGATACGGACATAGATGGTAGTTCTAAGGACATAATTCAGTGAGGTAGGTTATGCTCCGTAGAGCTTTCCTGCGCCAAAATTAGAGTCATACATGTATCTAGGTTCTCAAACAAGAGAAATAATATTTCATGGTGAATAAACCGGATGATGTTTAAAGTATAGCTTCTTGTGTTTATTGCAAAAACCCCAGGTGATTATTCTCTTGTTATGGAAATACTTCCCCAAGTCTCCAAAAAGAGTTTCAGCCTCACTCGGTGTAATACTAAGTATCCTCCCAGACTACCAATAATTCTCATATAGTAAATCGTGTTCAGGGAGTAAACCATAGAACTACTCGCCTGGGCTGGTGGCAGCATTTCCCCTTACTAACCTTAAGTTCATCCCCATTTCAGTAATCTCCGCATCGAGAAGTGTTCGTACTATAATTAAATAGTGAAGTCATATGACTAATTTCAACGCTCTTGTAGTTTTGCGGTGGGATTTTTTTTAGTATCGGTCATAAGATACAATAAGTTTTCGAAACTTAAAAAACCCTGGCATCACATCACTATAAGAATCCAGCCTGCGCCACCAACGGGCGAGTTCAACCAACATCATCAAGACCTCTATAAGCCTACAGGCGCTATAGGCTCCAACATTATAAAAAAAAAAAAAAAAAAAAAAAAAAAAAAGACAGACAGACAGACAGACTTTCACTTATATTAGTATAGATGTATTTGTGGGTCAGACAATGAATGGATCTGCAGTTTTTTTTATTTCGTTACAAAGTCTGTTTCTTTTTATATATTTCCAAGTGTAGCACCTTGAAGTGTTTTCCCGTCATGTGCACAAACAGTTTGATGGGTTGACTCAAGGATGACGTGATTTCTAGTTTATCTTTTATTATTACTATTTACTATTTACTGTGAAATTGGGGAAAAGTTCATTTGTTGACATTTGTGTGACACGCGCTTAAACGTGCCTTATTTCCTTAAACGCGCACCTTACCTGCCATCAGTAGCCATTGTTTGTACACACGCACATGCATGTTGTTTTTATACATTATCTGTAGATAGAGACCATTCCAAAGAACTTTATTATACTTCTGACCATATCAGTGTAGATATTTGGTGTCTCCAGTGGTCATTTACGGATTTGGTAAGGTCATATATATATATATATATTATATATTATATATATATATATATATATATATATATATATATATATAATATATATATATATATATGTTAATGACTACTAGTAGTTATTAACATAGTAGTAATTTGTAGTGCTAATGAGCACTACAAATGACCATTTTATTAAAAAAAAATTGTTATCCTGACTTCGTTAGTTAGAAGGAAATTTGAATCCATCGGTGTGAGTGGGTCGATGTGTGGCAGTGGGCGGGGGCGATGGGTGGAGGGCGTGAGGCGAGGGGTGTGAGGGCCGGGGCAGGCGGGTGAACTCTGAGGGCCGTCCACTGGCTGATCCGGACGCGTCATGTCCTACGCTGGCGCGGCTAGTGAAGCCGAAAGGGGTGCGTCCTTGTAATGTGGTGGTGGACGCCCCGGGCCTCTCCTGGGTAGTGGTGGTGGGCAGCGAGAGCAGCCTGTGCAGGGGCGGGGGTGTCGCGGCCTGTGGCTGAACGTGCCCGCCACCTGCAGGCCGGGGGTGTGGGCGTCGCGGCCAAGGAGGTTGTCTCCCTGGTCGCGGCGAGTCCCCGGGTCATCCTGCAGCAGGCTGGCCAGGTGGAGCAGCTGGCCCAAGTTGTTATAGCCGGTGGGAGGCTGTGTCAGGAAGTTGTTGTACCTGGTGGGAAGCTGTGTCAGGAAGTTGTTATAGCCGGTGGGAGGCTGTGTCAGGAAGTTGTTGTACCTGGTGGGAGGCTGTGTCAGGAAGTTGTTGTACCTGGCGGGAGCCTGTGTCAGGAAGTTGTTATAGCCGGTGGAAGGCTGTGTCAGGAGTGGGTGAAGTCTGAGGGCGCCTGGGAGAAAGCCCAGCTGTCCTCCTCCCAGCTGATCGGTGGCTCCCAACCCACCCAGCCCGTCATAGCTGGGCAGCATCCCCAACAGCCCTGGATTACCCAGAAACTGTGTGCCGCCCAGCCCGAAGGGTGCCCCAAGCAGTCTTTGGCTTGCCAGGGTGTTGAGGGGCGTGGCCAACGCCTGGGCACCCAGAGCGTTGTGCAGAGATGAAAGTGACAAGCCGTGCGATCCCAGACCGAAGCCTGGAGTGTTCAAGGACTGTTGCTGGAATGGGTACAGAGGGGAGGCCTGTCTCTGCAGCAGCTGTGTCCACGACGGCGGTAGCGACGGCGATGCCCCGGCGGCCAGGCCTTGGCGGGGCGCGACCCCCACACTGCTGTCGCCTCCAGTCTGGGAACATGAACATCACTCATCATGGTGCGCTATAGGCCTAGGTGTGTGTGTGTGTGTGTGTGTGTGTGTGTGTGTGTGTGGTGTGTGTGTGCAAATGTATTTTCCTTTTAATCTTTACTTTATTGGCTTCTATAGTCTCCTATATACGGGAGCTTTTTGGAGATACTTGAAATAATAAAAATGTGTGGGTAAATATAACCTGTGGATATGATGGACGAAGGATTCGAAACAGCAAACAAGAGAACAGAAAACCTTCCCCCTACACTATACAACCCATCACTCATCTCATGCCACCTTTCCCT
>JACEEZ010006965.1:157500-222500 GCA_016584305.1 Chionoecetes opilio | reverse complement strand
TATACCCAATTAGTTAGTCGACAAGGATACTAAACAGGTTACATCTAAAAAAAATTGCTTATATCCACTAAAAATCGTCTAATGGTACCCAAATTACAATGGAAATTACGTTCTGGGCCTCAAGGGGTTAATAGCCTCCCTGGCCTGAGATAAGGCGTCACAGCGTTGTGTGTATGAGTGTTGGCGTGTGAGGGAAAGTATTGCACCACTCTATAGTATCTTCCTTAGGCATCTGTAGGACTAGTGTGTGTGGGTCATTGTTGAGGGGGCGTGGCTGGCTTCCTGTCTTCACCTTGACAAAGATACCTAGCTGTGATAGATAGATAGATAGAAGTTTTTAAGTGGATAAATTAAGGGATATAATAAAGGCGATGTAGGAAAATTTCTTACGGCTATTAACCAGGGTAGAACAAGAAGTAACAGATTCAAGCTGGAAAAGCGTAGATTTAATAAAGAAATAAGGAAAAACTGGTTCACAAATAGGGTGGTGAATGATTGGAATGGACTCAGTAGACAGGTAGTTAGTGCAGAGTCATTAGAGAGCTTTAAAGGGAGGCTGGATAAATTCATGGATGGGGATGAAAGGTGGATGTAGGTAGTGTTAAGTAACAGGAACTACCACGTGTAGGTCTCCCAGCCTCTTGTAGCTTCCTTATTTTCTTATGTTTCTATGTTCTGTGGGAGATGAAGAAATAGGATGGAACGACTGTAGGTCATAAGAGAATTAGCTTTGAGTAACTTGCCTTCTGCTGTTATGCATGAGTCATGAGCCTGACCAAGGGGGATCTATAGCCTGAACCCTTTTTGCTCTCTTTTTTTTTCTTTCTTTTTCATTTCTTTCTTTTTTCTTTCTTTTTTTTCCCTTTTTTTTTTTTTGCATTAAATCAATCAATATAGCCTGACCCTGCTTGTCTGTCTCTGTATTACCGTCAGTTTTCCTTGTAATTCTATTTTTCTGTCTATGTAGCCTACCACTTCATCCCTTCATTGTAAACTCTCGGGTTATAATAGCATGTATCCCTCTACAAGATGTTTCGTTTGCTTTATTTACACTTTTGAGCTACTATTTACAACACCCCTTTCTATTATATAATGGACTGTAGCCTTTATTTAAAGATCATCATGCTATATGTGAACTTAATATGCTAAATTTAAAGTAAAACCCCCTCTTTTCTCAATAAACTTGTAAACTTGTATCACCGTCAGTGTGGTGATGACATGCAGTGACTTCTGCTTGGCGCGGGTCATGACCCTATATGACCCTTGCCTGTGTGTGTGTCACTGTCAGAAGTCAGTGCAGTGAATACAGTGACCTCTGTTTCACTCATAACATTGAAACATTGACTTTATCAGCAAACAGCAATTAGCACTCTCTCTACTACTATAGTAGTAGTAGTAGTATACTACTATAGTAGTAGAGAGAGTACTACAGTACTACTACTACTACTTACTACTACTACTGCAACAACTACTACTTTTTTTTTTCTTTTTTTTTTACATTTGTGCCTATAGCGTCTGTAGGCAGTGGTGATCCAGGGCTCGGATGGTAGGCTCTGGAGTTTCACTTGAGGGCTCTGATGGTTGGTCCTCGCCCGTGGTGGCGCAGGCAGGATTCTTTTATAGTGACGCCTGTGATTAGAGGCTCATGCCGCCCCCCTGTGTCCTCCGATGCACTCGCAATCGAAGGCAGGGCATGTGGGTGTTCTTAGGCCACTCGACGGTGCAGAAAGGTTTTGGGTTTCTTCGGGGATCGAACTCGGGTCACCGAGAACGCCAGTCGGAGACGCTAACCACGCTACCGCCTCCCCATATACTACTACTACTACTACTACTACTACTACTACTACTACTACTACTACTACTACTACTACTACTACTACTACTACTACTACTACTACTACTACTACTACTACTACTACTACTACTACTACTACTACTACTACTACTACTACTACTACTACTACTACTACTACTACAACAACAACTACTAGCTACCACTACTACTACTACTACTACTACTACTACTACTACTACTACTACTACTACTACTACTAAGACGGGATGCAAGTGAGACAATCATACACGTGATATGACATAGTACGTATTACCATTACTTCATCATTATCCCTTTAATTGTAGCATATTAAGTTCACACATAGCATGAGGATGTATAAATAGAGGCTACAGTCCATTATAGAGTAAAAAAAGGTGTTGTAAATAGTAGCTCACAAGTGTAAATAAAGAGCACGAAACATCTTATAGAGGGATACATGCTATTATAACCTCAGATACCGCTCATATATATTAACTAGTGTCACATAGAAGAAGAAAAGTGATGGGTATGCAATATTTTCCCTATTACCAGGTGGCATAAGAGTGACAATGTTTGGTTTAGCGGGGAGGGCCAATAGATGGGGTGCGATGCTCAGCTGTCCGCGCCGCCATTTACCTACTACTACACACTGTTACCACCTCCACGCGCGATCCCTTCACGCCAAACACTCTATTTTTCCAGGCTGCTCTGACCTCTTACGTGTTAAATGTGTTATCCTAGTGCATATATAAATAGATATATGGGTGAATATGTAGATATATATATTGGTGAGTGAATAAATAAGTGAATATACAATATATTTACCATTAACAACAACAGTATGACGTTTACTACTACCAAAGACGTTGTAAAGTGTCTTTGCTACTACTACTACTGCTACAACAACTATAACTACTACTACTATTACTACTACTACAACACCTATAACTACTACTACTTCTGATACTAGTTTCACACCCATAGCTAGGCATTTATCCAGCCTTAGTGATGTTTTACAGCTATAACACCAATAGTTATGGCAGGTATAATATCAGGCGACCTTACTACCTACCGCAGATAACACTATAGTCGCCAGTCACTCGCCACTGCACTAATGTCGCCAGGCACAATATATTACGAATTCTAGCATCACTACAGACTTGTATGTGCCACTGAAGAGGTATGCACAGTAGTTTATATTATGTACATCACACTACATGTCTTCAGTGGCACATAAAAGTCTGTAGTGATGCTAAAATTCGTAATATATTGTGCCTGGCGACATTAGTGCAGTGGCAAGTGACTGGCGACTATAGTGTTATCTACGGTAGCTTTAGTTCTGTTATGTTCAATATGTATTTAGACTTATAATATAAAAACCGTCAACAGTAGGCTACTATTACTTTCGAGAGAGAGAGAGAGAGAGAGAGAGAGAGAGAGAGAGAGAGAGAGAGAGAGAGAGAGAGTTCTATAGATTGAAAAATTTCCTCGTAAAACATAGGATAAACTGCAGCCGCCACACCCTAATACGTCATGATAGACCATTTCTCCGTACTGTATCTTGTGTGTGGTGGAAAATAAGGCCAAAATGCAACAGGAAATAGTATCAGATTGTCACACTTGCATCCCGTCTTCGTTGTAGCAGTAGTAGTAGTAGTTATGGTAGTAGTAATAGTTGTTGTAGTAGTAGCCTAGTTATTGTAGTAGTAGTAGTAGTTATGGTAGTAGTAGTTGTTGTAGTAGTAGTAGTTATGGTAGTAGCATAGTAGTAGTTATGGTAGTAGTAGTAGTAGTTATGGTAGTAGTAGTAGTTGTAGTAGTAGTAGTAGTTGTTGTTGTAGTAGTAGGAGTAGTAGTAGTTGTAGTTGTAGTAGTAGTTGTAGTAGTAGTAGGAGTAGTAGTAGTTGTAGTTGTAGTAGTAGTTGTAGTAGTAGTAGTAGTAGTAGTAGTAGTAGTAGTAGTAGTTGTTGTTGTAGTAGTAGGAGTAGTAGTAGTAGTAGTAGTAGTAGTAGTAGTTGTTGTAGTTGTAGTAGTAGTAATAGTAGTAGTAGTAGAAGTAGTAGTAGAGAGTGCAAATTGGGGTTTGCTGATAAAGTCAATGTTTCAATGCCGAATTTTTTCCTCCTAATCACTCGAGTTGCTAAATATCGATATTAAATTCATTAAAGTAAGTTATTTGTTCATTTATATTTATAATTAGTAAGCTAGTCAATTAATTTCTCCATTTTTACAGTAGGATGATAATGATACAGTTTTTACCTCCATGGTTCCATCCTTCCTCCGTTTCCATAATTATAAACTGCCATGTTTTCATCCAAGATTATTTAGTTTTTTCATGAAAGTGTTATCTCTCTCTCTCTCTCTCTCTCTCTCTCTCTCTCTCTCTCTCTCTCTCTCTCTCTCTCTCTCTCTCTCTCTCTCTCTCTCTCTCTCTCTCTGCATGTTCTTGTTTCCATATTGTTGTTCTCATCTCACTGCTTCGCTTTTTTCTTTTAATTTGTCATGCCACGTCTCTCTCTCTCTCTCTCTCTCTCTCCTCTCTCTCTCTCTCTCTTCTTCCTCTCTCTTTCCCTCTCTGTGCCTATGACTCTATGTCTGCACTTTCTCTTTTTGCATAATCCTCTCTCTCTCTCTCTCTCTCTCTCTCTCTCTCTCTCTCTCCTCTCTCTCTCTCTCTCTCTTTCTCTCTCTCTCTTCCTCTTCTCTCTCTCTCTCTCTCTCTCTCTAAGTAGTGTATTACAATGTTGCACGTGTTTTTCAAGCTGCCTTTCCTTCTAATGTTATTCTCGTCTTGTAGTTTACTATTTTGCCCTCAGTTCACATACTTGGAATTTGCTGATTTTTTTTACTAAAGCTTCTTACCCGGTATTGCATCGCACTATTCGTTGTTGCATTGTACTGTATTGAGTTGTATTATCTTCTCTCCTCTCTCTCTCTCTCTCTCTCTCTCTCTCTCTCTCTCTCTCTCGCTCTCTCTCCTCTATTCATCTCCTTCGTTCTCTCCTTGCATGTTTTTGTATTCCTATGTTCTCATCTCACTGCTTCGCTTTTTCTCTTTTATTTCTTCTCTCTCTCTCTCTCTCTCTCTCTCTTCTCTCTCTCTCTCTCTCTCTCTTCTTTCTCTCTCTCATGACTTCAGAAGTACAGTTAGTGGAACCTCGTATCTCTCCTGATAAGAGAATCCTACGTATATAGGGGTGACTCTGTGAGATTAGATAGGAGAGAGAGAGAGAGAGAGAGAGAGAGAGAGAGAGAGAGAGAGAGAGAGAGAGAGAGAGAGAGAGAGAGAGAGAGAGAGAGAGAGAGAGAACGTAATGAGAACTTTCAATTATAACATTCAGAGACATATTGATTTGATTGACGAGTATAATACGTCAACTGCTCTTTTTTTTTCTTTTTTTTTCTTTTTTTTTTTACATGCTATTAGTCTGACACATTCCCCTTTTTTGGCATTAAATCAATCAATTCTCATGCTATTAACTCTTTCACGCCCAGATCTTTCCTTTATTATAAAAAATCATATGTTGTCGAGCCATAAAATTACGAAAAGTAACTTAATATATCAAATTAGTTAGTGGACAAGGATAGTACTAAACAGGTCATATCGATAAAATATTGCTTATATTCACTTGAAAACCTGTAATGGTACCCAAATTACAACGGAAATTGCGTTCTGGGCCTCAAGGGGTTAAATACACCGCTATGACGTTATATTAGGGTATTAGTGACGTTATTGTGGATTGTAATAGTGATGAAAATGGCTCGGCTGCTTTGAATTCACTGTAGAAACGTAATTTATGGAGTTCTACGTGCTTGTTTTGTATTACTGATTGATGACAAATGGATGAATTGCGTTGACTCCACTGTTTTCTTACATCTTATAAAAAGTATTGGTAACGTTGTCAGTGATTTTGTTAACCCCTTCACGCCCAGATCTTTCCTTTGCTATAAAAAATCGTCTGTTGTTAGCCCTAAAATTACGAAAAGTGACTGAATATACCAAATTAGTTAGTCGACAAGGATACTAAACAGGTCATATCTATAAAACATTGCTTATATTTACTAAAAATCGTCTAATGGTACCCAAATTACAATGGAAATTACGTTCTGGGTCTCAAGGGGTTAATGATGACAAATGGATGAATTGTGTTGAACCCACTGTTTTCTTGCGTCATATAAAAAGTATTGGTAAAGTTGTCAGTGATTTTGTAACCATAAAGAAGGTCGCAGTAAAAAATGATGGATAGTAAGAGCGAGATAATGATGTTGAGTGCAGCCTATTAGTATTACGTCAGTAGTGCGTGATGCGGGATAAATCGACCCAGCTTCCCACGTATTATTATAGTATCTCGCAGGCTCCCAGATTTATACCTGACGTCACTCTGATATCAGCCCAAGACAAATGATTTCCACAGTCCACACAGCGAAGGTCATGCAGCCTCTACCGTAGATAACACTAAAGTCGCCAGGACAACGGTTTTTTTCGATGTACAGACGTGTGGTGGCGTTAATACTTACATTTCTACATCCATGATTTCAGGATAGTTAAAAGGGGCTATCTGGAGAATCTGTGTCATTTTGTGTCTTCATCTGTGTCATAGTATGGTTATAAATGAACAAATTACCAAAATATCAACCGAGTGGCGACCTACGTACACTAAAATCGCCAGCTAGTGTTTATGTTCTGAGTGTCCTCCCGCCATCGTCGTCGCCCGACAAAAAACGAGTAGCGAAATTTGAAATCGTCTATACTTGCAGATACAAAGCATAAAACAACGCTGAAAAAGGGTAGATTATACAGTCATGATATAAACTACTGTGTATCATCTTCAGTGGCACTTGAAAATCAGTAGTGATGCTATAATTCGTAATATATGGCGACTGGCGACTTTAGGGCAGGTGGCGACTATAGTGTTATCTACGGTACTAGGGTTATGGGACAATGCTACCTTATCTAGTACTCTATAGCAGGGCTTAGAGGAGTCCTAAACACCCTAGTATGATAGGATAGGATGGGCTTTGTATCAGTGAACCGCATAACCTTCGCGAAATTCTGTGACATCAAATTTTGTTATGATTAGGAACTACCTCGTGTCGGTCTCGCAGCCTCTTGTAGCTTCCTTATTTTCTTATGTTCTTATGATTGATGTCGTTTTCCTGTTCCTCTCCGTGTGTTTACTAATGATTACTGTTGTTGTTGCTTAGTGTATTTGTAAAGTTACTAAAGGTAAAGTTAACCCCGTGAGGCCCAGAACGTAATTTTCATTGTAATTTGGGTACCATTAGACGATTTTTTGTGAATATAAGCAATATTTTAGAGATATGACCTGTTTAGTATCCTTGTCCATTAGTTATTTTGGTATATTCAGTCACTTTTTGTAATTTTATGGCTAACAAAAATTAACAGACGATTTTATATAGCAAAGGAAATATCTGGGTCTCAAGGGGTTAAAATGCAACCTCTCCCCTTTCTTTCTAACTTCTATAACTTACGAAAATGAGAGAGTAAGAAAGAAAGAGAGTAACAAAAATGGGCTTGAATTCAGTTCTCATCATCCTTGAACTGTAGAGACGACTGTGAGGACTCCTGCAATATCTTTAGACTCGCAGGTTTTTTTTTAACCCCTTCACGCCCAGATCTTTCCTTTGCTATAAAAAATCGTATGTTGTTAGCCATAAAATTACAAAAGTAACTTAATATACCAAATTACTTAGTCGACAAGAATACATAACAGGTCATATCTATAAAATATTGCTTATATTTACTAGAAAAATCGTCTAAGGGTTGCCAAATTACAATGGAAATAACGTTCTGGGCCTCAAAGGGTTAAAAGGGTAAGGGTACAGTAAGGGCTGACATTACTAAGGGTAGCGGCGTGATGATCAGCTATTATTGCTAACAGGGAAATTATGTCAAATGTATAGTTTAATGATACTGTATATTGATGCAGTTTGATAAGGGCAGTTTCTAGGTCAAATAGTGTTACCAGAAACTAGAACATTATATTATCTACGTAGCTTCCGCGAAAGGTAGCTATCATGATTGGAATGGACTCAGTAGACAGGTAGTTAGTGCGGAGTCATTAGAGAGCTTTAAAAGGAGGCTAGATACATTTATGGATGGGGATGAAAGGTGGATCGATGTAGGTAGTATTAAGTAACAGGAACTACCACGTGTATATATATATGGTCTCACGTCCTCTTGTAGCTTCCTTATCTTCTTATGTTCTTATACGAGTAATAATTAATTAACGATAAGCCTTGTATTCCTGTGTTTGTATTTTCTTTGTATTTTTTTTGTATTTTCTTTGTATTTTCTTTGTATTTTCTTTAGTATTTTCTTTGTATTTTCTTTAGTATTTTCTTTGTATTTTTTTTGTATTTTCTTTGTATTTTCTTTAGTATTTTCTTTGTATTTTCTTTAGTATTTTCTTTGTATTTTTTTTGTATTTTCTTTGTATTTTCTTTAGTATTTTCTTTGTATTTTCTTTAGTATTTTCTTTAGTATTTTCTTTGTATTTTCTTTGTATTTTCTTTGTATTTTCTTTGTATTTTCTTTTATTTTCTTTATTTTTCTTTGTATTTCTTTAGTATTTTCTTTGTATTTTTTTTTAGTATTTTCTTTAGTATTTTCCTTTTATTTTTCTTTGTATTTTCTTAGTATTTTCTTTAGTATTTTTTTTTAGCTTTTTTTTTGTATTTTCCTTTAGTATTTTCTTTAGTATTTTCTTTGTATTTTCTTTGTATTTTCTTTAGTATTTTCTTTAGTATTTTCTTTAGTATTTTCTTAGTATTTTCTTTGTATTTTCTTTAGTATTTTCTTAGTATTTTCTTTGTATTTTCTTTAGTATTTTCTTTGTATTTTCTTTAGTATTTTCTTTGTATTTTCTTTGTATTTTCTTTGGTATTTCCTTTGTATTTTCTTTGGTATTTTCTTAGTATTTTCTTTGTATTTTCTTTAGTATTTTCTTTAGTATTTTCTTTGTATTTTCTTTGTATTTTCTTTAGTATTTTCTTTGTATTTTCTTTGTATTTTCTTTAGTATTTTCATTGTATTTTCATTGTATTTTCATTGTATTTTCTTTGTATTTTCTTTGTATTTTCATTGTATTTTCTTTGTATTTTCTTTGTATTTTCATTGTATTTTCTTTGTATTTTCTTTGTATTTTCATTGTATTTTCTTTGTATTTTCTTTGTATTTTCTTTAGTATTTTCTTAGTATTTTCTTTGTATGTTCTTTAGTATTTTCTTTGTATTTTCTTTGTATTTTCTTTAGTATTTTCTTTGTATTTTCTTTAGTATTTTCTTTGTATTTTCTTTAGTATTTTCTTTAGTATTTTCTTTGTATTTTCTTTGTATTTTCTTTAGTATTTTCTTTGTATTTTCTTTAGTATTTTCTTTGTATTTTCTTTAGTATTTTCTTTAGTATTTTCTTTAGTATTTTCTTTGTATTTTCTTTAGTATTTTCTTTAGTATTTTCTTTAGTATTTTCTTTAGTATTTTCTTTAGTATTTTCTTTAGTATTTTCTTTAGTATTTTCTTTAATATTTTCTTTGTATTTTCTTTAGTATTTTCTTTAGTATTTTCTTTAGTATTTTCTTTGTATTTTCATTGTATTTTCATTGTATTTTCTTTGTATTTTCTTTAGTATTTTCTTTGTATTTTCTTTAGTATTTTCTTTAGTATTTTCTTTGTATTTTCTTAGTATTTTCTTAGTATTTTCTTTAGTATTTTCTTTGTATTTTCTTTGTATTTTCTTTAGTATTTTCTTTGTATTTTTCTTTGTATTTTCTTTGTATTTTCTTTGTATTTTCTTTAGTATTTTCTTTAGTATTTTCTTTGTATTTTCTTTGTATTTTCTTTAGTATTTTCTTTGTATTTTCTTTGTATTTTCTTTGTATTTTCTTTGTATTTTCTTTGTATTTTCTTTGTATTTTCTTTAGTATTTTCTTTGTATTTTCTTTAGTATTTTCTTTAGTATTTTCTTTGTATTTTCTTTAGTATTTTCTTTGTATTTTCTTGATATTTTCTTTAGTATTTTCTTTGTATTTTCTTTGTATTTTCTTTAGTATTTTCTTTGTATTTTCTTTGTATTTTCTTTAGTATTTTCTTTGTATTTTCTTTGTATTTTCTTTGTATTTTCTTTGTATTTTCTTTAGTATTTTCTTTAGTATTTTCTTTGTATTTTTTTGTATTTCTTTGTATTTTCTTTGTATTTTCTTTAGTATTTTCTTTGTATTTTCTTTGTATTTTCTTTGTATTTTCTTTGTATTTTCTTTAGTATTTTCTTTAGTATTTTCTTTGTATTTTCTTTAGTATTTTCTTTGTATTTTCTTTAGTATTTTCTTTAGGTATTTTCTTTAGTATTTTCTTTGTATTTTCTTTGTATTTTCATTGTATTTTCATTGTATTTTCTTTGTATTTTCTTTGTATTTTCTTGTATTTTCATTGTATTTTCTTTTGTATTTTCTTTGTATTGTTTCTCACGTCGTAGGCTACACCTGTTTGGCATTATCCATTATCCTTATCAATGTTATTATAATAGGTGTATGATAGCTGGAATCTCTATACTACTACTAGGCTAATACTTCTACTGCTTCTATTACTACATGTGTCGATAATAATGGACAAAGTAGTAGTAGTAGTAGTAGTAGTAGTAGTAGTAGTAGTAGTAGTAGTTGAACCCCTTCACGCCCAGATTTTTCCTTTGCTATATAAAATCGTCTGTTGTCAGCCATATAATTACGAAAACTAACTGAATATACCGAATTAGCTAGTGGACAAGGATACTAAACAGGCCATATCTATAAAACATTGCTTATATTCACAAAAAATCGTCTAATGGTACCCAAATTACAATGGAAATTACGTTCTCGGTCTCAAGGGGTTAATGGTTTACCTCAGCCTCCATTGATCTCTAAATTCCCCTTACCTCATTATCCACTACCACAATAATTAAAAACTTCTATCTATTAATTCTAGCCTCTCGCCAATCAACACTATCCTATATATCTCCTATCACCTCCTTTCTTCTTTAGTTTGCTGTCTGTTCTTCCTTTGTATTCCTTTGTATTCCTACTGCATCTCATCACCTTACTCTTGGTTATAATATTCACTCTCATCTCTCTTCTGTCACACACTCTTACAAATTCTGCAACTAGGCTTTGTAGCATATCTCTCCTATCTGCAAAAGTCCTGCATTATCTACAAACAGTAACGGACTCATTACCTCCGCCAACGAAGTTGGAGGGGTTATGTTTTCACCCCGATCTGTCTGTCTGTATGTCTGTCTGTCTGTCTGTCTGTCTGTCTGTCTGTCTGTCTGTTTGTTAGTGTACAGGATTTCTCAAAAAGTTACGAATAGATTTGGACCAAACTCGGTATACCAAGTCTATTTGGTATAAGGAAGAACTGATTTAATTTTGGATGAAATCTATTGACAACTGTTGCCATGGCAACCAATTGATGAAATATTCGGCCGGAGGTATGCGCTCATACTGAGTGCATATATACATAAATATATATATATATATATATATATATATATATATATATATATATATATATATATATATATATATAATATATATATAATACTATATCTGCAACCAATTGATGAAATATTCGGGCGGAGGTATGCGCTCTACTGAGTGCCCCCCCCCCCTCCTAGTTTCCTACTGTTTCTGATACCCATAAACCAGTCTAACCCCCTTCAACCCCTTGAGACCCAGAACGTAATTTCCATTGTAATTTGGGTACCATTAGACGATTTTTAGTGAATATAATTAGCAATATATTATAGCTATGACCTGTTTAGTATCCTTGTCCACTAGCTAATTTGGTATATTTAGTTACTTTTCGTAATTCTATGGCTCGAAAACAGACCATTTTTATAGCAAAGGAAAGATCTGGGCGTGAAGGGGATAACAGTACCTAACCGACTCACTTCCTATATATACGTAGCCTACTGTTTTCTGATACCCATAAATTGGTCTAGTCCCCTTTTTCAATGACCTAAGCTTCCCCTCCTTCACCACTTATCCCCATAGATGTCAAATAGCCATGGAGACAGGACACATACACGTATCACACCATGACAAAAGTATGACAACAGTATGACATGGGAAAAAAGTATGACAGTCTATATATATACTCTCCTGTAACCCACCCTCACACACGCCTTGCTTTCCCTATACAGCTACAGTTATACACCTTTTACAGTTCTACAGCTCTTAACAACCTTCAAACTACTAGATACGGTATCCGGTCATTTCGTCCACATGCCATTTCGCCACACATTTCGCCCACAGGTCAATTCGCCCACATTATGGAGTCATTTCGTCCACACTATGGAGTCATTTCGCCCAAGGTTACTGGTGGTTCATTCTATTTCTGCCAGAGGAAGATATAGTTACATGACTCCGTGACAAGGATCCTGTGGGCGAATTGACTTTAGAGTGGGCGAATTGACTCTTACATGTGGGCGAAATGTCTTGTGGGCGAATTGACGTGTGGGCGAATTGACGTGTGGGCGAAATGACCGGTAACCCTAGATACATGCGAATTATGTCCCAAAATAGCCTTTCTGTAGGTAATAGCAATGTTAATGGAGGCGATAGATAATTTTATGGAGGGGGATGAAAGGTGGATGTAGTAGGTAGTATGTAGGTAGTATATAGATGTATTTAGTATTAAGTAACAGGAACTACCACGTGTAGGTCTCGCGGCCTCTTGTAGCTTCCTTATTTTCTTATGTTCTTAAAAAGGAGACTAGACAATTTCATGGATGGGGATGAAAGGTGGATGTAGGTAGTATGTAGGTAGTATAGATGTATTTAGTATAAAGTAACAGGAACTACCACGTGTAGGTCTCGCGGCCTCTTATAGCTTCCTCATTTTCTTATTATTCTTATGTATTATTCTCTATATACTGCACCCACCCTCACACACGCCTTATTTTCCCTATATAAACATTCCATAGCTCTTATTAACCTTCTATCTACTCCTTACACCTGAAGTATGTGCCATATATCATTTCTGCATATAATAGTAATGGTAATAATAATGGTAGTGGGTAATGGGAGGCGAACTGGGAAGTATTATTCTCCTCTACCCACGCCTTATTTTCCCTATATAAACTTACTAAAGCCCATAATAGCCTCCAAACTACTCCATATACATCTAAATATGTCTCTTATAGCCTTTCTGCCTGGCTGTACATGGTTATAATAATGGTAGTGGGTAATGGGAGGCTAGGGTGAGGCGTGGCTGCTGCTGACATTGATGTAAAGCGAGTGCGAGGTATAAGGGTGCGTCGCGGGAGGGACTGTAGGTAATAGTAATGGTAATAATAATGGTAGTGGGTAATGGGAGGCTAGGGTGAGGCGTGGCTGCTGCTGACATTGATGAGAAGCGAGTGCGAGGTATAAGGGTGCGTCGCGGGAGGGACTGTAGGTAATAGTAATGGTAATAATAATGGTAGTGGGTAATGGGAGGCTAGGGTGAGGCGTGGCTGCTGCTGACATTGATGAGAAGCGAGTGCGAGGTATAAGGGTGCGTCGCGGGAGGGACTGCATATAAAAGTAATGGTAATAATAATGGTAGTGGGTAATGGGAGGCTAGGGTGAGGCGTGGCTGCTGCTGATATTGATGTAAAGCGAGTGCGAGGTATAAGGGTGCTTTGCGGGAGGGACTGTAGGTAATAGTAATGGTAATAATAATGGTAGTGGGTAATGGGAGGCTAGGGTGAGGCGTGGCTGCTGCTGACATTGATGAGAAGCGAGTGCGAGGTATAAGGGTGCGTCGCGGGAGGGACTGTAGGTAATAGTAATGGTAATAATAATGGTAGTGGGTAATGGGAGGCTAGGGTGAGGCGTGGCTGCTGCTGACATTGATGAGAAGCGAGTGCGAGGTATAAGGGTGCGTCGCGGGAGGGACTGCATATAAAAGTAATGGTAATAATAATGGTAGTGGGTAATGGGAGGCTAGGGTGAGGCGTGGCTGCTGCTGAATTGATGAGAAGCGAGTGCGAGGTATAAGGGTGCGTCGCGGGAAGGAACTGCATATAAAGTAATGGTAATAATAATGGTAGTGGGTAATGGGAGGCTAGGGTGAGGCGTGGCTGCTGCTGACATTGATGAGAAGCGAGTGCGAGGTATAAGGTTGCTTTGCGGGAGGGACTGTAGGTAATAGTAATGGTAATAATAATGGTAGTGGGTAATGGGAGGCTAGGTGAGGCGTGCTGCTGCTGACATTGATGAGAAGTGAGTGCGAGGTATAAGGGTGCGTCGCGGGAGGGACTGCATATAATAGTAATGGTAATAATAATGGTAGTGGGTAATGGGAGGCTAGGGTGAGGCGTGGCTGCTGCTGACATTGATGAGAAGCGAGTGCGAGGTATAAGGTGCGTCGCGGGAGGGACGTGGCAACACTGCGAATGCTGTAAGATCACCTGTGTGACGGTTGATTAGATGGTGATGAGGGTGTAGACCGGTCTCCCCGTCACATTGTAGCTGAGTGGCGGGTTAGGGTAGCGTGTACATGTGTGGGTGTGTGATGTAAGGGGTGGTAGTGAGCCAGTGAGCAGTGCGGGGTTGAGGAGGCATGGGGTTCATGCAAGGTCTACCGGGTGAACCTAGCACTACCACTGCTCGCATGTCAGACAAACAAATAGACTGAGAGGAAATGTTTCCCGCATCCTCGAACACTGATTGCAGTGTGCAATTTGACAGTGAGGGGAAACGCACAGAAATGAAGCGTTGTTTCTCAGTTCCTGCAGAAGGTTAGTGTTGTGTGTTTGTTTGTGTCTTGCCCCTGTCCTCTTATCCCTGTCCCTGCTGGGCTATCTTTCCCCTGCTGCCTATCCTGGTCTATGCCGATCCCATTGCACTGCTGCCTCTGGTCCTTGCCAAGTTAGTTTCCTGCTGTGTTTGTCTGTGTCCTGCCCTGCTCTTATCCCCTGGTCCTGCTGCCTATCCCTGGTCCCTGCTGCCTTATCCTTGCCCCTGCTGCCTATCCCTGGCCCCTGCTGCCTCCTGGTCCCTGCCTCTTATCCCTTGTCCTGCCTGCCTATCCGTCTGGTCCCTGCTGCCTATCCCTGGTGTCTGGTCCCTGCCCTTATCCCTTGTCCCTGCTGCCTTATCCCTGGTCCCCTACTGCCCATCCCTGCCCCTGCCTATCCCTGGTCCCTGCCTTTATCCCCTGGTCCCTGCTGCCTATCCCTTGCCCCCGCTGCCCATCCCTTATCTCCTGGTCCCTGCCCTTATCCCCTGGTCCCTGCCTCTTATCCCCCGGTTTCCCCGCCCCTACTGCCTATCCCGGGCCCCCACTGCCTATCCTTCCCCTGCTGCCCCCTGGTCCCCTGCCTCTTTCCCTGGTGTCTTGCCCCTGCCTCTTGTCCCCTGGTCCCTGCCCTTATCCCTTGGTCCCTGCCTCTTATCCCCTGGGGTCTTGCCCCTGCCTCTATTCCCTGGTCCCCACCTCTTATCCCCTGGTCCCTGCTGCCTACCCTTGCCCCTGCTGGCCCATCCCTTATGCCCTGGTCCCTGCCTCTTATCCCCTGGTGTCTTGCCCCTGGTCCCTGCCTCTTATCCCCTGGTCCCTGTCCTTATCCCCTGGTCCCTGCCTCTTATCCCCTGGTCCCTGCCCTTGCCTCTTATCCCTGGTGTCTTGCCCCTGCCTCTTATCCCTTGCCCCTGCTGCCTATCCCTGCCCCTGCCTATCCCTTGTCCCTGCCTCATATCCCCTGGTCCCTGCCCTTATCCCCTGCTGCCTATCCCCTGCCTCTTATCCCCTGGTCCCTGCCCTTATCCCTTGCCCCTACTGCCTATCCCTGCCCCTGATGCTTACTGCTACTCTAGACAGGGACCTTATGTCATTGGGGTGCAATCAGTTCTTACACAAGTTGTTTCGTACACCAGTAGATTCGTACACCAAAAAGTTGTTTCGTAGTCTATATGAAACCATAGTCGTTTCGTACACTCAGCTCAGAGTTGAACTTGACTACTAGAGTTACGAATCGACACCAGGAATGTACGAAAAAACTCAAAATCAGTGTACGAAACATCTAACAAAACCTGGGTACGAAATAACTTGTGTACGAAACTCCCTGTAACCTGTGTCCTGCCCCTGCTGCTTACTGTTACTCTAGACAGGGACCTTATGTCATTCAGGGACTAGGAAGGGAGGGTAAGGTTAGTGTACGAAACAACTAACAAAACCTGGGTACGAAACAACTTGTGTACGAAACTCCCTGCAACCGTCCTGTCCCTGGTGCTTACTGCTACTCTAGACAGGGACCTTATGTCATTCAGGGACTAGGAAGGGAGGCTAGGGTTAAGGGGAAACACTCATAAAGGTAGAAGAGAGGAAGGACAGATTAGGGACCGTGTTTGTGTCTGTTGTGTTCCTCAGAGGTTATTGGGAGTTTCGTACACAAGTTATTTCGTACCCAGGATTTTTTAGTTGTTTCGTACACTGATTTTGAGTTTTTTCGTACATATCTGGTGTCGATTCGTAACTAGTAATCAAGTTCAACTCTGAGCTGAGTGTACGAAACGACTATGGTTTCATATAGACTACGAAACAACTTTTTGGTGTACGAATCTACTGGTGTACGAAACAACTTGTGTACGAACTGACTGCACCCCGTTTCTCAGTTGTACCCTGAATAAGGTGGGAGGGCTAATATTTAGAACATGACTGTCTGGATTCAAGTATTTTTCACCTTTCTACTGTTTCTGTAGTAGGTCAGAACGAGTGTGAAAGTAACAATGAAAGGTTGTGCAAACATACAATTTTTCATAGGTTAGGTTAGGTAGGTTAGTTAAGGGCTAGGCTAGGTTAGTTTAGGGGCTAGGTTAGGTTAGTTAAGGGGTTAGGTTAGGTTAGTTTAGGGGTTAGGTTAGTTTAGTTTAGGGGTTAGGTTAGGTTAGTTTAGGGTTAGTAGTTAGTTTAGGGTTAGGTTAGTTAGGTGGTTAGGTAGGTTAGGTTAGTTTAGGGGTTAGGTTAGGTTAGTTTAAGGGTTAGGTTAGGTTAGTTTAGGGGTTAGGTTAGGTTAGTTTAGGGGTTAAGTTAGTTAAGGGTTAGGTTAGGTTGGTTTAAGAGTCAGGTTAGGTTAGTTTAGGGGTTAGGTTAGGTTAGTTAAGGGTTAGGTTAGGTTAGTTTAAGGGTTAGGTTAGGTTAGTTTAGGGGTTAGGTTAGTTAAGGGTTAGGTTAGGTTGGTTTAAGAGTCAGGTTAGGTTAGTTTAGGGGTTAGGTTAGGTTAGTTAAGGGTTAGGTTAGTTTAAGTGTGGGTTAGGTTAGTTTAGGGGTTAGGTTAGTTAAGGGTTAGGTTAGGTTAGTTTAAGTGTGGGTTAGGTTAGTTTAGGGGTTAGGTTAGGTTAGTTTAAGGGTTAGGTTAGGTTAGTTTAAGGGTTTGATTAGGTTAGTTTAAGGGTTTGGTTAGGTTATTATTTGATGCTTTTACAAATGGAGATAGTTTTTTTCCGGTCAAAATGTCTTAAAAAGTGTATTTTTTTGAAATTTGCCATCACTTTTTCGAATTGCAAAAAACACACTTTTTTGAGGTTTGCACAGGATAAAACATCTCCATTAGGAAAAGCATCACATATCAAGCGAAAAAAAATTGAACTTGTCTGAAAATCTTGCAACAGTCATAAACTAAATTTTTACTGGTGGGGATTAAGCAGGGTGTGTATGCTACCCTGCCTTGGACGGGGTGCAGTCAGTTCGTACACAAGTTGTTTCGTACACCAGTAGATTCGTACACCAAAAAGTTGTTTCGTAGTCTATATGAAACCATAGTCGTTTCGTACACTCAGCTCAGAGTTGAACTTGACTACTAGAGTTACAAAACGACACCATCTATGTATGAAACAACTTAAAAGTCATTTTACGAAACGACTAACAAAACCTGGGTACGAAACAACTTGTGTACGAAACTCCCTGTAACCGCTGGAGATGCGGTGGCTGTATTCCAACTCCGAGCTCTCTATCAGAATTGTGACTCTTTGCATAGTCTAAATTGAAACTCTGGTAAAATTCTAGAGTCCTTTCCCACCCTTATTAGTGGGCTTTTTTCCTCCAGACCTTCACAGATCCCTTCAGATACAGTACCTCTAAAACGTAATTGTAAAGTGGGGGAAGAGATAAAAAAAAAAAAAACTAACCTAACCTTACCAATAACCTCCTAGCAAGACCTAAGGGCGAGAAAGAACTAGAATTTTACCAGGTTACATTATGTTAGGTTAGGTTATTAATTTTGTACGTAATTTTTTTTTTTTACCTCTCCCCCACTTTATAATTACGTTTTAGATGGATCTGTGAAGGTCTGGAGGAAAAAATCACACTAATAAGGGCAGGAAAGGACTCTAGAATTTTACCAAAGTTTCAATTTAGACTATGCAAAGAGCCACAATTTTGATAGAGAGAGCTCAGAGTTGGAATACAGCCACCGCATCTCCAGCGGTTACAGGGAGTTTCGTACACAAGTTGTTTCGTACCCAGGTTTTGTTTGTTGTTTCGTACCCAGGTTTTGTTAGTTGTTTCGTAAACTGACTTAAGTTTTTTCGTACATAGATGGTGTCGTTTTGTAACTCTAGTAGTCAAGTTCAACTCTGAGCTGAGTGTACGAAACGACTATGGTTTCATATAGCCTACGAAACAACTTTTTGGTGTACGAAACAACTTGTGTACGAACTGACTGCACCCCGTCCAAGGCAGGGTAGCACACACACCCTGACTAATCCCCACCAGTAAAAATTTAGTTTTCCTTATAAATTTTCTTTTTAATTACCATAATTCTGATATTTACCAGGTTTTCCCCATTAGCTACATGTGTATTATCTAGGAAGGAAATAAGGTTTATGCTTGTGGGATACTAACAGACTTTATTTTTCTTTAAAGCTTCTGTGTATGTACCCTTCTACTGTTAAATGTTAGTGTGGTTGTAATATAGGTAAATATTTGTGATATTGATACAATTTATAAAATCTTAATACTTGTGTGTGTGTTGGAATTGGTGTGCATGTGTGTTGGTGTGGTTGTCTGGTGATGTGTTGTGAGTTAGTGAGTCAATAGGGAGTTTTAAAAGGAGGCTAGACAATTTCATGGATGGGGATGAAAGGTGGAAGTACGTAGGTAGTGTTGATTAACAGGAACTACCACGTGTAGGTCTCGCGGCCTCTTGTAGCTCTTATTTTCTTATGTTCTTATGAGTGCAGTACAGTCTGTTCATGCGTGTGGCGAGGACATTGAGATCTTGGAAAGTTTTACATACTTTGGTAGCGCAGTTCATAATGACGGCGGGTCACGTCAAGAAGTCTTACGCGGATTGGCATAGCCCATGGTGTTATGGACTCACTCAGCGGAAGTATTTGGTGTTGTCGGTACCTGTGCAGAAGGACAAAGATCTGGATCTTCAAGTCTCTTGTGATCCTTGTCTTACTCTATGGTTGTGAGACATGGACACTAAATAGTGACTTGAAGAGACGAATTAATGCCTTTGGTAATAAGTGTCTTCGCAGAATCATGGGGTATCGCTGGGATGATTACGTGTCAAATCAGCGATTGCACCGTGAGACTGAATCGAGACCTATTACCTGCATAGTCCGTCAGCGGCAACTTCGGCTATATGGGGATGTGGCACGCTACCCTGAAACCGATCCTTCCCATCGGGTTGTATCTGTAAGAGACAATCCGGCGTGGAGGAGGCCAAGGGGGCGCCCACAAGGCTCGTGGCTGGGGCAAGTTGATGTTTCTTGTCAAGAGCTGCTTGGTATGGGAAAGGAGCCTGCATGGGAACTCGCGCGTGGTGACCCCCGGGAGTGGCATCGTAGGGTGGGCGAGGCGACGCGCCCCCCGGCGTATGCCCCCAATGATTGATTGATTGATTATGAGTGAACATAAGAAAATTAGGAAGCTACAAGAGGCCGTGAGACTTATATGAGGTAGTTCCTGTTACTTAACTCTACCTAGATCCACCTCTCTTCCCCATCCATGAATTTATCCAGGCTCCTTTTAAAGAACCCAATAGACTCCGCATTGACCATCTGACGACTTAGTCCATTCCAATCATTCACCACCCTATTTGTGACGGTGGTGTTGTGGTGTTGCAGGTGTTGAAGCAGGTGCACCCCACCCTGGCGGCCAAGGAGGATGCGCTGGAGTACGTGGAGAGTCTGATCCTGCGGCTGCTGTCCACGCTGTGTGCCAAGCCGGCCCCTCACACCGTCCAGGTCAGCTCCCCCATTCACCCTTCTTCTTCTTCCTTCTTCTCGTCAATCATCTTACTCTCAGCACTGTACTCGGCTCCTCACTCACTCAGCCTTCTTCTTTTTTCTGTTTAATATAGTCTCGGATATCAGAATGTGAATGAAAAGTCTCGTATATCTCGTGCATGACTACTATAACACACACCCTTCCGCTTCATACAGGATGTGGAGGAGAGAGTTCAGCGCACATTCCCCAACCCCATCGACCGCTGGGCCATCGGGGACGCTCAGGCGGCCATCGAGAAGGGGCGCAAGAAGTCCCCGTTGGTCCTCCCGGCGGAGAAAGCGCATCCCCTCCTGCGGGTATGTGTCTCAAGGGGCTGCCGAGCTTGGTCTCCACTTTTTTTTTGTTTTCTAGTAGTTTCTAGAATTCTTTTTTATGTTTACCGTAATCTTTCTGTGTACTTCATTATATTTCATTAGATTCATTCACTATGTATTTAATTATATTTCATTAGATTCATTCACTATGTATTTAATTATATTACATTAGATTCATTCACTATGTATTTAATTATATTACATTAGATTCATTCACTATGTATTTAATTATATTTCATTAGATTCATTCACTAAGTATTTAATTATATTTCATTAGATTCATTCACTATGTATTTAATTATATTTCATTAGATTCATTCACTATGTATTTAATTATATTACATTAGATTCATTCACTATGTATTTAATTATATTACATTAGATTCATTCACTAAGTATTTAATTATATTACATTAGATTCATTCACTATGTATTTAATTATATTTCATTAGATTCATTCACTATGTATTTAATTATATTTCATTAGTTTCATTCACTATGTATTTAATTATATTTCATTAGATTCATTCACTATGTATTTAATTATATTTCATTAGTTTCATTCACTATGTATTTAATTATATTTCATTAGATTCATTCACTATGTATTTAATTATATTACATTAGATTCATTCACTATGTATTTAATTATATTTCATTAGTTTCATTCACTATGTATTTAATTATATTTCATTAGTTTCATTCACTATGTATTTAATTATATTACATTAGTTTCATTCACTATGTATTTAATTATATTTCATTAGTTTCATTCACTATGTATTTAATTATATTTCATTAGATTCATTCACTATGTATTTAATTATATTACATTAGATTCATTCACTATGTATTTAATTATATTTCATTAGTTTCATTCACTAAGTATTTAATTATATTTCATTAGTTTCATTCACTATGTATTTAATTATATTACATTAGATTCATTCACTAAGTATTTAATTATATTACATTAGATTCATTCACTAAGTATTTAATTATATTACATTAGATTCATTCACTAAGTATTTAATTATATTACATTAGATTCATTCACTAAGTATTTAATTATATTTCATTAGATTCATTCACTAAGTATTTAATTATATTTCATTAGATTCATTCACTATGTATTTAATTATATTTCATTAGATTCATTCACTAAGTATTTAATTATATTACATTAGATTCATTCACTAAGTATTTAATTATATTTCATTAGATTCATTCACTAAGTATTTAATTATATTTCATTAGATTCATTCACTAAGTATTTAATTATATTTCATTAGATTCATTCACTAAGTATTTAATTATATTTCATTAGATCATTCACTAAGTATTTAATTATATTTCATTAGATTCATTCACTAAGTATTTAATTATATTACATTAGATTCATTCACTAAGTATTTAATTATATTTCATTAGATTCATTCACTAAGTATTTAATTATATTACATTAGATTCATTCACTAAGTATTTAATTATATTTCATTAGTTTCATTCACTAAGTATTTAATTATATTTCATTAGATTCATTCACTATGTATTTAATTATATTTCATTAGATTCATTCACTATGTATTTAATTATATTACATTAGATTCATTCACTAAGTATTTAATTATATTTCATTAGATTCATTCACTATGTATTTAATTATATTTCATTAGATTCATTCACTAAGTATTTAATTATATTTCATTAGATTCATTCACTATGTATTTAATTATATTTCATTAGTTTCATTCACTATGTATTTAATTATATTTCATTAGATTCATTCACTATGTATTTAATTATATTACATTAGATTCATTCACTATGTATTTAATTATATTTCATTAGTTTCATTCACTATGTATTTAATTATATTTCATTAGTTTCATTCACTATGTATTTAATTATATTACATTAGTTTCATTCACTATGTATTTAATTATATTTCATTAGTTTCATTCACTATGTATTTAATTATATTTCATTAGTTTCATTCACTATGTATTTAATTATATTTCATTAGATTCATTCACTATGTATTTAATTATATTACATTAGATTCATTCACTATGTATTTAATTATATTTCATTAGTTTCATTCACTAAGTATTTAATTATATTTCATTAGTTTCATTCACTATGTATTTAATTATATTACATTAGATTCATTCACTAAGTATTTAATTATATTACATTAGATTCATTCACTAAGTATTTAATTATATTACATTAGATTCATTCACTAAGTATTTAATTATATTACATTAGATTCATTCACTAAGTATTTAATTATATTTCATTAGATTCATTCACTAAGTATTTAATTATATTTCATTAGATTCATTCACTATGTATTTAATTATATTTCATTAGATTCATTCACTAAGTATTTAATTATATTACATTAGATTCATTCACTAAGTATTTAATTATATTTCATTAGATTCATTCACTAAGTATTTAATTATATTTCATTAGATTCATTCACTAAGTATTTAATTATATTTCATTAGATTCATTCACTAAGTATTTAATTATATTTCATTAGATTCATTCACTAAGTATTTAATTATATTTCATTAGATTCATTCACTAAGTATTTAATTATATTACATTAGATTCATTCACTAAGTATTTAATTATATTTCATTAGATTCATTCACTAAGTATTTAATTATATTACATTAGATTCATTCACTAAGTATTTAATTATATTTCATTAGTTTCATTCACTAAGTATTTAATTATATTTCATTAGATTCATTCACTATGTATTTAATTATATTTCATTAGTTTCATTCACTAAGTATTTAATTATATTTCATTAGATTCATTCACTATGTATTTAATTATATTTCATTAGATTCATTCACTATGTATTTAATTATATTTCATTAGATTCATTCACTATGTATTTAATTATATTTCATTAGATTCATTCACTATGTATTTAATTATATTTCATTAGATTCATTCACTATGTATTTAATTATATTTCATTAGATTCATTCACTATGTATTTAATTATATTACATTAGATTCATTCACTATGTATTTAATTATATTACATTAGATTCATTCACTAAGTATTTAATTATATTTCATTAGATTCATTCACTATGTATTTAATTATATTTCATTAGATTCATTCACTATGTATTTAATTATATTTCATTAGATTCATTCACTAAGTATTTAATTATATTACATTAGATTCATTCACTATGTATTTAATTATATTTCATTAGATTCATTCACTATGTATTTAATTATATTTCATTAGATTCATTCACTAAGTATTTAATTATATTTCATTAGATTCATTCACTAAGTATTTAATTATATTTCATTAGTTTCATTCACTAAGTATTTAATTATATTTCATTAGATTCATTCACTATGTATTTAATTATATTTCATTAGTTTCATTCACTAAGTATTTAATTATATTTCATTAGATTCATTCACTATGTATTTAATTATATTTCATTAGATTCATTCACTATGTATTTAATTATATTTCATTAGATTCATTCACTATGTATTTAATTATATTTCATTAGATTCATTCACTAAGTATTTAATTATATTTCATTAGATTCATTCACTATGTATTTAATTATATTTCATTAGATTCATTCACTAAGTATTTAATTATATTACATTAGATTCATTCACTAAGTATTTAATTATATTACATTAGATTCATTCACTATGTATTTAATTATATTACATTAGTTTCATTCACTATGTATTTAATTATATTACATTAGATTCATTCACTAAGTATTTAATTATATTACATTAGATTCATTCACTATGTATTTAATTATATTACATTAGATTCATTCACTATGTATTTAATTATATTTCATTAGATTCATTCACTATGTATTTAATTATATTTCATTAGATTCATTCACTATGTATTTAATTATATTTCATTAGATTCATTCACTATGTATTTAATTATATTTCATTAGATTCATTCACTATGTACTACTTCATCAGATTAGATTTCTAGTAGTTTCTAATTTTCTTTTTAGGTTTTCCGTCATTTTTCTATGTACAGTAAACTCTCTCGTATTCGGACTAATTGGGCCAAGGAGTGGTCCGAGTAATGCAAGGATCCGAATAATGCAGGGATAAAATAATAAAATAAAAATAAAAAAATAAAAAAAATTAGGTGAATGAAGAACATTTCCAAGTCATGCAAATATCAATTAACATAAGATAAATCATGTAAATAAATAAATCTACAGTAAAAATACACAATACAGTACTGTACAGGAGTAGTCTACAGTACTATCAGTCCTACGTCTGGCAAAAAAAAAAAAAAAAAAAAAAAAGGTGGAGGAGGAGGTCCGAATAATGTCGAAGTCCGAATAATGAGGGTCCGAATACGAGAGGGTTTACTGTACTTTATTAGATTTCATTCACTATATACTTCATTACCTATTGGTATTATGTACTTCATTCACTATGCTGTGGCTACCATAGCATGATTCAGTATTCTTGTGTTTACGAGGAGACAGGGTTTCATATGATTCTAATTGGTTTATTTATCCCCAGGATGTTCTGCACACCAAGATTGACTACCAAGTGACTCTGTATATAGTTGCAGTCCTGGAGTACATATCTGCCGACATCCTGAAGGTGAGGCTCGGCATTATCTTTTATTTGCTTTAGTACTTAACCCCTTCATCCACAGATCTTTCCTTGGCTATAGAAAATTGTATGTTGTAAGCCATAAAATTAAGAAAAGTAACTGAATATATCAAATCAGCTAGTGGACAAGGGTGCTAAACAGGTCATATCTATAAAATATTGCTTATAGTCACTAAAAGTCATCTAATGGTACCCAAATCACAATGGAAATTACGTTCTGGGTCTCAAGGGGTTAAGTTCATTCCTAATATCTATATATTATGTTGTTGTTTTTGCTGTATGTCTTCGGGTGAGAATATTTTTTTTTTATTATTATTATTATTATTATTATTATTATTATTATTATTATTGTAGGCTTTGCGTTGAAGAAGTTTCCAGTGTAATACATAACATTAAATATTATAACAGTGTAATGTAGAAAAGTTACTCTGAAGGCCGATTTACTGTGTCCATTGCAGGGGCTTCTCTACACACAGCAATATAGTGTAGATGATTTGTATTGCCTTGTATCCTTTTAAGTAGATATACATTTTTTACATATGAATTACCTTTTTATAATATCTGAGTTTTGTCATAGTATTTAACCCCTTCACGCCCAGATACTTCCTTTGCTATAAAAAAATGTCTGTTAGCCATAAAATTACGAAAAGTTACTAAATATACCACATTATCTACCGTAGATAACAGTGAAGTCGCCAGGCGCCAAATATTACGAATAATAGCATCACTACTGACTTTTATGTGCCACTGAAGATGTTACACAGTAGTTTATATCATGACTGTATAATCTACCCTGTTTCAGCGTTGTTTTATGCTTTGTATCTGCAAGTATAACTGTTGCGCATTTTGCTTCTCACGTTTTTCTTCGCGCGATGACAGACAGTAAACAGTAGCCTTTCGGGCGGCAGGACACAAGACTTGCCAGATCTTTCAAACTTGAATAGAATTTATTTTCACGTTGGCAGAGGAATTTTTATATATCCAAGCATCTTCCGCAGCTAAGATATATAGAGACTTGTTTTACTTTACCTCTAATTTCCCTGAATTCCCCAGAGTGGCGACTCAACTGTTGGGTTAAAATACTAGCTGGCGACTTTACTGTAGTAGGTATAGTGAGGTCGCCACTCGGTTTTATTTTTGTAATTTGTGCATTTATAGCCCTAATATGACACAGAATATGACACAAAATGACACAGACTTTCCAGATAGACCCTTCTAACTTTCCTGAAATCATGGATGTACAAATGTAAGTATTAACGCCACCACACGTCTGTAAATAACAAAGAAACGTAGAATTGGCGACTTCACTGTTATCTACGGTAGTGGACAAGGATACTAAACAGGTCATATCTATAAAATATTGTTTATATTAACTAAAAATCGTCTAATGGTACCCAAATTACAATGAAAATATCGTTCTGGGTCTCAAGGGGTTAAGAATGCACATAATCATAGAAGAAAAACACGAGGCATTGATTTTATGTGAAGGTTTGATTGTGAATAAACTGATGTTCTTTTCTTTCATCAGCTCGCCGGGAACTATGTGAAGAACATCAGACACATCGAGGTGACGCAGCAGGACATCAGAGTGGCGATGTGTGCTGACAAGGTAAACAAAGGCTGCCTCACGCTGCATCGGGAGGCTGGTGCGGGGACTTTGTCAGGCATGGGGTCAGCATGGAAAAAACCCATTAGATGCTGCCGTAGGAGCTGCCGTTTCCTATGTAGTTTTATATATATTTTTTATTTTTAATGGTGTGGGTTTATTTCAATGTATTTTTGAGTAAGAGGGAAATTATGGTTATTCCTATGGGTTTTACAATGGTATATAGAGTGAAATAGCCTTTGCAATAGGTCAAAATAGGGTTTATTATTGTTATTATCACAAAACTGACTACAGATTCGTGTTCAGCATGTCTCAAAACCTTTATAGACAAATTTTCACGATTATCTGAAATGTCAAAAAATGTCGCCAAAATCTGCAAAATCCCTTGCAATTTTTGCCAAAAACTCTGACTTTTTGAAATAACTCAAAAACTATGAGCCGTAAGGGAAAACTGTATAGAATAGTAAAGCTAGAGAAAGAAATGACCTTTCTTTTGAGTTATGCACAAATCAATTTGGAATCTGAATTATTGTGAAAAATGAAAGTTTATAAAAAAAAAAAAATCTCCAGTAATCATCCCCCCCACCCGTTGTGTTCCCCCCTAACCCCCCGTTGTGTCCTGCAGGTGCTGATGGACATGTTCCAGCAGGACGAGTACGGGGAGACCAGCGGCCAGCCCGAGGACCCCAACGTGGATATCTCCATCACGTTTGATGAGCTGGTGAAGGACCTCATACAGGAGAAGAAAACCTACATGAGGGAGCTTAACATGATCATCAAGGTAGCTAGTTAAATGAATTAGCTAGTGGTCAAGGATACTAAACTGGTCATATCTATAGAATACTGCTTATAGTCATTAAAATCAGGACATACAGGAGAAGAAAACCTACAAGAGGGAGCTTAACACATCATCAAGGTAGTCACATAAATAGAATATATAAACCTATATAAACACACAAAAAAAAAAATATGAAGGAAAAAAAGAATTATCAGGAAAAAAAAAGTTAATTACTCACTGTATCAAAATTGGAACCGAAAATGGAGAAATAAAATGTGACTATGGAGACGGGCCATACGAGTGTAGCTCAGGCCCTGTAAAATACAAAAAATACAACTAGATGAATACATAACCATCATGACCCTCCAGAATGTGCAGGGCCAACCACCTGAGTCCTCAAAGAATAAATAGCCTACAGGCGCTATAGGCTCAAACATAAAAAAAACAAAAAAAACAAACAAGTGTGTCAGTAGTGGGGAGATGTAAGCTGTTTTTACGAGAGGAGAGAAAAAAAAAAAAATAAGGATGAGTCCAGAACCGTTAACAGAATCTTTGTTACTTTTTTCCCCTTGGCCAGTCGTTTAAGATGCTAAAAAAAAAGATTACGTAGCAAAATCGGTAATACTTTAGAGAAAAAAATCGATATAAAAACAAACGCCAGTCATCATTAACCCCTCCACGCCCAGATCTTTCCTTTGCTAAATAAAATAGTCTGTTGTTAACCATGAAATTACAAAAAGTGACTTAATATACCAAATTAGCTAGTGGACAAGGATACTAAACAGGACATAATCCATAGAGTACAGCTTATATTCATTAAAATTGTCTAATGTAAGTGGTCAAGGATACTAAACAGGTCATGGATATAGTGGTCAAGGATACTAAACAGGTCATATCCATAAAGTACAGCTTATATTCATTAAAATCGTCTAATGTAAATGGTCAAGGATACTAAACAGGTCATGGATATAGTGTCAAGGATATTGGGGTCAAGGATACTAAACAGGTCATATCCATAGAGTACAGCTTATATTAATTAAAATCATCTAACGGAAGCTGAATGACAATGGAAATTACGTTCTGGGCCTCAAGGGGTTCAAGATTTTTTTTTTTAAAGGTGGCTTTCACTTCACTTTCACTTCACTTTCATTTCACTTTTTCACGTCACTCCCCAAACAGGTCTTTCCGATACTTTTCCGATACTAAACAGGTCATATCTATAGAATACCAGTACATATATTCATTAAAATGGTCTATGGAAGCTGAATGACAATGGAAATTACGTTCTGGGCCTCAAGGGGTTAATCACACGTCACTCCCCCAACAGGTCTTTCGAGACAAGCTGCAACAGATTCCCTCCCTCCAAGAGAGCAGCAACCGGGAACTAGAAATCATCTTCTCCAACATCACCGAGATCTCCGACTTCTCCGTCAACCTGCTGGGCTCCCTCGAGGACACCATGGAAGTCACCGAGGAGAACGAGTCTCCGGCCATCGGCATCTGTTTTGAGGAGCAGGCGGAGGTGAGTACAAGGCTAGACAACAACAAGAAATGAATGAAATAGATTTGTTATAAACTCTTGCGATGACATTAGGCTAGAGGACAACAAGAAATTAATGAATCTTAGGCTAGAGAACAACAAGAAATTAATGAATCTTAGGCTAGACAACAACAAGAAATGAATGAATCTTGGGCTAGACAACAACAAGAAATTAATGAATCTTAGGCTAGAGGACAACAAGAAATTAATGAATCTTAGGCTAGAGAACAACAAGAAATTAATGAATCTTAGGCTAGAGAACAACAAGAAATTAATGAATCTTAGGCTAGAGGACAACAAGAAATTAATGAATCTTAGGCTAGACAACAACAAGAAATTAATGAATCTTAGGCTAGACAACAACAAGAAATTAATGAATCTTTGGCTAGAGGACAACAAGAAATTAATGAATCTTGGGCTAGAAAACAACAAGAAATTAATGAATCTTGGGCTAGACAACAACAAGAAATTAATGAATCTTAGGCTAGAGAACAACAAGAAATTAATGAATCTTGGGCTAGACAACAACAAGAAATTAATGAATCTTGGGCTAGAGAACAACAAGAAATTAATGAATCTTAGGCTAGAGAACAACAAGAAATTAATGAATCTTAGGCTAGAGAACAACAAGAAATTAATGAATCTTGGGCTAGACAACAACAAGAAATTAATGAATCTTGGGCTAGAGAACAACAAGAAATTAATGAATCTTGGGCTAGAGAACAACAAGAAATGAATGAATCTTAGGCTAGAGAACAACAAGAAATTAATGAATCTTGGGCTAGAGAACAACAAGAAATTAATGAATCTTAGGCTAGACAACAACAAGAAATGAATGAATCTTGGGCTAGAGAACAACAAGAAATTAATGAATCTTAGGCTAGACAACAACAAGAAATTAATGAATCTTGGGCTAGAGAACAACAAGAAATTAATGAATCTTGGGCTAGACAACAAGAAGAAATGAATGAAATAGATTTTTTATAAACTCTTTTGAGGACATTTCCTTTGCTAGAAACCTGTACCTTCCTACGACTTAAATATTTTCAAGAGAGGAGTGACAAGACACCTCCCGAACTAAATTGGCCCACCCTAATTTCTGTATTCTCTTACTGTCTTGAAGGAAACAAAGATTGACTGTTATGTTATGTCTTACTTTTCACCAGCCAAAGAATTAGAGATAAGTGGAATTTTGTGTCATTGATAAGCATTTCTTTTTGTAAGGGAAATACATACCAAGTTCTTTTTGATGTAAGAAAAAAAATACGAGTGGTTAAATCTCAAATGTCAACAAAGCAACATTCCTTCACTTTCAGGAGGCGGAGTTTGACGTGTATGCCAAGTATGCCAGTGAGGTGCTGCGGCCGGAGGGAGCCGAGACGCTGTCCGAGGTGGTGAGCCGGCCGGACGTGAGCAATGCCTTAACCAGCGCCGGCCATGGCTTTAAGGAGGCCGTCAAATACTACTTGCCCAAGCTGCTCCTCGTGCCTGTCTACCACGTGTTTACTTACTTCAAGGACATCGAGGTCAGTGTTTTACTTACTACTAAGACATTGAGATCAGTGTTTAGACCAGACCTCATTGTTGAGTGTGTCCCATCACAGAGACATTGGTCAAAATTTCTGCATAACTATTCGGGAGGCGGCAGCAAGAGTGGTTAGCGTCACCGGGTGGCGTTCTCGAAGATCCGAGTTCGATCCCGAGTAAGACCCATAAATCCACTTAAAATATTTCTGCACCGTCGAGTGGCCTAAGAACACCCACATGCCCTGCCCATTAACTCTACCTTCGATTGTGAGTGCATCGTAGGACACAGGGGGGCGGCATGAGCCTCTAATCACAGGCGTCACTATAAAAATCCTTACTTGGAAAACCTACTTGTCATAATATTAATTAAGTAGTCAACATAAAACCAGCTACCCAACCCGCCGGGGGAGATCGAGTTGCCAGTACTGTGCCATCGTCAGTGTCCTTGCCAAAATGAATTCAGCATGCACAAGGCCCAGTGGATTAATGATAAGTCTTGTTAATGGTGTCTTATGTTTATTTACAGATGTTATTGAGCAACACGGAGTCTGAGGAGGGACGGGAGAGCCTGGAGCAAGTCAAGGGGCTGCTGTGTCCCCTGCAGAGTCAACTGGACCGCAACATTCAAAACTCACCCTACGCACCCTACCTTAAAAGAAAACTAACGTAAGTCCTCTCACTATTTATTGATGTAAGGCTTGTTTATTTGCTCTCGGGAAAGTGTACTGTTGCCTCCTCTTTTTTCGCCTTTGTTGAGCAGATTTTTCACTACCACAATAAGTCAAGTCATTCTTAACTTCCATGCTATATTGTATGTAGGTGACGAAGGGACTGTATGTAGGTATGTAGTTGCCTCTATACCTTATCAACTCTCACCTAATGACAAAGGTTTTCGTGTCCTTCTGAAGAGTAACTAATGTTATGTCATTCAGGTTTCTTTAAAGGGTTCTCAAGACAGTAAGCTGTGTCAAGATTTTTTTTGTATTTCCATAAAGCTAATATTTCAACTTGATTGTTTCCAGATTTTTTTTTTTTTTTACTTCTGAGCATAATTTTATCACGTGCTCCATTTCTAAGCTTTTTTGTTTATATAAGAGAAAATCCTTCTACTATTTATTAACCAGGAAGATGGATCAGGGAAACCTTATACAGATATTCGATGTAGATAATAATAATAATACATTTAATTTCGTAATACGTAATAATAATTTCACCCGAAGGCATACAGGAAAAAAAAAGAGTAACATTATGGTTTTAACTTCTGATTTCCTTGCAGAGAAATCAATTCCCGACACAGACGGCAAAGCAGACAACAGACCCTGATCAAGATGAAGGAATTGCAGCGCTCCATAGACGGCTGGGAGGGCAAAGTCATCTCACAGTGCTGCAACGAATTTGTCTTAGGTACCAACACTCCATTCTACTATCCCTCTTTACTCTTTTCTCCACTTGTCCATCACTCTTTACTCTTTTCTCCACTTGTCCACCACTCTTTACTCTTTCCTCCACTTGTTCACCACTCTTTACTCTTTTCTCCACTTGTCCATCACTCTTTACTCTTTTCTCCACTTGTCCATCACTCTTTACTCTTTTCTCCACTTGTCCATCACTCTTTACTCTTTCCTCCACTTGTCCATCACTCTTTACTCTTTCCTCCACTTGTCCATCACTCTTTACTCTTTCCTCCACTTGTTCACCACTCTTTACTCTTTTCTCCACTTGTCCATCACTCTTTACTCTTTTCTCCACTTGTCCATCACTCTTTACTCTTTTCTCCACTTGTCCATCACTCTTTACTCTTTTCTCCACTTGTCCATCACTCTTTACTCTTTCCTCCACTTGTCCATCACTCTTTACTCTTTTCTCCACTTGTCCACCACTCTTTACTCTTTCCTCCACTTGTCCACCACTCTTTACTCTTTTCTCCACTTGTCCATCACTCTTTACTCTTTCCTCCACTTGTCCATCACTCTTTACTCTTTCCTCCACTTGTCCATCACTCTTTACTCTTTCCTCCACTTGTCCATCACTCTTTACTCTTTTCTCCACTTGTCCATCACTCTTTACTCTTTTCTCCACTTGTCCATCACTCTTTACTCTTTTCTCCACTTGTTCACCACTCTTTACTCTTTCCTCCACTTGTTCACCACTCTTTACTCTTTTCTCCACTTGTCCACCACTCTTTACTCTTTCCTCCACTTGTCCACCACTCTTTACTCTTTCCTCCACTTGTCCATCACTCTTTACTCTTTTCTCCACTTGTCTGGTTGGTTTATGGTTTATGGTTTATGGTTTAGTAGTTCTGGTTAGTGGGTAATAAGACAGTGTGCTTTCTGACTCGTTTTGTAACTTAGATAATTTGGGTAGATTTTTGAACCTGAATGATTATTGTGAAGGACGAAATTGGAACACACACACACACACACACACATACACTCTATTATATACACACACACGCGCACATTTCCCGCGCATATTTCCCAGTGCTGCAACGAATTTGTCTTAGGTACTCCATTACTCACTCACAATTACATGACTCTCTCAATAATCACTCTTATCTCTCCATACCTCTTTACTCTTTTCTTCCCTTGTTTGGTGAGGTAATCTTGGGTAATAAGACAGTACTTTCTGACTCATTCTGTAACTTAGGAATTTCAGATAGATTGTTTGTTGAAGTTTAATTATTCACAGTCACACACACACACACACACACAGACACACACACACACACACACACACACACACACACACACACACACACACACACACACACACACACACACACACACACACACACACACACACGCACCAAATGAGATACGGAGACGGGACCCCACGAGTATAGCGCATTTCCTGTATATCACAACTAGGTAAATATACACACACACACACACGCACACACACACACACACACACACACACACACACACATGCACTCACACACCAAATGAGATACGGAGACGGGACCCCACGAGTATAACGCATTTCCTGTATATCACAACTAGGTAAATACACACACACACAGAGACACAGACACACACACTCACACACCAAATGAGATACGGAGACGGGACCCCACGAGTATAACGCATTTCCTGTATATCACAACTAGGTAAATACACACACACACACACACACACTAACATGCACGCACACACAGTTAAGAAGGAATGATTGTCCTGGAATGATATTAATTAAATGATTGTGTCTGACAGAGGGCGACCTGCTGAAGCTGGGAGCCACCGGGAGGAAGCTGACGGAGCGCCACGTGTTCCTCTTCGACGGCCTCATAGTGCTGTGCAAGAGTAACAACAGGAGGTCCTCTGTCACAGGCCAGGTGAGTCAACATAGTAGTAGTTGTTAGTAGTAATAGTAGTAATAGTAGTAGTTAGTAGTAGTATTAGTAGTAATAGTTAAGTAGTAGTAGTAGTAGTATGTAGTAGTATAGTCTATTTTTTTTAACGAGGCAAAAATTACATTCTATCTTAAGGTCTCATGCTTAAAATTATGCTTATGTGTACTCAATAATAGGGTTAACTATGATAAAATACAGCTGAAATTTAGAAGAAGCGTAGTATTCCCTTCTCCTGGCATCAAATATCAGTCAGTAAGCAGCAAGGGGGCACGATTTTTCACCTCATTAAAAAAAAAAAAGTATAGGTGTGTGTGTGTTAAATCAAAACTTCTTGGCTAATTAGGTAACCATTCACCTCATTCTCATATCATCCAATCCTCTCACTCAGATATTCCAACACTATCTTCTCATTTAACAGGGGGTCCTTATTTTAGTCACTCAATTGATAATACCCGATCAGTATTTTGTAAGGCGTTCAGGTATTTATTAGCGAATATTGAACTAATTTCATGTTGGTCTTCAGTCACAGGCCAGGTGAGAGTCTGTCAGTTAGTTGGGAACCTCATTCAGGTGTGTGTGTGTGTTAGACCTAATCTTCTTAGCTAATCAGGTATATTATGTTGTTGTTTTGTATGTATATTATGTTGTTGTTTTGTATGTATATTATGTTGTTGTTTTGTATGTATATTATGTTGTTGTTTTGTATGTATATTATGTTGTTGTTTTGTATGTATATTATGTTGTTGTTTTGTATGTATATTATGTTGTTGTTTTGTATGTATATTATGTTGTTGTTTTGTATGTATATTATGTTGTTGTTTTGTATGTATATTATGTTGTTGTTTTGTATGTATATTATGTTGTTGTTTTGTATGTATATTATGTTGTTTTCTTTCTTTTTTCCTGTATGCTTTCGGGTGAAAATATAGTTATTATTATTATTAATCAGGTAACCCTACACATCATTCTCCTATCATCCTCATATACTCCAACACTTTATCTTCTTATTTAACAACAGGGTGTTCTTTTGTAGTCACTCAATTATTAGTACTCAATCATTACTTAATTACTCAACTCATTATTACTCATTATTACTTATTATTACTATTATTTACTCTTATTATCATTATTACTTATTATTACTATTATTTACTCTTATTATCATTATTATTACTTATTATTACTATTATTTACTCTTATTATCATTATTATTACTTATTATTACTATTATTTACTCTTATTATCATTATTATTACTTATTATTACTATTATTTACTCTTATTATCATTATTATTACTTATTATTACTATTATTTACTCTTATTATCATTATTATTACTTATTATTACTTATTATTACTATTATTTACTCTTATCATAATTATTACTTATTATTACTCAAGTTACTCAATTATTATACCCAATCAATATTTTGTAAGGCATTGGAACTACACCTACAGGAACTACTCTTGTAGCTTCCTTATTTTCTTATGTTCTTATGTTGGAGGTATGTAAAACGCATCACATGGACAATTTGCACACCTCTGATATTCATCCTTGTATCTTTGCATCTCTCTGATATTCATTCCTGTGCCTGATGGTTCTCTCTTATTGCAGGTTGGAGAGTACAGGTATAAGGAGAAGTTCTTGATGAGGATGGTGGAAATTCTGGACCGGGAAGACACGGAAGGTAACGTTATCACATTGTTGTTACTCTGTTTCTTCTTGTATCTTATTCTTTATTTACTCCTATCTCTCCTCTCTTTCTATGTTTATGTGATCGTGCACTGTTATATTGTTTTGAAGCAGGGGAGTTTGTTAGATAGGGTTTAAGATAGGATAGATAGATAGGGTTTTATATAGTTTTGCACAGAGGAGTTTGTTAGATAGGGTTTAAGATAGGATAGATAGATAGGGTTTTATATAGTTTTGAAGCAGAGGAGTTTGTTAGATAGGGTTTAAGATAGGATAGATAGATAGGGTTTTATATAGTTTTGCACAGATGAGTTTGTTAGATAGGGTTTAAGATAGGATAGATAAATATGGTTTTATATAGTTTTGAAGCAGGGGAGTTTGTTAGATAGGGTTTAAGATAGGATAGATAGATAGGGTTTTATATAGTTTTGCACAGAGGAGTTTGTTAGATAGGGTTTAAGATAGGATAGATAGATAGGGTTTTATATAGTTTTGCACAGAGGAGTTTGTTAGATAGGGTTTAAGATAGGATAGATAGATAGGGTTTTATATAGTTTTGAAGCAGGGGAGTTTGTTAGATAGGGTTTAAGATAGGATAGATAGATAGGGTTTTATATAGTTTTGAAGCAGGGGAGTTTGTTAGATAGGGTTTAAGATAGGATAGATAAATATGGTTTTATATAGTTTTGCACAGATGAGTTTGTTAGATAGGGTTTAAGATAGGATAGATAGATAGGGTTTTATATAGTTTTGAAGCAGGGGAGTTTGTTAGATAGGGTTTAAGATAGGATAGATAAATATGGTTTTATATAGTTTTGAAGCAGGGGAGTTTGTTAGATAGGGTTTAAGATAGGATAGATAGATAGGGTTTTATATAGTTTTGCACAGAGGAGTTTGTTAGATAGGGTTTAAGATAGGATAGATAGATAGGGTTTTATATAGTTTTGAAGCAGGGGAGTTTGTTAGATAGGGTTTAAGATAGGATAGATAGATAGGGTTTTATATAGTTTTGAAGCAGGGGAGTTTGTTAGATAGGGTTTAAGATAGGATAGATAAATATGGTTTTATATAGTTTTGAAGCAGGGGAGTTTGTTAGATAGGGTTTAAGATAGGATAGATAAATATGGTTTTATATAGTTTTGAAGCAGAGGAGTTTGTTAGATAGGGTTTAAGATAGGATAGATAAATATGGTTTTATATAGTTTTGAAGCAGAGGAGTTTGTTAGATAGGGTTTAAGATAGGATAGATAGATAGGGTTTTATATAGTTTTGAAGCAGGGGAGTTTGTTAGATAGGGTTTAAGATAGGATAGATAGATAGGGTTTTATATAGTTTTGAAGCAGGGGAGTTTGTTAGATAGGGTTTAAGATAGGATAGATAAATATGGTTTTATATAGTTTTGAAGCAGAGGAGTTTGTTAGATAGGGTTTAAGATAGGATAGATAGATAGGGTTTTATATAGTTTTGCACAGAGGAGTTTGTTAGATAGGGTTTAAGATAGGATAGATAGATAGGGTTTTATATAGTTTTGAAGCAGGGGAGTTTGTTAGATAGGGTTTAAGATAGGATAGATAAATATGGTTTTATATAGTTTTGCACAGATGAGTTTGTTAGATAGGGTTTAAGATAGGATAGATAAATATGGTTTTATATAGTTTTGAAGCAGGGGAGTTTGTTAGATAGGGTTTAAGATAGGATAGATAGATAGGGTTTTATATAGTTTTTGCACAGAGGAGTTTGTTAGATAGGGTTTAAGATAGGATAGATAGATAGGGTTTTATATAGTTTTGAAGCAGGGGAGTTTGTTAGATAGGGTTTAAGATAGGATAGATAGATAGGGTTTTATATAGTTTTGCACAGAGGAGTTTGTTAGATAGGGTTTAAGATAGGATAGATAGATAGGGTTTTATATAGTTTTGAAGCAGGGGAGTTTGTTAGATAGGGTTTAAGATAGGATAGATAGATAGGGTTTTATATAGTTTTGAAGCAGGGGAGTTTGTTAGATAGGGTTTAAGATAGGATAGATAGATAGGGTTTTATATAGTTTTGAAGCAGGGGAGTTTGTTAGATAGGGTTTAAGATAGGATAGATAGATAGGGTTTTATATAGTTTTGAAGCAGGGGAGTTTGTTAGATAGGGTTTAAGATAGGATAGATAGATAGGGTTTTATATAGTTTTGAAGCAGGGGAGTTTGTTAGATAGGGTTTAAGATAGGATAGATAAATATGGTTTTATATAGTTTTGAAGCAGGGGAGTTTGTTAGATAGGGTTTAAGATAGGATAGATAGATAGGGTTTTATATAGTTTTGCACAGAGGAGTTTGTTAGATAGGGTTTAAGATAGGATAGATAGATAGGGTTTTATATAGTTTTGAAGCAGGGGAGTTTGTTAGATAGGGTTTAAGATAGGATAGATAAATATGGTTTTATATAGTTTTGAAGCAGGGGAGTTTGTTAGATAGGGTTTAAGATAGGATAGATAAATATGGTTTTATATAGTTTTGAAGCAGGGGAGTTTGTTAGATAGGGTTTAAGATAGGATAGATAGATAGGGTTTTATATAGTTTTGCACAGAGGAGTTTGTTAGATAGGGTTTAAGATAGGATAGATAGATAGGGTTTTATATAGTTTTGAAGCAGGGGAGTTTGTTAGATAGGGTTTAAGATAGGATAGATAGATAGGGTTTTATATAGTTTTGAAGCAGGGGAGTTTGTTAGATAGGGTTTAAGATAGGATAGATAAATATGGTTTTATATAGTTTTGAAGCAGGGGAGTTTGTTAGATAGGGTTTAAGATAGGATAGATAAATATGGTTTTATATAGTTTTGAAGCAGGGGAGTTTGTTAGATAGGGTTTAAGATAGGATAGATAGATAGGGTTTTATATAGTTTTGCACAGAGGAGTTTGTTAGATAGGGTTTAAGATAGGATAGATAGATAGGGTTTTATATAGTTTTGAAGCAGGGGAGTTTGTTAGATAGGGTTTAAGATAGGATAGATAGATAGGGTTTTATATAGTTTTGAAGCAGGGGAGTTTGTTAGATAGGGTTTAAGATAGGATAGATAGATAGGGTTTTATATAGTTTTGAAGCAGGGGAGTTTGTTAGATAGGGTTTAAGATAGGATAGATAGATAGGGTTTTATATAGTTTTTGAAGCAGGGGAGTTTGTTAGATAGGGTTTAAGATAGGATAGATAAATATGGTTTTATATAGTTTTGAAGCAGGGAGTTTGTTAGATAGGGTTTAAGATAGGATAGATAAATATGGTTTTATATAGTTTTGAAGCAGGGGAGTTTGTTAGATAGGGTTTAAGATAGGATAGATAAATATGGTTTTATATAGTTTTGAAGCAGGGGAGTTTGTTAGATAGGGTTTAAGATAGGATAGATAGATAGGGTTTTATATAGTTTTGCACAGAGGAGTTTGTTAGATAGGGTTTAAGATAGGATAGATAGATAGGGTTTTATATAGTTTTGAAGCAGGGGAGTTTGTTAGATAGGGTTTAAGATAGGATAGATAGATAGGGTTTTATATAGTTTTGAAGCAGGGGAGTTTGTTAGATAGGGTTTAAGATAGGATAGATAGATAGGGTTTTATATAGTTTTGAAGCAGGGGAGTTTGTTAGATAGGGTTTAAGATAGGATAGATAGATAGGGTTTATATAGTTTTGAAGCAGGGGAGTTTGTTAGATAGGGTTTAAGATAGGATAGATAAATATGGTTTTATATAGTTTTGAAGCAGGGGAGTTTGTTAGATAGGGTTTAAGATAGGATAGATAAATATGGTTTTATATAGTTTTGAAGCAGGGGAGTTTGTTAGATAGGGTTTAAGATAGGATAGATAAATATGGTTTTATATAGTTTTGAAGCAGGGGAGTTTGTTAGATAGGGTTTAAGATAGGATAGATAGATAGGGTTTTATATAGTTTTGCACAGAGGAGTTTGTTAGATAGGGTTTAAGATAGGATAGATAGATAGGGTTTTATATAGTTTTGAAGCAGGGGAGTTTGTTAGATAGGGTTTAAGATAGGATAGATAGATAGGGTTTGATATAGTTTTGAAGCAGGGGAGTTTGTTAGATAGGGTTTAAGATAGGATAGATAGATAGGGTTTTATATAGTTTTGAAGCAGGGGAGTTTGTTAGATAGGGTTTAAGATAGGATAGATAGATAGGGTTTTATATAGTTTTGCACAGAGGAGTTTGTTAGATAGGGTTTAAGATAGGATAGATAGATAGGGTTTTATATAGTTTTGAAGCAGGGAGTTTGTTAGATAGGGTTTAAGATAGGATAGATAAATATGGTTTTATATAGTTTTGAAGCAGGGGAGTTTGTTAGATAGGGTTTAAGATAGGATAGATAAATATGGTTTTATATAGTTTTGAAGCAGGGGAGTTTGTTAGATAGGGTTTAAGATAGGATAGATAGATAGGGTTTTATATAGTTTTGCACAGAGGAGTTTGTTAGATAGGGTTTAAGATAGGATAGATAGATAGGGTTTTATATAGTTTTGAAGCAGGGGAGTTGTGTAGATAGGGTTTAAGATAGGATAGATAGATAGGGTTTTATATAGTTTTGAAGCAGGGGAGTTTGTTAGATAGGGTTTAAGATAGGATAGATAAATATGGTTTTATATAGTTTTGAAGCAGGGGAGTTTGTTAGATAGGGTTTAAGATAGGATAGATAGATAGGGTTTTATATAGTTTTGCACAGAGGAGTTTGTTAGATAGGGTTTAAGATAGGATAGATAGATAGGGTTTTATATAGTTTTGAAGCAGGGGAGTTTGTTAGATAGGGTTTAAGATAGGATAGATAGATAGGGTTTTATATAGTTTTGAAGCAGGGGAGTTTGTTAGATAGGGTTTAAGATAGGATAGATAGATAGGGTTTTATATAGTTTTGCACAGAGGAGTTTGTTAGATAGGGTTTAAGATAGGATAGATAGATAGGGTTTTATATAGTTTTGAAGCAGGGGAGTTTGTTAGATAGGGTTTAAGATAGGATAGATAGATAGGGTTTTATATAGTTTTGAAGCAGGGGAGTTTGTTAGATAGGGTTTAAGATAGGATAGATAAATATGGTTTTATATAGTTTTGAAGCAGGGGAGTTTGTTAGATAGGGTTTAAGATAGGATAGATAAATATGGTTTTATATAGTTTTGAAGCAGGGGAGTTTGTTAGATAGGGTTTAAGATAGGATAGATAGATAGGGTTTTATATAGTTTTGCACAGAGGAGTATGTTAGCTAAGGTTGAAGAGACTAATGGAAGCAAGAAATAGCTTTGTGAATAGACATAACTTAGGAGATTCAGTTTCTATTTCTCCCATGTAGATGTGATGATGGACTGTTATATTGTTTGAAGCAGAGTTAGCTAAGGTTGAAGTAACTAATGGAAGCAAGAAATGACTCTTAATAGACATCACTTGGAAGGTTCAGTTTGTTTGAAGCAGAGGATTATGTTAGGTAGGGTTCAAGAGACTGGTGAAAGCAAGAAATAACTGTTAGTAAGTTTTGTCTAATTTGTGATTTTTAAGTAATATCTGGAAGTATCATGTCATTGTGAATTGGCTGAAATAGGGATTTCTAATCATTGTAACTGAAAACTGCTCCCAGATTCGTGTTCAGCATGCCCGAAAACTGCTCCCAGATTCGTGTTCAGCATGCCCGAAAACTGCTCGGAACAAATTTTCAAGCAAATCTATTTTTCAAAAAAAATTGCAAATTTTGCAAGGGGTATGCCTTGATTTTTTTTTTAAATTGCGTTTTTTTCAATAACTAAAAAACTTGGCAGATAAGTGCAACATGTATAGAGAAGTAAATATGAAGTAGATCAAAGGTTTTCATATGGCGTAAAGCAAAAAAATATTGATTGGTAAATAACCGAGAAAATAACATACTCGTACATTTATACAAAATATCAATTTTCTCGACCACCATGAGGTGTTTTGACAAGCCGATTACTGCATCATGTAGAACACCTCAAATATACATTTTATGCAATGAAATGATAGTGAAAGCATGAGGGAAAAATTACTTGTATGGTTATTATTTTTATTTAGAGATTTTATTTTTAGATTTTTTATACGGAGATTCGTCGTGAGATTCAGTTTCTTTGATCGTATTCATGCTTCACACTGCAGTGAGAATTTATACAAGGAAGTGATAGTGCAAGAATGAGGGAAATACAACTTTGTTTGCCCTTTTTTTTTTACAAGTGAGGAAATAATGGTTAAAGAATGGGTGAAATACAACTTTTTTGCCCTTTTTTTTTTACAAGTGAAGAAATAATAGTGGAAGAATGGGTGAAATACAACTTTTTTGCCCTTTTTTTTTTTACAAGTGAGGAAATAATAGTGGAAGAATGGGTGAAATACAACTTTTTTGCCCTTTTTTTTTTACAAGTGAGGAAATAATAGTGGAAGAATGAAGGACATACAACTTTTTTGCCCTATTTTTTTACAAGTGAGGAAATAATAGTGGAAGAATGAGTGAAATACAACTTTTTTGCCCTATTTTTTTACAAGTGAGGAAATAATAGTGGAAGAATGGGTGAAATACAACTTTTTTGCCCTATTTTTTTACAAGTGAGGAAATAATAGTGGAAGAATGAGTGAAATACAACTTTTTTGCCCTATTTTTTTACAAGTGAGGAAATAATAGTGGAAGAATGGGTGAAATACAACTTTTTTGCCCTATTTTTTTACAAGTGAGGAAATAATAGTGGAAGAATGGGGTAAATAATACTTTTTTTGCCCTTTTTTTTTACAAGTGAGGAAATAATAGTGAAAGAATGAGGGAAATACAACTTTTTTTTTTCTTCTTTTTTTTTAGCCTTGTGTTTTGCCTTTTTTTTTATATAGAAGTGAGGAAATGATAGTGAAAAAATGAAGGAAATAAGACTTCTTGCCTTTTTTTTTGGCCTTTTTTATTTAGAAGTGAGGAAATGATAATGAAAGAATGAGTGAAATACAACTTTTTTTTTCTCCTTTTTATTCCCTTTTTTTTTTAACTTATTGTTTTGCCTTTTTCATTTAGAAGTGAGGAAATAATAGTGAAAAAATGAAGGAAATTAGACTTCTTTGCCTTTTTTTGCCTTTTTTGCCTTTTTTTATTTACAAGTGAGGAAATAATAGTGGGAAAATGAGTGAAATACAACTTTTTTTTCTCCTTTTTTTTCCTTTTTTTTTTTAGCCTTTTGTTTTGCCTTTTATTTAGAAGTGAGGAAATAATAGTGAAAAAATGAGTGAATAATTACTTATATGTTTTATTTATTTATTTAGAGGCGAGACATTCATTTGAGAGGGGGAGGGATTAACTCTATATGATTTTCACGCATAGTAATAATTATAGGTTAGTATTATTATTATTATTATTAGTGTTCAACAATGTGTTCTGTGTTCTGTGTTCTGTCTTCTGTATGGTTGATGTTGGGTCCTGGTACACCTGGCTAATCCACTCCCTAGGCAATACACTAATAATAATAATAATAATACTAACCTACATAATAGTGTAAAATGACATGTATACTTTTTTTTATATCCAGAGGTGAGACATTCGTTTGAGATCCGGCCGCGAGACCAGCCCAACGTTGTGCTGCTGGCCAAGAATACCGAGGACAAGAACACCTGGATGGCTGCCCTCGTCATGCTCAACACTCGAAGGTGAGAGAACATAAGAACATAAGAAAATAAGGAAGCTACAAGAGGCCGTGAGAGAGAGAGCGAGAAGAGAGTGAGCGTGAGCGAATGAGAGAGAGAGAGAGAGAAGGTGGGGTTGTTATTTGATGAGGGAAGGTGGGGTTGTTATTTGATGAAGGAAGGTAGGGTTGTTATTTGATGAAGGAAGGTGGGGTTGTTATTTGATGAGGGAAGGTGGGGTTGTTATTTGATGAAGGAAGGTAGGGTTGTTATTTGATGAAGGAAGGTGGGGTTGTTATTTGATGAAGGAAGGTAGGGTTGTTATTTGATGAAGGAAGGTGGGGTTGTTATTTGATGAGGGAAGGTGGGGTTGTTATTTGATGAGGGAAGGTGGGGTTGTTATTTGATGAGGGAAGGTGGGGTTGTTATTTGATGAAGGAAGGTGGGGTTGTTATTTGATGAAGGAAGGTGGGGTTGTTATTTGATGAGGGAAGGTGGGGTTGTTATTTGATGAGGGAAGGTGGGGTTGTTATTTGATGAGGGAAGGTGGGTTGTTATTTGATGAAGGAAGGTGGGGTTGTTATTTGATGAAGGAAGGTGGGGTTGTTCTTTGATGAAGGAAGGTGGGGTTGTTATTTGATGAAGGAAGGTGGGGTTGTTATTTGATGAAGGAAGGTGGGGTTGTTATTTGATGAAGGAAGGTGGGGTTGTTATTTGATGAAGGAAGGTGGGGTTGTTATTTGATGAAGGAAGGGGGGTTGTTATTTGATGAAGGAAGGTGGGGTTGTTATTTGATGAAGGAAGGTGGGGTTGTTATTTGATGAGGGAAGGTGGGGTTGTTATTTGATGAGGGAAGGTGGGGTTGTTATTTGATGAGGGAAGGTGGGGTTGTTATTTGATGAAGGAAGGTGGGGTTGTTATTTGATGAGGGAAGGTGGGGTTGTTATTTGATGAAGGAAGGTGGGGTTGTTATTTGATGAAGGAAGGTGGGGTTGTTATTTGATGAAGGAAGGTGGGGTTGTTATTTGATGAAGGAAGGTGGGGTTGTTATTTGATGAGGGAAGGTGGGGTTGTTATTTGATGAGGGAAGGTGGGGTTGTTATTTGATGAGGGAAGGTGGGGTTGTTATTTGATGAAGGAAGATGGGGTTGTTATTTGATGAAGGAAGGTGGGGTTGTTATTTGATGAAGGAAGGTGGGGTTGTTATTTGATGAAGGAAGGTGGGGTTGTTATTTGATGAAGGAAGGTGGGGTTGTTATTTGATGAAGGAAGGTGGGGTTGTTATTTGATGAAGGAAGGTGGGGTTGTTATTTGATGAAGGAAGGTGGGGTTGTTATTTGATGAGGGAAGGTGGGGTTGTTATTGGCTGGTCCTTTTTATCGAAACCGAACAAATTGTACACTAACCGACCCTAACCGACCCTAAAACCAGGGCTCAAACAAGGTTAATGTTGGTTCTGAAGGTGGTGGGGGTATGCAGGGTATCTCTACATGCCCTTAGCAAAATTTCAGATCAATACCTGGTCGCTAAGTGGTCAAAACCGGCCATTTATATCTGCTTCTCCCGGGGCCAACCTCGGACATTTGATGCCGGAAAAAGTGTGTGTGTGTCACGGCCTTTACCTAACCTTACCTTACCTTACCTTACCTTACCTTACCTTACCTTACCTTACCTTACCTTACCTTACCTAACCTAACCTAACCTGAACCTAACCTTACCTAACCTTACCTTACCTTACCTTACCTAACCTTACCTAACCTAACCTGAACCTAACCTTACCTTACCTTACCTTACCTAACCTAACCTAACCTAACCTTACCTTACCTTACCTTACCTTACCTTACCTTACCTTACCTTACCTTACCTTACCTAACCTAACCTAACCTAACCTGAACCTGAACCTTACCCTTACCTAACCTAACCTTACCTAACCTAACCTCACCCCCCTACCCCCAACCCTACCACCCGGTTTCGTTCAGTTTCGGTCGGTTTTGGTAAGGAGTAGTACCGGTTTTTATTTGATGAGGGAAGGTGGGTGTGTTTAGGGAGGGAGAAGGGGGTGGTGTGTAGGAAGGGGGGAGGTGGTGGTGTGTGCAGGGAGGGGGAGGAGGGTGTTATTTACTGAGGGAAGGTGGGGGGGTGCAGGGAGGGGGAAGGAGGAGGTGTTATTTGCTGAGGGAAGGTTGGGTTGTGCTGTTGGATGGAAGTAGTAAAAGTCTTGTCCCATTGTGGCTGCTGTATTGTTGAAGTGTCATGTATGGTAACTTAATATCTCCCCCTTTCTCTCCCACAGTATGTTAGAACGAACCCTAGATAGTATATTACTAGACGAGGAAAAGCAAACTTAACTTGACAACTTAGTAACTTCAATTCTAACTTAGTAACTTTAGCAAAACTTAATAGCCCCTTCTATCTCCCCCACAGTATGTTAGAACGAACCTTAGACAGTATATTACTAGACGAGGAGAAGCGGCTAACATAATTTTAACTTAATTTATTCATATATGTGGAAAGATAAGCATTAACCCATGGGCTGCGGGTGGACTCTTAAGAGGTTTCTCTGGTGGGCTGCGGGTGGACTCTTAAGAGCGGGGTTTTTAAAGGCATACCAAAACCGCGGGCTTTAACCCAGGCGGCTACAAATTGGTGTGTGTGTAGTACAACATGGCAACTCGAGATATGCGAGCACATGCGAGATATACGAGATATACGCGATATTACGCTCTAACCCATAGCGTATACGGGCGGATATTCGCCCGGGAAATCTCGCTGCGCGACACCAATCTAGCCATACGATGCAGTTTGCGCCACATTTTTCAACTACGGAACCCCCCCCAGTCATATTTTGGGGGGTCAAATATATATGGCCGGGTGCGCTACAACATTCCCTACACGCTGATGTAGTTTTTATCGATTTTTGCAAGGGTCGTCAAAATGACCATACCCTTCGCCCAGGGCTTAGGTGTATAAAGCATACCCTTAGCTTGTTAAGGGTTAAGGCCTTATAATAACTTAATTCCTCCTTCTTATCTCTCCCACAGTATGTTAGAACGAACCTTAGACAGTATATTACTAGTCGAGGAAAATAGCTAACTTAATTCCTCCTTGTATGTTAGAACGCACCTCAGACAGTATATTGAAAGTTGAGCTCTGAGGCCATATAATAACCTAATTCCTCCTCCTCTATCTCCCCCACAGTATGTTAGAACGCACCATAGACAGTATATTACTAGACGAGGAGAAGCGGCTAACTTAATTCCTCCTTGTATGTTAGAACGAACCTCAGACAGTATATTGAAAGTTGAGCTCTGAGGCCTTAAAATAACCTAATTCCTCCTCCTCTATCTCCCCCGCAGTATGTTAGAACGAACCTTAGACAGTATATTACTAGGCGAGGAGAAGCGGCTAACTTAATTCCTCCTTGTATGTTAGAACGAACCCTAGACAGTATATTGAAAGTTGAGCTCTTGAGGCCTTATAATAACCTAATTCCTCCCTCTATCTCCCCCGCAGTATGTTAGAACGCACCCTAGACAGTATACTACTAGACGAGGAGAAGCAGCACCCCCTCAGACTGCCGGACCCCTCGGTGTACCAGTTCGCCATGGAGGACTCTGAGTCAAACATCATCATCGAGGAGAAGGAGAACTCGGGCACGCCGCTCATCAAGGTGCGTACTCGTGGGTTTTTAGTTGTGGTTGTTGTTATGCAGTGTAGTATTGTTGTTATTATTATTATTTTTTTTACACATTTCTTTCATTGTGTCTACACTTACTTATCTCTTCATGGTTACATCACAGTTAGTTAGTAGTTTATTGACAAAAACAAAAAAACAAAAAATATATATATACACAAAACATGTCAGTAACAATAACGAAACAATACGAAAACGGTTATTTTTTTTTTTTTTTGTCCAACATGAAATTAATTCAATATTCCTTAAAGTAGTAGAGGGCAAAATACAATGCTAAATTTAACTGACACTATTTGTATGTAGTACCTTGCATACAAACACACACATACAGATCATTTCTTGTTTTGTTTAAACACTTCAAGACATATAACAAAAAAAACAAAATATAAAATACATGAAACACATCACAAAAACTTGAAACATAAAAACAAAAACAAAAAAGAAAACACAAATTACACAACACATACAACACATACAACACATACACCACATACAACACATACAACACATACACCACATACAACACATACAACACATACACCACATACAACACATACAACACATCAACAATACAACCAACACAACAACACATACACACAACATACCAACAACAAACACATAACACACACACAACAACACATTCACACACCATAACATACACAAAAACACATACAACACATACAACACATACAACACATACAACACATACAACACATACAACACATACACCACAACAATACAACATAACACATCACACATACACACATACAACACATACACACATCAACAATACAACAAACAACATACAAACACACATCAACACATCAACACATACAACACATACAACACATACAACACATACAACACACACAACACATACACACATCAACACATACAACCACATTCAACACACAACACATACAACACATACAACACATACAAACCACATACAACACATACAACACACATACACCACATACAACACATACAACACATACAACACATACAACACATACAACACATACAACACATAACAAAACATCAACACATACAAACATACACACACAACACATCAACACATACACACATACAACACATACCAAACACATCACACATACAACACATAACATACAACACATCAACACATACAAACTACAACACTACCCACATACAACACATCAACACATACAACACATACAACACATCACACATCACATACATAAACACAATACAACACATACAACACATCAACACATACAAACACATACACATCAACATACACATACAACACATACAACAATACAACACATCAACACATACAACACATACACACATACAACACATACAACACATACAACACATACAACAACATACAACACATACAAACACATACAACTACAACACATACACACACATACAACACATACAACACATACAACACATACACACTACAACAAACACATACAACACATACAACACATACAACACATACAACACATACAACACATACAACACATACAAACACATACAACAATACAACACATACAACCACAATCAACACATACAAACACATACAACACATACAACACATAACACATAAAACAACACATCAACACATACAACACATACAACACATACAACACATACAACACATACAAAACAACACATACAACACATACACACATCAACACATCACAAACACAATACAACACATACAACACATAACACATAACACAAAACACATACAACACATACACACATACAACACATACACATCAACACATCAACACATACAACACACAACACATACAACACATCAACACAAACACAACAACAACATACAACACATCACACACATACAACACAACAACACAATACAACACATACAACACATACAACACATACAACACATACAACACATACAACACATACAACACATACAACACATCAACACATACAACACTACAAACATACAACATACAACACACAACACATACAACACATCAACACATACACACATACAACACATCAACACATACAACACATACAACACATACAACACATACAACACATACAACACATACACACCATACAACACATCAACACATACAACAAACACATCACACACATACAACACATACAACCAACAACAACAAACATCAAACATACACACATCAACACATACAACACATACAACACATACAACACATACAACACATACAACACATACAAAACATACACACATACAACACATACAACACATACAACACATACAACACATACACACACATACAACCACATTCAACAATACAACCATACAATCATACAACACATACAACACATACAACACATCACACACATCACACTACAACAAACATACAACACATACAACACATACAACACAATACAACACATCAACACATACAACACATACACATACAACACATACAACACATACAACACATAACCACACCATACAACACATACAACACATACAACACAACAAACACATACACACAAAACACATACAACACATACAACACATACAAACACTACAACACATACAACACATACAACACATACAACACATACAACACATAACACAACACATCATACACATACAACACATACCAACACATACACACATACAACACATCAACACATACAACACATACAACACATACAACACATACAACAACAACACATACAACACATACAAACAAACACAATACAACACATCAAAATCAACACATACAACACATACAACACATACAACACATCAACACATACAACACATACAACACATACAACACATACAACACATACAACACAACAACACATACAACACATACACCATACAACACATCAACACATACAACACTACACACATACAACACATCAACAACAACACATACAACACATCAACACATACAACACATACAACACAACAACCACATACAACACATACAACACATACACACATCACACATCAACACATACAAACACATACAACACATACAACAAATACAACACATACAACACATACAACACATACAACACATACAACACATACAACACCATACAACACATCAACACATACACATCAACACATACACAAAATACAACACATACAACACATACAAACACAAACAACACATACAACACATACAACACATACAACACATACAACACATACAACACATCACACATAAAACACATACAACACATACAACACATACAACACATACAACCATACAACACATCAACACATCACATCAACACATAACACATAACACATACAACACATACAACACATCAACACAACAACACATACCCTACAACACATACAACACATACAACACATACAACACATACACACATCAACACATCAACACATCACACATACACACATACAACACATACAACACATACAACACATACAACACATACAACACATAATCAACACATACAACACATTATCAACACATACAACACATACAACACATACAACACATACAACACATACAACACATACAACAACAACACATACAACACACACATACAACACATACAACACATACAAACACATACAACACATACAACACATACAACACATACAACACATACAACACATTATCAACACATACAACACATACAACACATACAACACATCAACATCAACACATACAACACATACAACACATACAACACATACAACACATTATCAACACATACAACAACACACATACAACACATACAACACATACAACACATACAACACATCAACACATCACAACACATCAACACATACAACACACAACACATACAACACATACAAACAACATCAACACATACAACACATACAACACATACAAACAATAAAAACACATACAACATACAACCATACAACACATCAACACATACAACACATACAACACATACACACATACACACATCAACACATACAACACATACAACACATCAACACAACAAACACATACAACACATACAACACATGCAACACATACAACACATACAACACATACAACACATACAACACATCAACACATACACACATCAACACTACAACACATACAAACATCACAACACATCAACACATACAACACATTCAACACATACAACACATACAACACATCAACACATTCAACACATACAACACATACAACACTTTCAACCAACAACACTAACACATCACACATCAACACATCAACACATACAACACATACAACACTTCACACATCAACACATACAACACATTCAACACATCACACATACCCAACACATCAACACATCAACACACACCACCACAAACATCAACACTCACACTCAACACAACAACACATCAACACAAACCATACAACACATACAACACATACAACACATACAACACATACAACACATACAACCATACACACATACAACACATACAACACATACAACACATACAACACATACAACACATTCAACACATACAACACATACAACACATACAACACATACAACACATACAACACATACAACACATACAACACATACAACACATACAACACATACAACACATACAACACATCAACACATACAACACATACAACACATACAACACATACAACACATACAACACATACAACACATACAACACATACAACACATACAACACATACACACAATACAACACATACAACACATACAACACATACAACACATACAACACATACAAACATCAACACATACAACACATACAACACATACAACACATACAACACATTCAACACATACAACACATACAACACATACAACACATCAACACATACAACACATACAACACATACAACACATACAACACATACAACACATCAACACATCAACACATACAACACATCAACACATCAACACATACAACACATCAACACACAACACATCAACACATACAACACATCAACACATACAACACATTCAACACATTCAACACATTCAACACATACAACACATACAACACATTCAACACATCAACACACATTCGGCGATGAATTTTTTCACATTTTTTTTTTTTTTTACAATCTTTTTTTGGTTTTTATTTTGCACCTTTCTTTTATTCCTATAGTGGGCGAGGAGCTAACATGAATTTACAGGAACTACCACGTGTAGGTCTCAGGGCCTCTTGTAGCTTCCTTACGTTCTTATGTTCTTATGACATCTCACATCATTTAAATTTGTCTCACATCATTTAAATTTGCTATCTTTTTTTTTTTCATTTTTTTTCACCTTTCTTTTATTCCTGTATTGACCCTATATGACCTAACCTTAATGGCCCTACTTAACTATAATGGCCCTATATGACCCGCCTCCCCTCTCCTAACCACCAGGGTGCCACGTTACCCAAGTTGGTGGAGCGCCTCACCTACCACATGTACGCCGACCCCATGTTTGTGCGCACCTTCCTCACCACCTACAGGAGCTTCTGTACACCCATGGTAAGTCATCATCAGCATCAGCATCATCATGTTTCTGTTTAACGTCAGATTTTCCCATAATGTGTTGTGAGGTTAGATCTAAGGTCAACGATGTGCTTCCAATGATCTCTATCCATATATCCTCAACCTCTTCAACGCCCATACTACCAGATCTGCCTCCATGTCTTCTTTGGCCTGTAGTGTTATGCTCCTAAGTATGCATAACCCATTCATGTAGCAGGTCATAGGGTAGGAGTGTATGGTTGGAGGATAAGGAGAAACGGTTCTTGCTCGGACGCCGCTTGTCGCTTGGTCGGTTTTTTATTATTTTTATTTTTTATTATTATTTTTTAAGCCTAGTTGTGCCAGTAGAGTAGCCAAGTTCTGACCTGTTGTTCTCCCTCGTAGGACCTTCTGGAGTTACTGATCCAGCGCTTTGACATCCACGAGCCTGAGTTGCCGGAGGTCAGCGAGGAGGAGACGCCGGAGATGCAGAACCAACACCTCTCCATCAACAGGGAGATCATGAAGCGCTTCCGCAAGGAGTACTCACAGCCTGTACAGTTTAGGTAAAGCATAGGTGTTGTGTTGTGTTGTGTTGCATTATTGTGTGTTGCATATTGGTGTGGGAAAGTTAAACTAGGTAATTAATACTAGGGAATTAATACTAGTAACTAAACTAGGTAAAGCATAGGTGTTGTGGTGTGGGTGTGTGAAGGGAGGGTAGGGTCTTTTTGTTACTGTATGTGTGTGTGTGTATGTGGGTGTTTATGAAGCGCTTCTGAAAGGAGTACTCACAGCCTGTACAGTTTAGGTAAAGGAGTATATTGTGTTTCTGGTGTGGGAAGGAATTGTGTGATGGGAGGGAGGGATCTTTTTGTTACTGTATGTATTTATCTAGTTGGTAAATGTGTGTGTGCGTGTGTGTGTGCTTCCGAAAGGAGTACTCACAGCCTGTACAATTTAGGTAAAGAAGTGTGTTGCTTTATTGTGTTGTGTTGTGTTGCATATTGGTGTGGGAAGGGAGGGAGGGGTATTTCTGTCACTGTATTTACCTAATTGTGATATACTAGGTAAATACAACTAGTTAAATACAGTAACAAAAAGACCTCTCTCTCTCTTACTGTATGTGTGTGGTGTGTGTTCATGCATCTGTAAAGTGAGGTCAAACAATGGCTCAGTGTTGTTGTATTGATCTTTATTACTGCAGAAAAACAGGACATTTTGTGACGAGAGTTGCTCACATTTAGCGTTTTTTTTTTTTTTTCCCTCGTGATTGAATTTGAGCTTTCGAATATAATTGTAGATTGATCATCTGATGCTAATTTTTTTTTTTTTTTTTTTTTTTTATACTTCAGTTAGCAATAGCAAAAAAAAGCTCTTATGATTTTCTATAGTATACTTTATTATTCATTTACAATTTTCTTTCGAATTTGTACATCATTTCAAGGTAAACATTTCCTCTTCAGAGTTTTAAATGTGTTGCGTCATTGGGTCGACTACCACTTTTACGACTTTGAGCGTGACCAATCCCTGCTGGAGAACCTGACCAGCTTCCTGGACAAGGTCAAGGGAAAGTCCATGCGCAAGTGGGTGGAATCCATCACCAAGATCATCCAGAGACGGGTGAGTGTGGGTCATCTTTGTTTATCCTCCATGCTTTTCCTATACTTTTGTTTTTCTATCCTCCTCCCTCCTTCCTTCCTTCCCTTCCTCCTTCCTTCCTTCCTCCTTCCTTCCATTCCCTTTCCTTCCCTTCCCTTCCCTTCCCTTTCTCTACCCTTTTTGCCTCTTCTCTTCTCTTCCCTACCCTTCCCTTTCCTTCCCTTCCCTTCCCTTCCCTTCCCTTTCTCTACCCTTTTTGCCTCTTCTCTTCCCTTCCCTTCCCTTTCCTTCCCTTCCCTTCCCTTCCCTTTCCTTCCTGACCTTCCCTTCCCTTTCTCTACCCTTTTTGCCTCTTCTCTTCCCTTCCCTTCCCTTCCCTTCCCTTCCCTTCCCTTCCTGACCTTCCCTTCCCTTTCTCTACCCTTTTTGCCTCTTCTCTTCCCTTCCCTTCCCTTCCCTTCCCTTCCCTTCTCTTCCCTTTCCTTCCCTTCCCTTCCCTTCCCTTCCCTTCCTCTACCCTTTTCGCCTCTTCCCTTCCCTTCCCTTCCCTTCCCTTCCCTTCCCTTCCCTCCCTTCCCATCCCTTCCCTTCCCTTCCCTTCCCTTCCCTTCCCTTCCCTTCCCTTCCCTTCCCTTCCCTTCCCTCCCCTTCCCTCCCTTCCCTTCCCTTCCCTTCCCTTCCCTTCCCTTCCCTTCCCTTCCCTTCCCTTCTTTTTCCTCCTTGTCTTTCCTATACTTTCCTTTCTCAACCCTCCTCCCTTCCCTTCCTTTCCCTTATTTTTCCTCCTTGCGGGTCATTATTCCCTGCCTTCCCTCCTTGCCTTTACTATCCTTTTCTTTCTATTTATCAAAAGATAGATAGAAATCTTTTTAACTATCAAAAATATGATACTAATAAAATTAATTATATTTTCACCCGAAGGCATACAGTAAAAACAACAATAACAACAACATTTACAAACATGAGTAAATGAACTTGTAGAATGTGATCTATAATTATAATATCTACTACTTCACAACATTTTATTGGACCACTGGGACAGATTCACACCTTGTCCTTCCCATTTATTTAAAAAAAAAAAAAAAATCTTCCATTTTTCCTTTTCTTATTTATTTCATTTTCTTTTCATTTTTTCTTCTATTTTTCCTTTTCTCGTTTATTTCATTATCTCTTAATTTATTTCATTTTTTCCCCTCATTTTTCCTTTCATTTATTTCATTTTTTTTTCATTTTAATTTTTCTTTCATTTTTCCTTATCATTTATTTCATTTTCTTTTGATTTATTTCCTTTTTTTTCTTCCATTTTTCCTTTTCTCATTTATTTCATTATCTCTTCATTTATTTCCTTCTCATTTATTTCATTATCTCCATTTATTTCCTTCTCATTTATTTCATTATCTCCATTTATTTCCTTCTCATTTATTTCATTATCTCCATTTATTTCCTTCTCATTTATTTCATTATCTCCATTTATTTCCTTCTCATTTATTTCATTCTCTTTTCATGTATTTCCTTTTTCCATTTTTCCTTTTCTCATTTATTTCATTATCTCTTCCTTCATTTCCTTCAGTGCAACGAGGAGCAGCGAGAGATCACCTTCAGCCTAAACCGGTCGCCTCCCTCACCCAAGTGGCACATCAAGCTCGAGGAGAAGGACTGGGAGGCCATCCTACCCATGGACGCCGGGGGAACCAATGCCAATGTAGGTTACTATTGTTTACTTACTAACTAACTAACTAACTAATAAACTAACATCACTAATATTCCTGTCCATGGGCTGATAGTAGTGATAGTAGAACAAGAAGTAACGGATTCAAACTGGAAAAGCGTAGATTTAAAAAAGAAATAGGGAGAAACTGGTTCACAAATAGGGTGGTGAATGATTGGAATGGACTCAGTCGTCAGGTAGTCAATGCGGAGTCTATAGGGGTCTTTAAAAGGAGTCTGGATAATTTCGTGGATGGGGATGAAAAGTGGATGTAGGTAGTGTTATTATGGTAACAGGAACTACCTCGTGTAGGTCTCACAGCCTCTTGTAGCTTCCTTAGGTTCATATGCTCTTATGAAAATAGTGAAGGGTTCTGCATTGTAATTCTTATACTTATGTTTGATGTGTTTAGCAGCCCGACTATGTGCGACCCTTGCTGATGCTGCACCCTATTGAGATCGCCCGGCAGCTGACCTTGCTTGAGTTTGACCTGTACCGCGCGGTGAAACCCTCGGAGCTGGTGGGGACACCCTGGACCAAGGAGGACAAGGAGAAACGCTCACCTAACTTGCTCAAACTTATATACCACACAAACAATGTAAGCAAGTTTTTATGACTTTTTAGTTTTATGTCCTTTTTATTTTTGTCTTTTTAGTTTTTGTCTTTTTAGTTTTGTCATTTTTTTATGCATTTAGTTTTTGTCTTTAGTTATGTTATTTTTTTTGTCTATTTAGTTTTTGTCTTTTTTTATGTCCATGTTTTATGTCATTTTTTGTCTATTTAGTTTTTGTCTTTTTTTGTCAATATAGTTTTTGTCTTTATTTGTCAATTTAGTTTTTGTCTTTTTTTGTCAATTTAGTTTGTGTCTTTTTTTGTCAATTTAGTTTTTTGTCTTTTTTTATGTCCATGTTTTGTCTTTTTTGGTCTATTTAGTTTTTGTCTTTTTATGTCCCATGTTTTATGTCATTTTTGTCTATTTAGTTTTTTTGTCTTTTTATGTCCATGTTTTATGTCTTTTGGTCTATTTAGTTTTTGTCTTTTTATGTCCATGTTTTGTCATTTTTTTGTCTATTTAGTTTTTTTGTCTTTTTATGTCCAGGTTTTGTCTTTTTTTGTCTATTTAGTTTTTGTCTTTTTTTATGTCCAGGTTTTATGTCTTTTTTTTTTTGTCTTTAGTTTTTGTCTTTTTTTATGTCCAGGTTTTGTCTTTTTTTGTCTATTTAGTTTTTGTCTTTTTTTATGTCCAGGTTTTATGTCTTTTTTTTTGTCTTTAGTTTTTGTCTTTTTTTATGTCCAGGTTTTATGTCTTTTTTTTGGTCTAGTTTTTGTCTTTAGTTTTGTCATTTTTTGTCTATTTAGTTTATATGCCTTTTTAGTTTTTTGTCTTTTTCTTATGTCTATTTAGTTTGTCTTTTAGTTTTTTGTCATGTGATTTTTTAGTTTCTGTACACAAACCACACAAACAATGTAAGCAAGTTTGTGTGTCGGTCCCGCTACATATATATATATATTTTTTTTTCGTTGGAGCCTATAGTGTCTGTAGGTTATTTTACTTCTTTTTTTTTGACATAGGATCCTTGAGCTCCAACCCTTCCTCCTTTTCCTCCTCTATAATGCTGCTCGGGGCTTTGTAACAGTAGTAATTAAGAGGATCTTGCTCTATAATTTGATTCTGATTTTATGAAATGTGAATTGTATTAGTAATGATTGGGAGATTATTAATTTCATATATATTTTGATAAAACTGTCTTCGTAAAGTTTGTTGGCTATATAAGTAGAAAAAAAACTGAGAATTTGCAGTGCTGAGAAATTATCAAGTCAAGTGATCAAATTCTATCAGTTCAAGTTATCATGTCATCAAGAATGTATTGTTAGATCTGTGGTGCATTGAGAGACATTTAATTGCTTGTATTGTGAGAGGTAATTCATTCTACAGATCTTGTTTATACTCACCTGTGTGTGTGTGTGTGTGTTTGTGTGTGTGTGTGTGTGTGTGTGTGTGTGTGCATCAGGTACACATTATCTTCTTACTTAAAATACATATTATATGCAAACTAATTTATCATGGTCAACTCAGCTTTACTTATATAATTTGGGAGATGTCTTGTTACTTGTTTGTACTAACCTGTGTGTGTGTGTGTGTTGCAGGTGACAAGGTGGTTCATGAGGTGTATAGTGGACACGGAGAACTTTGAGGAGCGAGTGTCGGTGATGTGCCGCATAGTGGAGATCATGGTCATGTTCCACGACCTCAACAACTTCAGCGGCATATTCGAGATCCTGGGTGCTCTGGGATCCTCCGCCGTGCACAGACTGGAGCACACAAAGATGGTGAGTATATATGGTTACTCAGCTATTTGTCACTCACAGTCCTTTACATATATACCTTAAACCTGATCTTATACTCTTACTTTACTCTATACTTCATACTAGCCATTTAGCCTTAGTATAATGGACTATATATATATATGAATGAAAGAAGTGTTAGGACAATAAATAAATAATATAGATTAATAATGAATAAATGTGAGACCGTGAGACCCAGAACGTAATTTCCATTGTAATTTGGGCACCATTAGACGATTTTTAGTGACTATAAGCAATGTTTTATAGATATGACCTGTTTAGTATCTTTGCCCATTAACTAACTTGGTATATTCAGTTACTTTTCGTAATTTTATGGCTCGACAACAGACATTTTTTTATAGCAAAGGAAAGATCTGGGCGTGAAGGAGTTAATAGCTGGTGAGTATTTTCTGAGTATCTTAGTGAGTATCTTTGCCTCAGTGTAAAGAAATATATGGGTTAAAAAGGTGTCAGGAAAATGAGGCATCAGACTTATAGAACTCTTTTAGATGGGTGCCGGGCTAAAAGAAATACAAAATAATATATATGTGGTGTTAGGATAATAAGGCATCAGAGCTATGTAATGCCTCTAACCCCTTCACGCCCAGATCTTTCCTTGGCTATATAAAATCATCTGTTGTCGAGCCATTAGATTACAAAAAGTAACTGAATATACCAAATTAGTTAGTGGACAAGGATACTAAACAGGTCATAGCTATAAAACATTGCTTATAGTCACTAAAAATCATCTAATGGTACCCAAATTACAATGGAAATTACGTTCTGGTTCTCAAGGTGTTAAGCCTCAGTCTTCTTCTTGTGACGTTTGACGCTTAGTATCGCTTCATAGGTCCTCTTCAACTTTTTCTCCTTCGTTAACAAACTTTTCCCTCTTCACCTGGGATGCTAGTAAGACATTTTCATTAGTTTTTGTATCCTTATACTAACATCCTAATTCATTGTGTCCTTTGTGTTGTTGTCTCCCAGCACTGCGTTAGGAACAGTGTAAAGGAATATAGTGGTTAAAAAGGTGTTAGAACAATAAGGCATCAGAGCCTTGGAGTGCCTTTAAATAGGTGGCCAGACAAACACCCATTATATTCTAAACTCTAAAGTCCCATGATTTTTGTCTCGTCTAATTTTTATATATATATATTTTTTGCTTTAGTTCTTAAGTTAATTTACTCATGTTTGTATATACAGGGTGTAACACGAGTCTCTGCAAATATTGAGACAGATGATATAGCGTATAATTCTAAGTAGAAAATGTTCTATACACATATGCTACATGGGAACAGCAGGGCTGTAATAAGCACTACTGTAAAAGGCTACTTGGCAAAATGTTGGAGCGGGGGAGGAAGGAGGGGAAGGAGGCGAGTCACTACCTCCTCACCAGCTCAGAGACGATGCCAAGTAGCCTTTTACAGTATTGCTTATTACAGCCCTGCTGTTCGCATGTACTGCTTATTTGGTAAATAATAAGTCCATTAATACCAATTGTGTTGTTAAAAGCTAAATTAATGTTCCATTTCAAGTAAAAATTATGATTAAATAATTCAAAATTTCACCGAGTGGCAACCGCGAATGCACCTCCATACCTTGCATCGCTGTGACAATACCGGCCGCAGTGATTTTTTACAATTCATCTCACGTCTAAAGGAAGCTTCAAAAAGCATATGTGCATAGAGCATTTTCTACTTAGAATTGTACGATATAAAATTATCATCCGTCTCAATATTTGCAGAAACTTGTGTTACACCCTGTATTGTAGTTTTTTAAATTTTACTGTATGACTGCGGGTGAAAATTATATTATTATTATCATTATTATCATGTATTGCTTGCTTTTAATACTTGCTGCATTAACCCCTTCATGCCCAGATTTTTCCTTTGCTATATAAAATTGTCTGTTGTTAGCCATAATATAACGAAAAGGAACTGAATATACCAAATGACCCAGTGGACAAGGATACTAAACAGGTCATAGCTATAAAATATTGCTTATAGTCACTAAAAATCGTCTAATGGTAGCAAAATGACACCAAAAATAACGTTCTGGGTCTCAAGGGGTCAAGTACTGATCCATGCTTGCCTCTCCCCTGCAGGAAGTGTGGAAGAGAATCATTCCAGCGCAGTTGAGAATATTCGAGGAGGCGTCGGAAATCTGCGAAAACCACTGTAAAAAGTACCAAGAAAAACTACGCTCTATTAATCCTCCTTGTGTTCCATTTTTTGGTAAGTTTTGTTCAGGAGTTACTCAGCTATTGTCACTCACAGTCCTCTTATATATACCTTAAACCTCATCTTATACTCTTACTTTACTCTATACTCTTACTTTACTCTTACTTTACTCTACACTTCATACTTTATACTACTACTAAGTTACTTCACTCTATACTTTACTCTTACTTTACTCTTACTTTACTCTACACTTCATACTTTATACTACTACTAAGTTACTTCACTCTATACTTTACTCTTACTTTACTCTTACTTTACTCTACACTTCATACTTTATACTACTACTAAGTTACTTCACTCTATACTTTACTCTTACTTTACTCTTACTTTACTCTACACTTCATACTTTATACTACTACTAAGTTACTTCACTCTATACTTTACTCTTACTTTACTCTTACTTTACTCTACACTTCATACTTTATACTACTACTAAGTTACTTCACTCTATACTTTACTCTTACTTTACTCTTACTTTACTCTACACTTCATATTTTATACTACTACTAAGTTACTTCACTCTATACTTTACTCTTACTTTACTCTTACTTTACTCTACACTTCATACTTTATACTACTACTAAGTTACTTCACTCTATACTTTACTCTTACTTTACTCTTACTTTACTCTACACTTCATACTTTATACTACTACTAAGTTACTTCACTCTATACTTTACTCTTACTTTACTCTTACTTTACTCTATACTTCATACTTTATACTACTACTAAGTTACTTCACTCTATACTTTACTCTTACTTTACTCTTACTTTACTCTATACTTCATACTTTATACTACTACTAAGTTACTTCACCTTATACTTTACTCTTACTTTACTCTTACTTTACTCTATACTTCATACTTTATACTACTACTAAGTTACTTCACCTTATACTTTACTCTTACTTTACTCTTACTTTACTCTATACTTCATACTTTATACTACTACTAAGTTACTTCACCTTATACTTTACTCTTACTTTACTCTTACTTTACTCTATACTTCATACTTTATACTACTACTAAGTTACTTCCCCTTATACTTTACTCTTACTTTACTCTATACTTCATACTTTATACTACTACTAAGTTACTTCACCTTATACTTTACTCTTACTTTACTCTTACTTTACTCAATACTTCATACTTTATACTACTACTAAGTTACTTCACTCTATACTTTACTCTTACTTTACTCTTACTTTACTCTATACTTCATACTTTATACTACTACTAAGTTACTTCACCTTATACTTTACTCTTACTTTACTCTTACTTTACTCTACACTTCATACTTTATACTACTACTAAGTCACTTCACTATACTTTACTCTTATTTTATTCTATACTTCATACTTTATACTACTACTAAGTTACTTCACTCTATACTTTACTCTTACTTTACTCTTACTTTACTCTTACTTTACTCTACACTTCATACTTTATACTCCTACTAAGTTATTTCACTATACTTTACTCTTACTTTACTCTTACTTTACTCAATACTTTATACTCTTACTTTACTTTATACTTTACTCAATACTTCTTTATACCCTGTTTAGCACTCCTGTCTCCTGCCTGTCCTGTCTTGAACTTCGTATGTGTGTTTCTCTCCTCCTTATATCTCCATTCTCTTATATATTGCATCTCACTTGTGTATTTCTCCTCTAGGAATGTACCAGAACAACATACTTAACTCTATACGTCATACTATTTATACCCTGTTTAGCATTATAACCCTGCCTGTCTCAATGTCTCATGTTTATTTCTCCTCACATTATCGTCTTATTATATACCGTCTATTGATCTCACTTGTGTATATCTCCTCTAGGAATGTACCAGAACAACATACTTTACTCTATACGTCATACTATTTATACCCTGTTTAGCATTATAACCCTGCCTGTCTCAATGTCTCATGTTGATTTCTCCTCACATTATCGTCTTATTATATACCGTCTATTGATCTCACTTGTGTATATCTCCTCTAGGAATGTACCAGAACAACATACTTTACTCTATACGTCATACTATTTATACCCTGTTTAGCATTATAACCCTGCCTGTCTCAATGTCTCATGTTGATTTCTCCTCACATTATCGTCTATTATATACCGTCTATTGATCTCACTTGTGTATATCTCCTCTCTAGGAATGTACAAAATGCCTCACCACCTTTTCTCTTCTTCACGTACCCAAACCACCTCAATCTCCTCACTCTTTCTTTAACATATACCACAAACCTCATCTTTATACCCTGTTTAGCACTCATGACTCCTGCCTGTCCTGTCATGCATCTCACATTATATTATTGGTTACTCAGGTATTGTCACTCAAGTCTTTTAATATATACCACAAACCCTATATTTATACCCTTACTTTACTCTCTACTTCATACTTTACACTCTTTATAACTTTATACCCTGTTTAGCACTCCTGTCTCCTGTCATAGAAAATAAGGAAGCTACAAGAGGCAGTGAGACCTACACGTGGTAGTTCCTGATACTTTACACTACCTACATCCACCTTTCTTCCCCATCTATGAAATTATCTGGCCTCCTTTTAAAACTCCCTATTGTCCTGTCCTGCATCTCAATTGTGTGTTTCTTCTCCTGCAGGAATGTACCTGACCAACATCCTGCTGATCGAGGAAGGCAACCCGGACTTCCTTCCCCGGGCGGCAGAGGGACTCATCAACTTCTCCAAGCGGCGGAAAGTTGCCGAGATCACCGGCGAGATCCAGCAGTACCAGAACCAACCCTACTGCCTCGAGGTGGAGCCGCGGATCAGGGTGAGTGTTGCTTTCTATCCCCTTTGTTTGTGTTGCTCTTGGCCAGTCCTTTGTGATGTAAAAAACAAAAACAAAAAAAAGAGGAGGAATTTTTTTGTTTTTGCCATTTGGCCATTTCTTTGACTTTGTGATGTTTGAAAAAGAAGAAGAAGCTGTTCCTGGCATCTCCTTCCTTATTGTCACCCTTCACCACCACCACCACCACCACCACCACCACCACCACCACCACCACCACCACCACCACCACCACCACCACCACCACCACCACTATCATCATCAATCATCATCGTCCTTAGGCAGGAAAATGGGAGGAGGAAGACCTATTTTTTTAAGTATCCTTCGCTTGGTTTACAATCCTTCAGAGTCCTTCACGGGCCTCTTCGCTCCTTCACGCATCCTACAGGAGTCATGGGAGGGCATTAGAAGTCTCACAGGATTGCTATAGTATTACTAGGTTTTTATAAGTACTTTGACAATCGCATGGGTGGCTTAAATAGGGATTAATAATACTATTACTAATACTGAAAATGCTAATACTGATCGTTGTATTGAAGTAATGATTAATCTAGCAATGCCTATCATATTTTTATGTCTTGTAGTAAGTTTTGTCTGATTTGTGATTTTTAAGGAATATCTGGAAGTATCATGTCATTGTGAATTGACTGAAATAGGGATTTCTAATCATTGTAACTGAAAACTGACTCCAAATTCGTGTTCAGCATGCCCGAAAACTGCTAGGAACTAGTTTTCAAGCAAATCTATTTTTCAAAAAATATTGCAAATTTTTCAAGGTGTGCCCCTTGAAAAATTTGCAATATTTTTTGAAAAATAGATTTGTTTGAAAATTTGTTCCTAGCAGTTTTCGGGCATGCTGAACACGAATCTGGAGTCAGTTTTCAGTTACAATGATTAGAAGTCCCTATTTCAGCCAATTCACAATGACATGATACTTCCAGATATTCCTTAAAAATCACAAATTAGACAAAACTTACTACAAGACATGAAAATATGATAGGCATTGCTAGATTAATCATTACTTCAATACAACGATCAGTATTAGCATTTTCAGTATTGTTATTATTATTATTAATCCCTATTTGAGCCACCTATGCGAAAAATGTGTGTGGGTGTATAATTATATAATCTAATCTTTAAGTAGTAAGAAATTGATGGTTTATGAGTTCTTATGTGTATATGTTCTATTGTAATTTGTATTATTATTATTATTATTATCATGTGGTATTATAAGTGTGTGTACTTATAATTATTGTATAAATACGATGGTTTTGGTGAGTACAAGTACTACAATCTGTGCTGTTTTGGCATGTTGGAGTGACTTATTATTGTGTGGAGGGGCTGGAGGTAACCATCGGATAATTCAGCCTCGGCTAATTCGACCCAGGTCTCCCCCCAATTAGTTCGAATTAGAGAGAGTTTACTGTATATGATTTTTTTTTATATGGTAAGGGCATATTTGGGTATATTTCTCATGTTTTTTTTATGGTATGGGCATATTTGGGTATATTTCTCATGGGAATTTTATGGTATGGGCATATTTGGGTATATTTCTCATGTTTTTTTTATGGTATGGGCATATTTGGGTATATTTCTCATGTTTTTTTTATGGTATGGGCATATTTGGGTATATTTCTCATGTTTTTTTTATGATATGGGCATATTTGGGTATATTTCTCTTGTTTTTTTTATGGTATGGGCATATTTGGGTATATTTCTCTTGTTTTTTTTATGGTATGGGCATATTTGGGTATATTTCTCATGTTTTTTTTATGGTATGGGCATATTTGGGTATATTTCTCATGGGAATTTTATGGTATAGGCATATTTGGGTATATTTCTCATGGGAATTTTATGGTATGGGCATATTTGGGTATATTTCTCATGTTTTTTTTATGGTATGGGCATATTTGGGTAT
>JACEEZ010006965.1:115000-150000 GCA_016584305.1 Chionoecetes opilio | reverse complement strand
GTAGGGAAGGGAAGGAAAGGAAAGGAAAGGGGAATATATGGAAGGGAGGGGAGGGAAGGTAGTGGGTGGATTTTGAAGGTTGTGATGGTGGTGATGGGAGAGAGAGAGAGGAGAGAGAGAGAGAGGAGAGAGAGAGAGAGAGAGAGAGAGAGAGAGAGAGAGAGAGAGAGAGAGAGAGAGAGAGGAGAGAGAGAGATTGTTGAGTGACGTCATAGTGATGTAAGTGATGGTGGTGGTAGGTGTTCTCTCTCTCTCTCTCTCTCTCTCTCTCTCTCTCTCTCTCTCTCTGTGCCTGTCTCTTTTCTGTCTGTGTTGATTTGTCTCTGTCCTATCATTCTGTCATTCTCTAAATTTCTCTCTCTCTCTCTCTCTCCTCTCTCTCTCTATCTCTCTCTCTCTCTTCTCTCTCTCTCCTCTCTCTCTCTCTCTCTCTTCCTCTCTCCTCTCTCTCTCTCTCCTCCTCTCCTCTCTCTCTCTCTCTCTCTCTCTCTCTCTCCACCTACGCATCCAAACCAACGCACTCCACTTTCAACCTTCTCTCCACTTGCTATAAGGACGAAAATCCACCTTCCTCTGATGTCCCTACCACCACCACCACTACCTCCCTCCTCCTCCTCCTCCTCCTCCTCTCCTCCTCCTCCTCCTCCTCCTCCTCCTGTCCTCCTCCTCCTACCCACCACTATACCACCTTCTCCTCCTCCTCCTCCTCCTCCTCTCTCTCTCTCTTCGCCTACATCTACGTTACTCATTTTCATAATTACCATCATCATCATCATCATTATCCTATTTTCCTTCATTCCCTATTTTCTTCTCCCTTCTATTTATTCAGTCCCTATTTCCTCGTCCTTATTTTCCATTTTTGTTCCTATTTTCTTGTTTTTTCTCTTATTTCTTATCTTTAATCCCGTCTTTTATCTTTCTTTTATCTTTATTTCCATCTTTTTAGCTTTCTTTTATCTTTATTTCCATCTTTTAATTTTCTTTTTTTCTTTATTTCCATCTTTTTATCTTCTTTTATCTCTATTTCCATCTTTTTCTTTCTTTTATCTTTCTTTTATCTTTATTTCCATCTTTTTCTCATTCTTTTATCTTTATTTCCATCTTTTTGTCTTTCTTTTATCTATATTTTATCTTTATTTTATCTTTATTTTATCTTCCTCTATCTTTATTTCCATCTTTTTATCTTTCTTTTATCTATATTTCCATCTTTTATCTTTATTTCCATCTTTTTATCTTTATTTTATATTTATTCCCATCATCATCATCATCATCTTAATCTTATTTCCCTTCATTCATGTCCTTATTATCACGTTTTTCCTCTAATTCCTATCTTTATTCCTATCTTTCTTTATCTTCTTTATCTTTCTTTATCTTTATTCGTTATCTTTATGCTTTATTTATTTATTTTTCTTTTATTTTTTTTTTTCTTTTTCTATTATTCTCATCTTTCTTATCTTTTATCTTCCCTTTACCTTAATAACACCTTTTTTCCTCATTTCCCTATTTTTAATTCCCATCACAATTTTCTTTTACATCCTCACTTTATTGACTGAGCGTTAGTGTGATGTTCATTAATTTCTACTGTGCATCTCTCACGTGAGGACACATAACAGTCCTCGTAGTCTGCTCGAACTTCCTCATTCTCCTTCCTCGGGTACACTAGTGACATGTCCATCCATGCCACTTCACCTATATCCACCTTCACTTCTATTTATCATCTTTCTCATTTCATTCCATTCGCTTTCTATCTATCTTTACACTTTTTCTCTTCGCCTACATCTTATTCCATTTAATTTCTTTATTTCTATTATTTTTTCTATCTTATATTACTCTATTCCTTTCATTCATCTATCATTTTATCTTTATTTCCTATTCTTTTATTCTTTCCCTCTTATTTATTCTCTATTGTTATTTCTCTCTTTATTTCATTTTTTTCCTTATTTCCTCTATCTTTATTCTTCTCTATTTTTATCTTAATCCTATCTTATTATTTTATTTCTTCTATTGTTATCTTTATTTCCATCTTTTTAGTCTTTTTTATATTTATTTCCCTTCATTTATTGTCTTTTCTTCTATTATTTCCTATTTCTTCATTATGTCCTTTTATCTCTATTTTCCTCTTTCCCTTCTTTTGTCCTATCTTTCCTATTATTTCCATTTTCTTCATTTGTCTATTTACCTTCATTATTGTCTTATTTCTCATTGTGTCCTATTTATCATATGTATTTTCTTTATGTCTACTTCCTTCTTATTGTCATTTCTTTATTGTCCTATTTCCTATATGTCCTATTCTTCTATTTTCCTACCCTTCCATTATGTTTCTTATTCTATTTTAATTCTATGTTCCCTCATAGTCTATTCCTCATCTTCCTATTTCCCTTCATTATGTCCTATTTCTCATTATTCCTATTTCCTGTCAATTCTATCCTTCATACTTTCTATTTCCCTTACTTTATTGCTATTTCCTATGCTTATGTCTATATTCTTTTTCATATTACTATTTCGCCTTCATTATTTCCTATTCCCTCAGTATGTCTATATTCGTCATTTTTTCCTATTTCCGGCTACATTATTGCCAGTTCACTCGACTGCCATCTATATGTTTCCTCAGTGCCTATATCAATGCTTTCATTTCATATTGTCATTTCCTTATATTGTCCATTCCTATTATTGTCTATTTCTCGTTGTCCATTTCTTATCTCTATTTCAGTTACATTAATGTCTGTAGTATGTCAATTCTTCATTATTGTCCTATTTAGTCATTGTCCTATTTCCACTATCAGTTATCCTATTGTCCTTATTGTTATTTCCCTTCTTATTGTCCATTTCCTTCTATTTCCTCTTTCCTTCATTATTGTCCTATTTCCCTTATTATTGTATTCCCCTTGTCTATCCCCACCTTTCATTATTGTCCTATTTCCCTTCATTATGTCCTATTCTATTATTGTTATTCTTTGTCCTATTTCCCTTCATTATTGTCCTATTTCCCTTCATTAATGTCCTATTTCCCTTCATATTGTCCTATTTCCTCTTCATTATTGTCCTATTTCCCTTCATTATTGTCCTATTTCCCTTCATTATTGTCCTATTCTTCCCTTCATTATGTCTATTTCTTTGTCCTATTTCCCTTCATTATTGTCCTATTTCCCTTCATTCTATGTCCTATTTCCCTTCATTTTGTTTTCCCTATTTTCCCTTCATTATTGTCCTTATTTCCCTTCATTATTGTCCTATTTCCCTTCATTATTGTCCTATTTCCCTTCATTATTGTCCTATTTCCCTTCATTATTGTCCTATTTATTTTCCCTTCATATTGTCCTATTTCCCCTTCATTATTGTCCTATTTCCCTTCATTATTGTCCTATTTCCCTTCATTATTGTCCTATTTCCCTTCATTATTGTCCTATTTCCCTTCATTATTGTCCTATTTCCCTTCATTATTGTCCTATTTCCCTTCATTATTGTCCTATTTCCCTTCATTATTGTCCTATTTCCCTTCATTATTTGTCCTATTTCCCTTCATTATGTCCTATTTCCCTTCTATTTATTGTCCTATTTCCCTTCATTATTGTCCTATTTCCTTCATTTGTCCTATTTCCCTTCATTATTGTCCTATTTCCCTTCATTATTGTCCTATTTCCCTTCATTATTGTCCTATTTCCCTTCATTATTGTCCTATTTCCCTTCATTATTGTCCTATTTCCCTTCATTATTGTCCTATTTCCCTTCATTATTGTCCTATTTCCCTTCATTATTGTCCTATTTCCCTTCAGTATTGTCCTATTTCCCTTCATTATTGTCCTATTTCCCTTCATTATTGTCCTATTTCCCTTCATTATTGTCCTATTTCCCTTCATTATTGTCCTATTTCCCTTCATTATTGTCCTATTTCCCTTCATTAATGTCCTATTTCCCTTCATTATTGTCCTATTTCCCTTCATTAATGTCCTATTTCCCTTCATTATTGTCCTATTTCCCTTCATTATTGTCCTATTTCCCTTCATTATTGTCCTATTTCCCTTCATTATTGTCCTATTTCCCTTCATTATTGTCCTATTTCCCTTCATTATTGTCCTATTTCCCTTCATTATTGTCCTATTTCCCTTCATTATTGTCCTATTTCCCTTCATTATGTCCTATTTCCCTTCATTATTGTCCTATTTCCCTTCATTATTGTCCTATTTCCCTTCATTATTGTCCTATTTCCTTCATTATGTCCTATTTCCCTTCATTATTGTCCTATTTCCCTTCATTAATGTCCTATTTCCCTTCATTATTGTCCTATTTCCCTTCATTTATTTCCTCTACTTTTCCCTTCATTATTGTCCTATTTCCCTTCATTATTGTCCTAGTTTCCCTTCAGTATTGTCCTATTTCCCTTCATTATTGTCCTATTTCCCTTCATTAATGTCCTATTTCCCTTCATTATTGTCCTATTTCCCTTCATTTTGTCCTATTTCCCTTCATTCCTATTTTGTGTCCTATTTCCCTTCATTATTGTCCTATTTCCTTCATTATTGTCCTATTCCCTTCATTGTCCTATTTCCCTTCATTATTGTCCTATTTCCCTTCATTCTTGTCCTATTTCCCTTCATTTTGTCCTATTTCCCTTCAGTTATTGTCCTATTTCCCTTCATTATTGTCCTATTTCCCTTCATTATTGTCCTATTTCCCTTCATTATTGTCCTATTTCCCTTCAGTATTGTCCTATTTCCCTTCATTATTGTCCTATTTCCTTCATTATTGTCCTATTTCCCTTCATTCTTGTCCTATTTCCTCTTTGCTATTTTTGTAGTCTATTTCCCTTCATTATTGTCCTATTTCCCTTCATTATTGTCCTATTTCCCTTCATTGTCCTATTTCCCTTCATTATTGTCCTATTTCCCTTCATTCTTGTCCTATTTCCCTTCATTTTTGTCCTATTTCCCTTCATTATTGTCCTATTTCCCTTCATTATTGTCCTATTTCCCTTCATTATTGTCCTATTTCCCTTCATTATTGTCCTAATTCCCTTATTATTGTCCTATTTTCCCTTCATTAATGTCCTATTTCCCTTCATTATTGTCCTATTTCCCTTCATTATTGTCCTATTTCCCTTCATAATGTCCTATTTCCCTTCATATTGTCCTATTTCCCTTCATTATTGTCCTATTTCCCTTCAGTATTGTCCTATTTCCCTTCATTATTGTCCTATTTCCCTTCATTATTGTCCTATTTCCCTTCATTATTGTCCTATTTCCCTTCATTATTGTCCTATTTCCCTTCATTATTGTCCTATTTCCCTTCATTATTGTCCTATTTCCCTTCATTAGTGTCCTATTTCCTTCATATTGTCCTATTTCCCTTCATTAATGTCCTATTTCCCTTCATTAATGTCCTATTTCCCTTCATTATTGTCCTATTTCCCTTCATTAATGTCCTATTTCCCTTCATTAGTGTCCTATTTCCCTTCATCATTGTCCTATTTCCCTTCATTATTGTCCTATTTCCCTTCATTATTGTCCCTATTATCACGTTTTTTCTCTTATTCCTATCTTTATTCCCATATTTTGTCTTATCATCCTTTACCGTTATGCTTTATCTTCATCTTCGTAGTTAATATCACTTTTATTTCCTCGTTTTTCCTCATATTCCTCATCTTTGTTCTCCTTTTATATTTCTTTATCTCCATCTTCCTATTTATATAAGTAATGTATTTATATAAGTAATTATTTATATAAGTAATGTATTTATATAAGTAATGTATTTATATAAGTAATGTATTTATATAAGTAATGTATTTATATAAGTAATGTATTTATGTAAGTAATGTATATAAATATAAATAGGAGGATAAGGAGGATAAATACATAATAGGAAGGATAAATACATAAGTAATGTATTTATATAAGTAATGTATTTATATAAGTATAAAGTAATAAGGTTGTGTTGGGGTGGTGGGGAAAGGGTGTTGTGGTAGAAAGGGGTTGTGTGTGTATTGGGGAAGTATTGAAGTTGGGGTGATTTCATGAGAGAGGGGAAAGAGGGGTGTAAAGAGGGGAGGTGTGGAATTAAGAGGGGAGTTTTATGACAGGTGTAGTGACGTTGTGTGTGTGTGTGTGTGTGTGTGTGTGTGTTCATCTAGTTGTTGTATTTTACAGGGCCAGAGCAATGCTCGTGTGGCCCCGTCTCCATATCAACATTTTTATCATTCATCCTTAGAGCTTAGTGTTGGGGGAAGCCACCACCCCGGAGAGCAGGTCACAAACCCCGGCTAACACCCGGTACCCATTCACTGCTGGGTGGACAGGGGCTCGGGTTTTAAGAAAACAACCCATCTGTTTCTGCTCCGCCCGGGGATCGAACCCGGGACTTCTCAGTTGTGAACCGAGCGTGCTTCCCTTACACCACGGAGTACCCTAAGAGGAGTGTGTGTGTGTGTGTGTGTGTGTGTGTGTGTGTGTTGTGGTGTGTTGTGTGTGTGTGTGTGTGTGTGTGTGTGTGTGTGTGTGAGCATCTATGAAGACACTGAAATATAACTTGCTCTGTCCGTAGACTTTTATTTTTATATAAATCTAGCTATAAAATGAAATAATAAAATCGACAAAAATGAAACAAAAGCAAAGGAGGAGGAGGAGGAGGAGGACATAGGCTTAGAGGAGAAGGGAAAACGTAGGTAGTGATTCTGGTAGTGGTAGTGGTGATGGTGATGGTGGTGATGGTGATGGTGGTGGTGGTGGTGGTGGGGGGGGGTAAATAAAGGAGGGGTGAGGAAACGAAGGGGGGGAAGGGAAGCAGGAGTGAATGAAAGGAAAGAAGAAGGGAGAAACAAAAAGAAGGGAAGTTAAGGAGGAGGAGGAGGGAGGAACGAGAGGAAAGAGGAGAGGAGAGGAGGCAAGGGTGAGTGGGGTGAAGGAGAGAGGAGACGAGACAGGACGCAAGAAGGAAGAGGAGGAGAAGGGATGGGAAAGGGTGATGAGGCAAGGATGATGGGTGAAGGAAGGAGGAGGAGGAGGGAAGGGTGAAATGAGTGAAGGAAGGAAAGAGGAGAAGGATGAGGACGAAGGAAGGAAGGAAGAGGAGAAGGGAAGGTGTGAATGAAGGAATGAAGGAAGGAGGGGAGGAGTGAATGAAGGGAAGGAGGAAGGGTGAAGGAAGAGAAGAGGGAAGGGTGAGAAGGGTGAAGAAGAAGGAAAGAGAGAAGGATGAGGAGAGGAAGAGGAGAAGGAGAGGAGAAGGGTGAATGAAGGAAGAGGAGGCAGGAGGAGGAAGAGGAGGAGGGAAGGGTGAATGAAGGAGAGGAGGAAAGAGAGAAGGATGAAGAGAAGGAAGGAAGGGAGAGAGAAGGGAAGGGGAATGAGGAGAAGGAGGAGGAGGAGGGTGAATAGGAAGAGGGAAGGTGAATGAAGGAGAAGGAGGGAAGAGGGTGAAGAAGAGGAGGAGGAAGGAAGGGAAGAGGAGAGGAGGAAGGAAGGGTGAATAGGAAAGGAGGAGAGGAGGGAGAGAGGAGGAGAGGAAGAAGGTGAATGAAGGAGGGAGGAGGGAAGGAAGGGTGAATGAAGGAGGAGGAGGAAGGAAGGGTGAATGAAGGATGAGGAGGAAGGAAGGGTGAATGAAGGAAGGAGGAGAGGGGTGAAGGAGGAGGCTGGTGAAGGGGAGGCTGGGAGCTGGGCTGCGCACGGTTCTAGGTGGGTGGAGGACTGGGTAGTCAGTCTCCTCTCACTTCAGTCTCGGAGGAGGGGATCTGAGAGGCACACACACGCCCCAACACGCCCCCCACACACTGCCCCCTCCCCTCCGACGCCCCCCACGCCCCCTGAAGCCCCCCAACCCGCCCACCGCCATTCATAGACACCACCAGACCCTAACCTTCGGGAGAGAAAAAGGATCAGAAACCAGAATCGGACGTCCTATCTAAAACCTTTGGGATGTTAGGGTCTTAGGGCTTTGAGTGTGGTGTCTGGTGTGGTGGGGGAGTGTTAAGGGTGCGTTTATAGTGTGCTAAGTGTCCTAAGGGCTTGTGTACGACGAAGGGCTTGCCGTGGGAGTGCTGCTGAAGAAGAGGAGGTGTGAACGTGGGTGTTGAAGTGTTGTGACTGCTTGGACTGTTGTGCTCGAAGTGGTGGTGTTGTGGTGGTGTTGGGGTGACCTGGCGTTGGTGGTGGTGGTGTGTGGCGTGGTGTTGGTGGTGTTGTGACCTGGTGTTGGTGGTGGTGTTGTGGACTGCTAAAGGGCTCTAGTGTGGGAAATATCGTTGGTTGGGTGTTGCTCTTCGCCCCCAAGACTTACTTCTACAGGAGACCGATGTTGTAACCCTGCTGGAACATAAGAACATTAGAAAATAAGGAAGCTACAAGAGGCCGTGAGACCTACACGAGGTAGTAGAACAGAGAGAGAGAGAGTTAGAGAGAGAAGTATCGGTGGTTCTGTGTCCCTCTACAACACTATACCGATGTAGAAAACCTACTGGAACGGAGAGAGATACAGAGAGATAGAGAGACAATAAGCAGAAGAGAGAGAGTTAGAGAGACAGTATGAGAATGACAACGTGAGGACAAGGGCAGTGGTCGTTAACACAGCACCGTCTGGACTACAACACAACACGAGAGGACATCCATGGGGCGCCCTTACACCACACTACTGCCGGTGCTGGAGTTACCGTGTGTTGCGGGAACCGAGGCTGCTTTCCCGCCAAACAGGGGAATGAGTGAGGGGCGGGAAGCACAGCGAACTGAGAGAGCCTGCAGTGCCCGAGGTTTGGCCGGGAGAGAAAGTGAGGCCCGCGTTCCTTCGTGTGAGTGGTGCTCCGATAACCTGACCTTGAATATGGTTGTTATTACCTCACTGCTGACTTACTGAAGGGGTAGAGAGAGAGAGAGAGAGAGAGAGAGAGAGAGAGAGAGAGAGAGAGAGAGAGAGAGAGAGAGAGAGAGAGAGAGAGAGAGAGAGAGAGGCGTAGACAGAGGGAGTGAAGAGAAGAAAAGTGAAGAGAGAAATAGAGAAACGCTTGAAAGAAGAGAAGAGAAGTGAAGAGAGGAGTAGAGAAACACGTATGATAAAGTTAGTGGCGGCGTTAGAGAAGAGAAGAGAATAAAAGAGAAGTGAAGTGAACAGAAGAGAAGTGAATAGAGGAGAAGAGAAGAGAAACACGAATTAGTGGCGGCTTTGAAACACAGAGAGGAAAAGTGGTGTGTGTGTCGTTACTTATACCGTCCTTGACACACACACACACACACACACATACACATATACATACACACACACACACACCAGTGACCAGTACCGTGGGTGCGTGTGGGTGGTGTGGGCGTGGGGATGAAGTAACCAAAGTGGGCGTGCTAGAACTCCACCCGGCGTTCAGTGTGGCGGTGGAGGTGCCTTCCCCGGTGGACTGCAGTGTGGAGGTGGTAGTGGAGGAGTGCCTGCTGGAGGGTGGGTGGGTGGGCTCTAGTCTGGCCCACCCGCCCACCAGGCATGAAGGGCGTCGTCGCGGTCTGGCTACCCTCTGTCCCACCCACGCCTGTCACCTCGCAGCCATGTGTCGCTGTCTCAGGCTGCTGGAGTCTTGCTGCCAGGTACTGACCACCACATCACGACCTTACACCCTTACACATCACACCCACACACACTCACACCCTTGACACACACATGCTTCACCCTCACACCTCATCCTTCTCACTCCTTACCTCACAGTCCTCTCCTTCACATCCTCACACCTTACACTCACACTCACACACCCTTACACACACACACCACCTCCTCACACCCACACAGCCTCACCTTACACAGCCTCACCCTTCCCACTGCTCACCCCACAATCCTCTCCTTCATACCCATCACGCCCTCTCACCTCACCCCCGCCCGTCAGGGTGGCAAGGTTGGTAGAGACGTGAGTTCCCAATGTGCAGCGTCCCTGTGCATTCGGTCAGCGGTTCGAGTCCGCCTAGTTCGTGCTGACGTGGCGGCGCTTTGTATAGTCAATAACCTTGTAGTTGGTACTTGCAAAGTGTCTAGATAGGATGAAAATCTTATCTTATCTTATCTCACCTCACCCTTCCTATCCTCACCCTACACACACACACACACACACACACACACACAGACACAGACACAGACACAGACACACACACACACACACACACACACACACACACACACACACACACACAGACAGACAGACACACACACACACACACACACACACACACAGACACAGACACACACACACACACACACACACACACACCTCCTTCAAAGTAAAAAAGATTATAATAAAAAAAACCATTATCTCACCCATTATCTCCCCTCACCTACAATTTCTTATATATAGTCCCATTATAGTTAGTTAATATATAGTCCCATTATCTCCCTTCACCCATTATCTCCCCTCACCCATTATCTCCCCTCACCCATTATCTTCCCTCACCCATTATCACCCATTCACCTTTCACACCTTTTTTATTTGCCCATATTATTTTATTTTTATTATTATTATTATTATTATTATTATTATTATTATTATTATTATTATTTATTTATTTGTTCATCAGTCTAACCTCTGTGACCTTGACCTTGACCTTGTAAGCCTCGTAGTGACCCTCGTGCTCTTTGAAGGTCGTGGCGACGTGTTTCATCACTTAGAGAGAGAGAGAGAGAGAGAGAGAGAGAGAGAGAGAGAGAGAGAGAGAGAGAGAGAGAGAAGAGAGTGAGAGTGAGAGAGAGAGAGAGAGAGAGAGAGAAAGAGTGCTATATGAATTTCTGTAACCGCAATAAAAAATGTATAATATATCAAATACATTTAAGGTGGGAGAAGAAAAATAAGAAACTTAATATAATTCTTATACCTTCAAAGTGATATTCCTACAAAAAAAAAAAAAAGATAAGTCAAGAAAAATCGAAAATATACCGAATGCTTGTAAGGTGGGAAAAGAAAAAAAAAACTTAAATATTTCTTAAATCTTTAAAGGGATATTAGAAAAAAATAAGTCAAGAAAAATCGAAAATTATAATGAATGCTTGTAAGGTGGGAAAAGAAAAAATAACTTAATATAGTTTTTAAATTTTCAAAGTGATAGTCCAAAAAAAAGATAAGTCAAGAAAAATCGAAAATATATCGAATTCATATGAGGTGGGAAAAGAAAAAAAAAATGATATATAGTTTTTAAATCTTCAAAATGATATTCCAAAAAAAAAAGATAAGTCAAGAAAAATCGAAAATATACTGACTAAGATTTAAAAACTATTAAGTTTCTTCTTTTTCTTTTCCCAGCTTAACCTTTGTATTCGGTATATTTTCGATTTTCTTGACATTTTTTTTTTCTTTTCCCACCTTAACACGTGCTAAGGTGGGAAAAGAAAGAAAAAAATTATATATTATTCTTAATTCTTCAGTGATATCCCTACAAAAAAAAAAAAGTCAAGTAAAATAAAAAATATACTGACTACATGTTAAGGTGGGAAAAGAAAAAGAAAAAATTATATATAGTTCTTCAATCTTAAAAGTGATATTCCAAAAAAAAAGTCAAGAAAAATCGTAAATATACCGAATTCATGTAAGGTGGGAAAGGAAAACGAAAAAAACCTTAATATAGTTCTTAATTAAACCTTCAGTGATATATAATAAAAAATATATATATGTCAAGAAAAACCGAAAATATACCGAATACTTGTAAGGTGGAAACATAAAAAAAAACATAAATATTTCTTAAATCTTTAAAGGGATATTAGAAAAAAAATAAGTCAAGAAAAATCGAAAATTGTAATGAATGCTTGTAAGGTGGGAAAAAAAATCTTTATATAATTCTTAAACTTTCAGTGATATTCCAAAAAAAAAAGATAAGTCAAGAAAAATCGAAAATATATCGAATTCATGTGAGATGAGAAAAGAAAAAGAAAAAAATATATATAGTTCTTAATTCTTCAAAGTGATATTCCTACCAAAAAAAATTAAAATTGTCAATAAAAATCTAAAATATACCGAATACAAATGTTAAGGTGGGAAAAGAAAAAGAAAAAAATCTATAATTCTTAATTCTTCAGTGATATTCCTAAAAAACTAAAAAAAAAACTCAAATAGTTCTTAATTCTTCAGTGATATTCCAAAAAAAAAAAAGATAAGTCAAGAAAAATCGAAAATAAACTAACTACATGTTAAGGTGGGAAAAGAAAAAGAAAAAAATCTATATAATTCTTAAACCTTCAAAGCAATATTCCTAAAAAACTAAAAAAAAACTCAAATAGTTCTTAATTCTTCAGTGATATTCCTAAAAAAAAAGTCAAGAAAAATCGAAAATATATCGAATTCTTGACAGGTGGGAAAAGAAAACGAAAAAACCCTCAATATAGTTCTTAATTAAACTAAACCTTCAGTGATATATAAAAAAAAAAATATATATATATATGTCAAGAAAAATCGAAAATATACTGAATACATGTTAAGGTGGGAAAAGGAAAAAAAGAAACTCAATATAATTCTTAAATCGTCAAAGTAATATTCCAAAAAAAAAAGATAAGTCAAGAAAAATCGAAAATATATCGACTACATGTTAAGGTGGGAAAAGAAAAAGAAAAAAATCTATATAATTCTTAATTCTTCAGTAATATTCTTAAAAAACAACTCAAATAGTTCATAATTCTTCAGTGATATTCCTAAAAAAAGTCAAGAAAAATCGAAAATATATCGAATTCATGTAAAGTGAGAAAAGAAAAATAAGAAATTTGATATAATTCTTAAACCTTCAAAGTAATATTCCTGAAAAACTAAAAAAAAACTAAAATAGTTCTTAATTCTTCAGTGATATTCCTAAAAATAAAGTCAAGAAAAATCGAAAATATATCGACTACATGTAAGGTGGGAAAAGAAAAAGAAGAAACTTAATATAGTTCTTAAACCTTCAGTGATATTAAAAAAAGATAAGTCAAGAAAAATCGAAAATATACCGACTACAAATGTTAAGGTGGGAAAAGAAAAAGAAGAAACTTAATATAGTTCTTAAATCTTCAAAGTAATATTTCTACAAAAAAAAAGATAAGTCAAGAAAAATCGAAAATATATCGAATACTTGTAATGTGGGAAAAGAAATCGAAAAAGTCAATATAATTCTTAAACCTTCAATGATAAAAAAAAAATATATATCAAGAAAAATCGAAAATATACTAACTACCTACATGTTAAAGTGGGAAAAAAAAGAAAAAAACCTCAATATAGTTCTTAATTCTTCAAAGTGATATTCCAAAAAAACTAAAAAAAACCCTCAAATAGTTCTTCAGTGATATTTAAGTGGGAAAAAAAAGAAAAAAACTCACTATAGTTCTTAATTCTTCAAAGTGATATTCCAAAAAAAAGAGAAGTCAAGAAAAATCGAAAATATACCGAATGCTTGTAAGGTGGGAAAAGAAAAAAACACTTAAATATTTCTTAAATCTTTAAAGGGATATTAGAAAAAATAAGTCCAGAAAAATCGAAAGTTGTAATGAATGCTTGTAAGGTGGGGAAAAAAAAAAAAACTTAATATAGTTTTAAAATTTTCAAAGTGATAGTTCCAAAAAAAGGATAAGTTAAGAAAAATCGGAAATATATCGAATTCATGTGAGGTGGGAAAAGAAAAAGAAGAAACTTTATATAATTCTTAAACTTCAAAGTGATATTCCTACATAACAAAACAAAAAACCTCAAATAGTTCATAATGCTTCAGTGATATTCCTAAAAAAAAAAAAAAAAAAAATAGTTCATAATTCTTCAGTGATATTCCTAAAAAAAAAAAAAAAACTCAAATAGTTCTTAATTCTTCTAAGTGATATTCCTAAAAAATAAAAAATAAACAAATTGTCAAGAAAAATCGAAAAAATACCGAATACAAATGTTAAGGTGGGAAAAGAAAAATAAGAAACTTAATATAGTTTTTAAATCTTGTGATATTCCTAAAAAAAAAAGATCAAGTCAAGAAAAATCGAAAATATATCGAATACTTGTAAGGTGGGAAAAGAAAAAAAATTTTGTTATAATTCTTAAACCTTCAAAGTGATTAAAAAAAAAGAAAAAAAAAAGTAAAAAAAGATAAGTCAAGAAAAATCGAAAAAATGCGGAATAGATGTATGGTGAGAAAAGAAAAGGAAAAAACAATGTAATTTTTAAACCTTCGAAGTGATATTCCCCCCAAAAAAAATGAAGTGAAGTGTTATTTATCTGTCAATCTTTCAATGTCATTCCTTATCATTATTTAACCTTCTAATCTATCTATTCAACATTCTTGTCACCTCAGCTAAATCGATATAATACAGGAAAGTTTTTGTTTTGTATATGAATAGTTTGTAATTATTTTCCGTACCCAGACTATCAATACTTATACAGAAAATAAGTTATCCACCTTTAACCCCTTCACACCCAGATCTTTCCTTTGCTATATAAAATGGTATGTTGTTAGCCATAAAATTACGAAAAGTGACTGAATATACCAAATTAACTGGTGGACAAGGATACTAAACAGGTCATAGCTAAAAAATATTGCTTAATAGTCACTAAAAATTGTCTAATGGTACCCAAATTACAACGGAAATTACGTTCTGCGTCTCAAGGGGTTAAGCTTCTAATCGCATCTTGTATTCTATTCCTTTATTTTCTCATTGATCAGTCGTCACTTAAATGAAAGAGGAAGACATCAAGTGCATCATAGTATTCTTTTCACTAATATATACCGTAAGTTAACTAGGAGAAGACACTTGCTTAAATGTATCAACCATATTTAGCTTCACATGAGAAAAAAAATATCACTTGTTCCATTCATTGTTCCATTCATTGTTCCATTCATTGTTCCATTCATTGTTCCATTCATTGTTCCATACATTGTTCTATTCATTGTTCCATTCATTGTTCCATTCATTGTTCCATTCATTGTTCCATTCATTGTTCCATTCATTGTTCCATTCATTGTTCCATACATTGTTCCATTCATTGTTCCATTCATTGTTCCATTCATTGTTCCATTCATTGTTCCATACATTGTTCCATTCATTGTTCCATTCATTGTTCCATTCATTGTTCCATTCCTGTTCCTATTCCCTTCTTATTCCCTATTATATTTTATTCTTATGTTCTTAATTCTTATGTTCCAATAACCTACATCTTTCTATTCACTCATGGCATCCTAAGTACAAAATATAACGTAACAAAATATGGCACTCATAGTATTAAGTATTATCCATATTAACCATCATAAGAGGCAACATTCATACCTATTCTGCCAATACCACACACCACTCCCTTCTCACACACTACTCAATACCACACACCATTCCCTTCTCTCACACTACTCAATACCACACACCATTCCCTTCTCTCACACTACTCAATACCACACACCACTCCCTTCTCACACACTACTCAATACCACACACCATTCCCTTCTCACACACTATACAATAACACACACCACTCCCTTCTCACACACTACTCAATACCACACACCATTCCCTTCTCACACACTATACAATACCACACACCACTCCCTTCTCACACACTACTCAATACCACACACCATTCCCTTCTCACACACTACTCAATACCACACACCACTCCCTTCTTACACACTATTCAATACCACACACCATTCCCTTCTCACACACTATTCAATACCACACACCATTCCATTCCCTTTCTATATTCCCTACTCTATTCCCTTTCTATACTCTATTCCCTTCCCTTCCCTTCCCTTCCCTTCCCTTCCCTTCCCTTCCCTTCCCTTCCCTTCCCTTCCCTTTCCTTCCCTTCCCTTCCCTTCCCTTCCCTTCCCTTCCCTTCCCTTCCCTTCCCTTCCCTTCCCTTCCCTTCCCTTTCCTTCCCTTCCCTTCCCTTCCCTTCCCTTTCCTTCCCTTCCCTTCCCTTCCCTTCCCTTCCCTTCCCGTCCCTTCTATATATCACTCCCTCACACATCTATAAACACCCACATTATCAACATCAACATCATCAGCACAGGGTAGGTAGTAGTCTCACCTATTATATCAATTCCACACACACAGACATGATTATATTCCCTATTATATCCTCAGTCACTCCTTCACATATTAAACATCACAAAAAGAACGTATTTTCACATTAAACATCACAAAAAGAACGTATTTTCACATATTACATCAATAACACACACACACACACACACACACACACACACACACACACACACACACACACACACACACACACACACACACACACACACACCACACACACACACACACACACACACACACAACACACACACACACACACAACCACACACACACACACACACCAAACACACACACACACACACACACACATACACACACACACATACATTATTATATTCCCTTCTATATATCCTCTATCACTGTATATGCTCTATCACTTCTATCACTTTATTATCCTCTATCACTCTATATATCCTCTATCACTCTGTATTTTGGCACTATTTATCCTCTATTATTTGTATATGCTCTATCACTATATATATGCTCTATCACTATATTATCCTCTTTCACTCTATATTATCCTCTAACACTCTATATATCCTCTACCACTCTATATTCTGTCACTCTATTTATCCTCTATCATTTGTATATCCTCAATCACTCCCTCAGACACCTACAAACACCCACATTTTATAACATCACAAGAAGGTCGTATTGTCACCTATCATATCAATACCACACACACTTCATTATATACCCTATTATATCACTCCCTCACATATCAAACCACTTCTATTCCCTATTATATCCTCTGTCACTCTTTTACATATTTAACATCCCAAGAAAGTCGTATTGTCACCGATCATATTAATACCACACACACACATGATTCTATTCCCTTCTATATATATCCTCTATCACTCTATATATATCCTCTATCACTCTATATATATCCCCAATCACTCCCTCACACATAATATAAACACTCACATTATCAAACATAGGGTAGGTAGGGTAGTATTTCCACCTATTATATCAATACCACTCAAACACACATGATTATATTCCCTATTACATATCATATCACTCCCTCACATAATATAAAACATCACTTATATTCCCTATTATATCCTCTGTCACTCCCTCACATATTTATCATCCCAAGAAGGTCGTATTGTCACCTATCATATCAATACCACACAAACACATGATTCTATTCCCTTCTATATATCCTCTATCACTCTTTATATACTCTATTTCATATATATATCCTCAATCATTCCCTCTAGCATCTATAAACACTCACATATTTAGCATCACAAGAAGGTCGTATTTTCACCTATTAGCCTATATCAATTCCATACACACACATCATTCTAATCCTTCTACGACATATATCTACTTTCTACTCTCTACCTTCTACTGTATATATCCTCTGTCACTCTTTCACATATTTAGCATCACAAGAAGGTCGTATTTTCACCTATTAGCCTATATCAATTCCATACACACACATCATTCTAATCCTTCTACGACATATATCTACTTTCTACTCTCTACCTTCTACTGTATATATCCTCTGTCACTCCCTCACATATTTAGCATCCCAAGAAGGTCGTATTTTCACCTATTAGCCTATATCAATTCCATACACACACATCATATAATCCTTCTACTACATATATCTACTCTCTACTATCTACCTTCTACTGTATATATCCTCTGTCACTCTTTCACATACTTAGCACCACAAGAAAGACGTATTTTCACCTATTAGCCTATATCAATTCCATACACACACATCATTTTAATCCTTCTACGACTTATATCTACTTTCTACTATCTACCTTCTACTGTATATATCCTCAGTCACTCTCACATATTTACCACCACAAGAAGGTCGTATTTTCACCCTGTAACCTATCATTACTCAGCTTTAAAACGTGGTGCGTGCGACAGATAGCATGGGCTGCCTCCTCCCTCGGCAGGCAGGCAGGGGGGATAGGGGGTGCTCTGTGGGTGTTAAGGGTGGTGTGTGGGTGTTAAGTTGGTTGTTAAGGTTGGTTGTTAAGGGTGGGTGTTAAGTTGGTTGCTAAGGGTGGGTGTTAAGTTGGTTGTTAAGGGTGGGTGTTAAGGAAGGAATAGGGGGGTGCTCTGTGGGTGTTGTGTGGGTGTTAAGTTGGTTGTTAAGGAAGGAATAGGGGGCTGCTCTGTGGGTGTTAAGGGTGTTGTGTGGGTGTTAAGTTGGTTGTTAAGGGAGGGATAGGGGGCTGCTCTGTAGGTGGTGTTAAGAGGGTGTTATGTGGGTGTTAAGGAAGGGATAGGGGGCTGCTCTGTAGGTGGTGTTAAGAGGGTGTTAAGTTGGTTGTTAAGGGAGGGATAGGGGGCTGCTCTGGGTGGTGTTAAAAAGGTGTTGTGTGGGTGTTAAGGTTGTTGTGTGGGTGTTAAAGGTGTTAAGGGTCTTGTGTGGTAGTTGTGTGGGTGTTGTTAACCCCTTGAGACCCAGAGCGTAATTTCCATTGTACATAATTTGGGTACCATTAGATGATTTTTAGTGAATATAGGCAATATTTTATAGATATGACCTGTTTAGTATCCTTGTCCACTAGTTAATTTGGTATACTAAGTTAATTTTCGAATCTAATCGCTAACAACAGACGATTTTATATAGCAAAGGAAAGATCTGGGCGTGAAGGGGTGAAGGGTGTTATGTGTGGGTGTTAATAAGGGTGTTGTGTGGAAGTTGTTAAGGTGGTTGTTAAAGGTGGGTGTTAAGTCTTTGCTGCCTCCCCGTGCACTTGTCTCCCTTCTTGGTGTTAAGGTGGTTGTTAAAGGTGGGTGTTAAGTCTTTGCTGCCTCCCCGTACACTTGTCTCCCTTCTTGGTGTTAAGGCGGTTGTTAAGGTGGTTGTTAAAGGTGGGTGTTAAGTCTTTGCTGCCGCTCCGTACACTTGTCTCCCTTCTTGGTGTTAAGGTGGTTGTTAAAGGTGGGTGTTAAGTCTTTGCTGCCGCCCCGTACACTTGTCTCCCTTCTTGGTGTTAAGGTGGTTGTTAAAGGTGGGTGTTAAGTCTTTGCTGCCGCCCCGTGCACTTGTCTCCCTTCTTGGTGTTAAGGTGGGTGTTAAAGTCCCGTGTTGTCACTTGATTAATTTTATTTTTTTATTATTTTTATTTAGAGTTGATTTGTACACGTAAAATCGTAGCGTATTTGTAAAAAAAACTAACGCAGTGAAACTTCAGATTGTCGCAGCGCTAGATAACAATGAATAATCCTTCATATCTCTGTCTAAAGAAGGATATATAACTGGATAAGAAACTAGTTGTAAAGTAAAGAACAAATCACATTAACCCCTTCACATCCAGATCTTTCCTTTATTATAAAAAAATCGTCTGTAGTCAAGCCATACAATTACGAAAAGTAACAAAATAAACCAAATTAGTTAGTGGACAAGGATACTAAACAGGTCATATCTATTAAAACATTGCTTATAGTCACTAAAAATCATCTTATGGTGGTCAAATTACAATGGAAATTACGTTCTGGGCCTCAAGGGGTTAATCATCATTTGTAAGTAAAGCACGTCATAATTCATATTATTCATGTCTTTATTCATGTCCATATCTTCATTTTCATTCATTGTTCAATTTAATTCATGTCTTTGTTATTGTACTCAACCCACGTTCAATGTCTTTAAGTTTGTCCGTATTTTCAACCTTGTTCATTTACACCTCCATTAATTTTTTTCATGTCCTTAATGATGACTCAATCTTTACTCATACACTCCTAGAAAAAAAGGGTAGAAAAAGGGTATTTGTAGTGATGAAATACTGCTACCCTTTTTCTACCCTTACAAATATACCCTTTTGGATCGACGCAAATATACCCTTTTGCAACCTTCTCGTCTAAAAAGGGTAGATAAAGGGTAGATGAAGGGTATAATCGGCAGCATCTACCCTCCAGCCTGGACATAGGGTTTGAAAAGGGTAGTGATGGTGCGATGTAACAATTCTACCCTTAATATACCCCTTATTTCTGAGAGTGAGCTCGTTCTCATTAAAAATAGGACACATCACTTAGAGAGAGAGAGAGAGAGAGAGAGAGAGAGAGAGAGAGAGAGAGAGAGAGAGAGAGAGAGAGAGAGAGAGAGAGAGAGAGAGAGAGAGGAAGGGAGGGCACACTTATTGGACCAAAAGTACATTTGTTTTTTTTGGAGAGAGAGAGAGATAGATAGAGAAGAGAGAGAGAGAAGAGAGAGAGAGAGAGAGAGAGGGAGGGGTGCACACTTTTATTGACCAAAAGTACTTTTTTATTTTTTTGGGAGAGAGAGAGAGAGAAGAGAGTCAGAGAAGAGAGAGAGAGAGAGAGAGGAGAAGGGAGAGAGAGAGAGAGAGAGAGAGAGAGATATTGAACTTATTTTCTTTTCATTATTAACGTCTATCTTTTTTTTCTTCTAACCTACCTTGTTCGTACCCTTATCAATAATTTTCCATTGTTTTCTATATCACGTAATAATAGGTATGTCTCCTAGGAAAGGGGAGTAGAGAGGAAAATATAAACTATAGACACGTATGTAAGATAGAAAATTGAAAAAAACTAACATTCCACCGTCATCTTCAGAAAAAAATTGTGAATAAGAGTCATTCAATACACGAAATGAATAACATGAATAGGCAAGTAACATATAGGGGAGAGCGGGGCAGGTTGCATCGAGGGTAGGTTGCATCATTGCCTCTAACTCGCATTAACTTTTTTTATTATTATTATTGTTGTAGTTTTAGTAGTAGTAGTTTATAGTAGTAGTAGTAGTAGTAGTAGTATTAAGACGATGTACGTGTGATAACATGCGAGTTAGAGGCCATGATGCAACCTACCCTCGATGCAACCTGCCCCGCTCTCCCCTACTATCTCGCTGAACATATTTTTTTTCTCTGTTGTATTGTATTATGAGTCACGTTTTGCTGGTGTGTTTATTTACCTACCGTAGATAACAGTAAAGTCGCCAGGACAACTTTTTTTTCTGTTTACAGACGTGTGGTGGCGTTAATACTTACATTTCTACATCCATGATTTCAGGATAGTTAGAAGAGGCTATCTGGAGAGTGTGTCATTTTGTGTCTTCATCTGTGTCATATTATGGCTATAAATGAACAAATGACAAAAATATCAACAAAGTGGCTACCAACAAAAAAGTCGCCATCTAGTGTTTATTTACTGAGTGTCGACCGCTGTCGTCGTCGCCCGAAAAAAAAAAACGAGTAGTGAAATTTGAAACTGTATATACTCGCAGATACAAAGCATAAAACAACGCTGAAACAGAGTAGATTATACAGTCATCATATAAACTACTGTGTATCATCTTCAGTGGCACATACACAGCAGTAGTGATGCTATAATTCGTAATATATGGCGCCTGGCGATATCAGTGCAGGTGGCGACTTTACTGTTATCTACGGTAGTTGTATTTACCTTATTAAGTACACAGGGCTTGAGGTATACTCGTGCGGTTCTGTCTCCGTATCTATATTTTAATCCAGTTTTTTTTACTTTTAATTACTTACTGTACACTCCTTGCCGCTATCCTCTTCCTATCTTTCTTCCTTTCTTCCTATCTATCTTCCTATCTTCCTTCGCTATCTATGTACATTCTAGGCGTACACGAGGCGAAGAATATAGTGCAGTGTATATTATAACTCTAGGGCTGAGAACTAGAAGGGCCAATGTCAAAAAATGGCAAATTATAGATAAGTCCACCACGGAACTGGAATTGTATGTATCTATCATTGCAAGAAATGATAGGTTATAATCTAAGTCATTACTGGAAAAACAATCTTTCCTCTGCTGTTATTACCTGATGCCATGATGAAGGATGCAATATTTCAAACGCATTTTTCTCAAAACATAGATTTGTGACATTGGCCTTTCTTGTTCTCAGCCCTAGAATTGTTAGTCTATATGTAGTGTTTGAGACGGTCACTCCCGAAGCACTTACGTATATCATGAAAGCGTGTACTGTAGTTGAACGCTGAAACTTGTCATTTAACGCCTTCGAAGAGTATGCCCGACCGTATATAGTATAGTGTACATTATTACAGTCAGTTTTAATGTAGTGTTTGAGACTGTCACTCCTGAAGCACGTACGTATATCATGAAAGCGTGTACTGTAGTTGAACGCTGAAACTTGTCATTTAACGCCTTAGAAGAGTATGCCCAACCGTATATAGCATAGTGTACATTATTACAGTCAGTTTTAATGTAGTGTTTAAGACGGTCACTCCTTATGCTCTTACGTATATCATGAAAGCGTGTACTGTAGTTGAACGCTGAAACTTGTCATTTAACGCCTTCGAAGAGTATGCCCAACCGTATATAACATAGTGTACATTATTACAGTCAGTTTTAATGTAGTGTTTAGACGGTCACTCCTGAAGCACTTACGTATATCATGAAAGCGTGTACTGTAGTTGAACGCTGAAACTTGTCATTTAACGCCTTCGAAGAGTATGCCCGACCGTATATAGCATAGTGTACATTATTAGTCAGTTTTAATGTAGTGTTTGAGACTGGGCACTCCGAAGCACGTACGTAATCATGAAAAGCGTGTACTGTAGTTGAACGCTGAAACTTGTCATTTAACGCCTTAGAAGAGTATGCCCAACCGTATATAGCATAGTGTACATTATTACAGTCAGTTTTAATGTAGTATTTGAGACGGTCACTCCTTATGCTCTTACGTATATCATGAAAGGTGTACTGTAGTTGAACGCTGAAACTTGTCATTAACGCCTTAGAAGAGTATGCCAGACCGTATATAGCATAGTGTACATTATTAATCAGTTTTATGTAGTATTTGAGACGGTCACTTCCGAAGCACTTACGTATATATAAAGCGTACTGTAGTTGAACGCTGAACTTGTCATTAACGCCTTCGAAGAGTAGCCGACGTATATAGCATAGTGTACATTATACAGTCAGTTTTAATGTAGTGTTAAGACGGTCACTCCTTATGCTCTTACGTATATCATGAAAGGTGTACTGTAGTTGAACGCTGAAACTTGCATTTAACCCTTAGAAGAGTATGCCCTCCGTATATAGCATAGTGTACATTATTACAGCAGTTTAATGTAGTGTTTAAGACGGTCACTCCGAAGCACTTACGTATATCATGAAAGCGTGTACTGTATTGAACGCTGGAAACTTGTCATTTAAACGCTTCGAAGAGTATGCCCAACCGTATATAACATAGTGTACATTATTACAGTCATTTAATGTAGTGTTGAGACGGTCACTCCCAAGCACTTAGTATATCATGAAAGCGTGTACTGTAGTTGAACGCTGAAACTTGTCATTTAACGCCTTCGAAGAGTATGCCCGACCGTATATAGTATAGTGTACATTATTAGTCAGTTTTAATGTAGTGTTTGAGACGGTCACTCCTTAATTAAACTCTTACGTATCTCAGAAAATTGTATAAACTGTAGTTGAACGCTGAAACTTGTCATTTAACGCCTTCGAAGAGTATGCCCGACCGTATATAACATAGTGTACATTATTACAGTCAGTTTTAATGTAGTATTTAAGACGGTCACTCCTTAATTAAGCTCTTACGTATCTCAGGAAAGTGTATAAACTGTGCTGAAACTTCTCATCTAAAGCCTTCGAAGAGAATCCATGACCGCTGAAACTTGTCATCTTTATCTGACGCTTTCCCTTCTTTATGTTCTATATTATTGTATTTAAACACTTATTAACCCCTTCACTCTTAGAAAAGAAGGGTAGGAAAAGGGTAGAAAAAGGGTATTCGTAGTGATGAAATACTGCTACCCTTTTTCTACCCTTACAAATATACCCTTTTGTAACCCTAAATATACCCTTTTCCAACCCCAAATATACCCTTTCTCATCCCTCTCGTCTAAAAAGGGTAGATAAAGGGTCGATGAAGGGTATAATCGGCAGCATCTACCCTCCAGCCTGGACATAGGGTATAAAAAGGGTAGTGATGGTGTGATGTAACAATTCTACCCTTAATATACCCCTTATTTCTGAGTGTGTTCACGCCCAGATCTTTCCTTTGCTATAAAAAATGTATGTTGTCGAGCCATAAAATTGCGAAAAGTAACTAAATAAACCAAATTAGCTTGTGGACAGGATACTAAACAGGTCATATCTCTAAAATATTGCTTATTGTCACTTAGAATAATTTAATGGTGGCCAAATTACGAAAATACGGAAATTACGTTCTGGGCCTCAAGGGGTTAAGCACACAGATGGTTTATAAGGTAGATAAGTTAAGGCAGTAAATGTTCAGAATCACCTTATGTGTGTTAGCCAAGGTTCTTATGTGTGTTAGCCAAGGTTCTTATGTGTGTTAGCCAAGGGTCTTATGTGTGTTAGCCAAGGTTCTTATTACAGCAAGCATTCCCATATGTTTTTCCGTTAAATATAAGTTGAATAAATTAAAAATATTTGAATAAGTTAAAATATTAAATATATTCCGTTAAATACTCTCACACCATCCACGTTCACGTAGGACGCTAAAATACTGAGTTATCTTGTTAACTTACCTATTTCATGATGACACACACACACAAAGAGGTCTTGCGCTGAGTTAGTTCGTGGTGACGTTAACCCCTTCACGCCCAGATCTTTCCTTTGCTATATAAAATTGTATGCTGTCGAGCCATAAAATTACAAATAGTAACTAAATAAACCAAATTAGTTAGTCGATAAGGATACTACACAGGTCATATCTATAAAATATTGCTTATATTCACTAAAAATTGTCTAATGGTAGTCATATTACAATGAAAATTACGTTCTGGGCCTCAAGGGGTTAAAAATACATAAGTTTTCGCGCTTACTTAGTTCATAGTGATGTTAATTTAAAAAGAAAATGTGAAACCTAACACTACTTTTGTTCTTGATAATGTTGATAAAAAATTAGTTCTCGGGATAACTAAATAAAAAAATGTAATGGTTAACGGTAAGAAATAAATAAGTTCCGCCCAGGCATGATGACTACCGCTGACGATGACGATGACTGATGATTACGATGACGGTAAAAATACATGAGTTTTCGCGCACACTTAATTCACGGAAATGTTAGAAATAGCAAAGACTGTTTCTAACGCCAATTTTGATCATAATGTTAACGAAAAATTAGTTCTCACCCTAATTTAATTCATGAGACGTTAAGAACACAAAAAAACTAAGTTCCCGTACCCTTTTAGAAAAGAAGGGTAGGAAAAGGGTAGAAAAAGGGTGTTTGTAGTGATGAAATACTGCTACCCTTTTTCTGCTCTTACAAATATACCCTTTTGCAACCCCAAATATACCCTTTTCGAACCCCAAATATACCCTTTTATTCCTCTCGTCTAAAAAGGGTAGATAAAGGGTAGATGAAGGGTATAATCGGCAGCATCTACCCTCCAGCCTGGACATAGGGTTTAAAAAGGGTAGTGATGGGGCGATGTAACAATTCTACCCTTAATATACCCCTTATTTCTGAGTGTATACCAGCTTTACGTTGTTTTTTTCTTTACGGTGGTGCTAATAGAGGCTTTCAGTACTTGCGTAGGTGTGACAGTCGCCTCCATAACTAAAGGGGAAGCTATCTAATTATCTAATGTGCGATATGTATACGTCAAAGGCGCTCACACATACACTCTTAGAAAAAAAGGGTAGAAAAAGGGTATTTGTAGTGACGAAATACTGCTACCCTTTTTCTACCCTTACAAATCTACCCTTTCGGATCGACGCAAATATACCCTTTTCCAACCCTCTCGTCTAAAAAGGGTAGATAAAGGGTAGATGAAGGGTATAATCGGCAGCATCTACCCTCCAGCCTGGACATAGGGTTTAAAAAGGGTAGTGATGGTGCGATGTAACAATTCTACCCTTAATATACCCCACATTTCTGAGTGTGTAGAAAGGCAGTCAGCACAGGGTAGTAGTACACACGGCCAATCAGAGAGCAGCATCTCAAACCTTGTCCTCCTGTCTTCATCCCGTGTCACACAAAAACCCCTCAACCCAAACAGCCAATCAGAGCGCATTAAAACGGGCACAAATTGTCTTTGATCCGCCAACAACACATTACACGTCTCATCCTAAATACAAAGATCTTCTCATGCACCTTCACGTCAACAAACACCAAAATGCCTTCTTCCTCTTACCAACACACCTCCTAAGATCACCCTCATAACACCACATAACGATGCAGCCTTCTAAGATCCCCTAAACAACCATCTGGCTCCTTGTCTCACCAGCCAGAGTCATGTTTTTGCCCCATGTCCTCGCCCTCATGGCACACAAGAGTTAAGCCTCTGTGTCTTTCTCTAATACTAAAATTATCTTCTCTTCACCCCCCCCTACACTCTTAGAAAAAAAGGGTAGGAAAAGGGTAGAAAAAGGGTGTTTATAGTGATGAAATACTGCTACCCTTACAAATATACCCTTTTGCAACCATAAATATACCCTTTTCAAACCCCAAATGTACCCTTTCTCAACCCTCTCGTCTAAAAAGGGTAGATAAAGGGTAGATGAAGGGTATAATCAGCAGCATCTACCCTCCAGCCTGGACATAGGGTATAAAAAGGGTAGTGATGGTGCGATGTAACAATTCTACCCTTAATATACCCCTTATTTCTGAGAGTGTACTACTTACCTCCTATCCCATCTTACACTCTCTATATCTTTTCTATTTTATTGTATTGTACATATATTGTATTGTAGTACACAGACAGTAAGGGCGGACGCAAGAGTAGAGCTTACACACTCAGAAATAAGGGGTATATTAAGGGTAGAATTGTTACATCGCACCATCACTACCCTTTTTATACCCTATGTCCAGGCTGGAGGGTAGATGCTGCTGATTATACCCTTTATCTACCCTTTTTAGACGTGAGGGATGAGAAAGGGTATATTTGGGGTTGAGAAAAGGGTATATTTGGGGTTGGAAAAGGGTATATTTGTAAGGGTAGAAAAAGGGTAGCAGTATTTCATCACTACAAACACCCTTTTTCTACCCTTTTCCTGCCCTTCTTTTCTAAGAGTGTATGAATCGCTTGTCATCGGAATCTGTGTCGCTATAGTCGCCGCACGTTAAGTTGGCGAAAATTGGGTCTCTCACTCCCCCCTTCTGAACGCACGGGATTGGCTGAGGTGTTGGGTGTTGGGGCTTTAGGGCGGAACTTGGGGTAAAGCATTCTCACCCAACACCCAACACCTCAGCCAATCCCGTGCGTTCGGAAGGGAAGAGTGAGAGGACCCAATTTTAGCCAGCTTAACGTGTGGCGACTATAGTAACGGTGTAAGGAAAATAAAGGTCCGTCCACCACCACCAAGATTTCCTACCGCCAAATCAACATAATCATCAGTTGCCGTGCTTTGAAGGGCATCACTTAACACAGTATTGAGGCAACATTTACGCCTGACGATGAAACAGGAAGCACACACTGTCAAGTTAAGTCTTCTCGCGGGAAGCTGTGGCAATGTTCTGGTTTCTTCGATAGCTTAAACATCTCAACGTACCTACTACCTACTCGATCCACACCAGCTTTTTTACATTATTTACTATTTAGTATAGTACTGAGGCAACACTTACACAGTAATACACACGCCTGACCATGAAACTAGAAGGAAGCACATTGTCAATAAATGTCCTTTTGCGGCAAGCTGTAGCAATGTTCTGGTTTCTTGGATAGCTTAAACATCTCAACTTACCTATACTCCACACCACCTTTTTTACATGATTTGGTATAGTACTGAGGCAACACTTACACACGCCTGACCATAGAACAGGAAGCACACACTCAACACTCTTAGAAAAAAAGGGTAGGAAAAGGGTAGAAAAAGGGTATTTGTAGTGATAAAACACTGCTGCCCTTTTTCTACCCTTACAAATATACCCTTTCGGATCGACGCAAATATACCCTTTTGCAACCCTCACGTCTAAAAAGGGTAGATGAAGGGTATAATCGGCAGCATCTACCCTCCAGCCTGGACATAGGGTTTAAAAAGGGTAGTGATGGTGCGATGTAACAATTCTACCCTTAATATACCCCTTATTTCTGAGTGTGTAAGCTCTACTCTTGCGTCCGCCCTTACTGTCTGTGTACTACAATACAATATATGTGCAATACAATAAAATAGAAAAGATATAGAGAGTGTAAGATGGGATAGGAGGTAAGTAGTACACTCTCAGAAATAAGGGGTATATTAAGGGTAGAATTGTTACATCGCACCATCACTACCCTTTTTATACCCTATGTCCAGGCTGGAGGGTAGATGCTGCCGATTATACCCTTCATCTACCCTTGATCTACCCTTTTTAGACGAGAGGGTTGAGAAAGGGTATATTTGGGGTTCGAAAAGGGTATATTTAGGGTTGAAAAAGGGTATATTTGTACGAGTAGAAAAAGGGTTGCAGTATTTCATCACTACAAACACCCTTTTTCTACCCTTTTCCTACCCTTCTTTTCTGAGAGTGTAGCAAAGCAAAGGTCTGGGCGTGAAGGGGTTAGCACTTCAAAACCACCGCCTGTAGATAGATATTTCGTCATTATCATAAACTACAATGACCTATTTATCCCCTTCACACCCAGATCTTTCCTTTGCTAGAAAAAATTGTATGTTGTCGAGCCATATAATAACAATAAGTAACTGAATATACCAAGTTTGCTAGTCGAAAAGGATACTAAACAGGTCATATCTATTAAATATTGCTTATATTCACTAAAAATTGTCTAATGGTACCCAAATTACAATGCAAATTACGCTCTGGGTCTCAAGGGGTTAAACCTACGTGTATGAAGAGATTCCCCAATCATCGTAGGGAAGCAGGGAATCATTAGCCAATCAAATCACACGCTCAGGCCTTTATCCAACCTATCAACCAATCCCGTGCCTCCATAGGGTGAGGGGCGTGGCTAATCCTTCACAGTGGCCAATCCCGTGCTCCCGTCGCCCTAGATAGCTACAAGGAGGCGGGGCTTATCCTTCACAGTGGCCAATCCCGTGCTCCCGTCGCCCTAGATAGCTACAAGGAGGCGGGACTTATCCATCACGCCAGCCAATCGTGTGCCTCAAAAGCCGTAGGGAGACACCGCGAGGACCAATCACATGCCTGCTATTTTGGTGACGCTAGTTTAGGTTTTTATGTAATTTTTGACATTGTTGTTGATAATTGTGATTTTTATTATAATTTTTTTCATTTTTTTTTTTATCTTATTATTATTATTGCTTTTTCTTCCATTTCTGTTTTCTTCCTCTTTTTCTTCATCTGCATCAATTGTTATTATTGTTATTATTATTGTTGTTATTATTATTATTATTATTATTGTTATTATTATTGTTATTATTATTATTATTCACGTTAATTACTTCCTCATATTAGTTTCTTTAATTCTAACGCTTCTCACTCAGTTTACTACTACTACTACTACTACTACTACTACTACTACTACTACTACTACTACTACTACTACTACTACTACAACTACTACAACTACTACTCCTACTCCTACTACTACTACTACTACTACTACTACTACTACTACTACTCCTACTACTACTCCTACTACTACTACTACTACTACTACTACTACTACTACTACTACTACTACTACTACTACTCCTATTACTCCTACTACTCCTACTACTCCTACTACTCCTACTACTACTACTACTACTACTACTACTACTCCTACTACTACTACTACTACTACTACTCTCCTCTCCTCCTCCTCCTCCTCCTCCTCTCCTCCTCCTCCCTCCTCCTCCTCCTCCTCCTCTCCCTCCTCCTCCTCCTCCTCCTCCTCCTCCTCCTCCTCCTCCTCCTCCTCCTCCTCCTCCTCCTACTACTACTACTACTACTACTACTACTACTACTACTATTTTATCTTAATTTATATATATTTCTCATCAATCTATGTTGTTATTTTGCTACTACTTTCATTTTTTCCCCTTAATTTTCTTCTTTTCATCAGTAATTTGTTTCCCTATCTTTCCTTCCTTCCTTTTCCCCACCACTGTTTCCTTGTTCTTGGTGCTCTTGTTTCCCCCACTGTTTTCCTTCCCATTTCTTTCTGTCTTTCCACTCTTTTCCTGCCACATATTTCCTTCCACATCTTTCCTTCCTTCCTTTCTCCTTCCACATCTTTCCTTCCACATCTTTCCTTCCTTCCTTTCTCCTTCCACATCTTTCCTTCCACATCTTTCCTTCCTTCCTTTCTCCTTCCACATCTTTCCTTCCACATCTTTCCTGCCTTCCTTTCTCCTTCCACATCTTTCCTTCCTTCCTTTCTCCTTCCACATCTTTCCTTCCTTCCTTTCTCCTTCCACATCTTTCCTTCCACATCTTTCCTTCCTTCCATTTTCCTTCCACATCTTTCCTTCCTTCCATTCTCCTTCCACATCTTTCCTTCCTTCCTTTTTCCTTCCAATCTTTCCTTCCTTCCACTCGTTTCCTTCCACATCTTTCCTTCCTTCCTTTTTCCTTCCACATCTTTCCTGCCTTCCATTTTCCTTCCACATCTTTCCTTCCTTCCTTTCTCCTTCCACATCTTTCCTTCCTTCCTTTCTCCTTCCACGTCTTTCCTTCCTTCCTTTTTCCTTCCACATCTTTCCTTCCTTCCACTCGTTTCCTTCCACATCTTTCCTTCCTTCCTTTTTCCTTCCACATCTTTCCTGCCTTCCATTTTCCTTCCACATCTTTCCTGCCTTCCATTTTCCTTCCACATCTTTCCTTCCTTCCATTTTCCTTCCACATCTTTCCTTCCTTCCATTTTCCTTCCACATCTTTCCTTCTTTCCTTTTTCTTCCACATCTTTCCTTCCTTCCATTTTTCCTTCCACATCTTTCCTTCCTTCCTTTTTCCTTCCACATCTTTCCTTCCTTCCTTTTTCCTTCCACATCTTTCCTTCCTTCCTTTTTCCTTCCACATCTTTCCTTCCTTCCTTTCTCCTTCCACATCTTTCCTTCCTTCCTTTCTCCTTCCACATCTTTCCTTCCTTCCTTTCTCCTTCCACATCTTTCCTTCCTTCCATTTTCCTTCCACATCTTTCTTCCTTCCTTTTTCCTTCCACATCTTTCCTTCCTTCCTTTTCCTTCCACATCTTCTCCTTCCTTCCTTTTTCCTTCCACATCTTTCCTTCCTTCCTTTCTCCTTCCACATTTTTCCCTTTCCCTTCCTTTTTCCTTCCACATCTTTCCTTCCTTCTTTTTTCCTTCCACATCTTTCCTTCCTTCCTTTCTCCTTCCACATTTTTCCCTTCCTTCCTTTCTCCTTCCACATCTTTCTTCCTTCCTTTTTCCTTCCACATCTTTCCTTCCTTCCTCCCCCCCCTTCCCCCCCCCCACTGTAACTGTTTTTCTGGTGGGCGGGGTGGGAGGGCAGGGGTATTAAATGAGGCACGTGGCGTTGAGGGCGTGTGGGCGGCTGTGGTGGGGGGGGTGGGGGGTATGGGGAAGGTGGTGGGGGGGTTAGGGGGGGGAGGGCATAGGATATCAGCGGTATTGTGGGAGAAGAAGTTAGCGGACACCCACACACACTTTTTTTTTTTCTCTCTCTCTCTCTCTCTCTCCTCTCTTTTCTCTCTCTCTCTCTCTCTGTCTGTCCCCATCCCCTCTCTCTCTCTCTCTCTCTCTCTCTCTCTCTCTCTCTCTCTCTCTCTCTCTCTTCTCTCTCATCCTCTTTTCATCGCCATTGGTTTTATGAAGGATTTTTTTTCGTATCGTTTTTTGTGTTATTTTGTTTTTGAATTGTATATTTGCGTCTTTTTCATTATAAACTTGATAATTTTTGTATTTTATGGTTTTTTTTATCATATTACCCTTAATTTTGTATTTTTCACGCATTTGTATTTTTTCAATTGTATTTTTGTATTTTTTTCTTCTTCATTTTTTCGCGTATTTTTAAGTTGAAGTTTTGGTTTCCATTTATTTTTCAAAGTTTTAAATATGACGTAATTGTGGTTAATATTAAGATGAGAAAATGGCAAAAAACGTTAAATTCACTGCAAAGACGTTTTTTGAAGATAGTGAATACGTTACAAATACAGTAAATACAATAAATAAAAATACTGGCAAATACAGTGATTGTGTTAATAAAAGAAATGGCCAAATAACGTTAATCCCTTCACGCCCAGAACTTTCCTTTGCTATAAAAAATCGTCTGCTGTTAGCCATAAAATTACGAAAAGTGACTGAATATACCAAATTAGTTAGTCGACAAGAAACAGGTCATATCTATAAATTGTTGCTTATATTCACTAGAAATCGACTAATGGTACCCAAATTACAATGGAAATTACGTTCTGGGCCTCAAGGGGTTAAATTCACCGCTATGACGTTATATTAGGGTATTAGTGACGTTATTGTGGATTGCAATAGTGATGAAAATGGCTCGGCTGCTTTGAATTCACTGTAGAAACGTAATTTATAGAGTTCTACGTTCTTGTTTTGTATTAACCCGTTGAGACCCAGAACGTAATTTCCATTGTAATTTGACCACCACTAGACGATTTTTAGTGACTAAGCAATGTTTTTATAGATATGACCTGTTTCGTATCCTTGTCCACTAACTAATTTGGTTTATTTAGTTACTTTTTCGTAATTTTATGGCTAACAACAGACGATTATGTATAGCAAAGGAAAGGTCTGGGCGTGACCGGGTTAATCATGACAAATGGAAGAATTGCGTTAATTGAATCTACTGTTTTCTCATGTCTTATAAAAAGTATTGGTAAAGTTGTCAGTGATTTTGTTAACCCCTTCACGCCCAGAACTTACCTTTGCTATAAAAAATCTTCTGTTAGCCATAAAATTACGAAAAGTGACTGAATATACCAAATTAGTTAGTCGACAAGGATACTAAACAGGTCATATCTATAAAACATTGCTTATATTTACTAAAAATCGTCTAATGGTACCCAAATTACAATGGAAATTACGTTCTGGGTCTCAAGGGGTTAATGATGACAAATGGATGAATTGCGTTGAATCCACTGTTTTCTTACATCTTATAAAATGTATTGGTAAAGTTGTCAGTGATTGTCTTAACCCCTTGAGCCCCATAACGTAATTTTCATTGTAATTTGGGTACCATTAGACGATTTTAATAGATATAAGCAATATTTTACAGATATGACCTATTTAGTATCCTTGTGCACTAGCTAATTTGGTATATTAAGTCACTTTTCGTAATTTAATGGCTAACAACAGACCATTTTATATAGGAAAGGAAAGATCTGGGCGTGAAGGGGTTAATATGAAAATGGTTTATTAGCGTTTAAATTCACTGCTTTTACATGTCATAAAAGTATTGATGAAGTTAAGAGTATTTATGTTGATATGAAAAAGACATTGACTTATCGTATTATTAGCGATTTACTACAATTACGTCATTTTTATTGTGTTGGGTCAGTGTTTTGCGGTTTAATGATCACTGTGGCGTTTGTTTTCATATCGATTTTTTCTTAAAGTATTACCGATTTTGCTACGTCATTTAAAAAAAGAGCTTAACCCCTTGAGACCCAGAACGTAATTTCCATTGTAATTTGGGTACCATAAGACGATTTTTAGTGAATATAAGCAATATTTTATAGCTATGACCTGTTTAGTATCCTTGTCCACTATCTAATTTGGTATATTAAGTTACTTTTCGTAATTTTATGGCTAACAACAGACTATTTTATATAGCAAAGGAAAGATCTGGGCGTGAAGGGGTTAATGATGACTGTGGCGTTTATTTTCATATCGATTTTTTCTCAGCATTTTTTAGTAAGTATTTTAGTAGCATCAAAGTATTTTAAAGTAATGTATTTTTTTTTTTGTATTACCGATTTTGCTGCTTTTTTTTTTTTTACCTCTTAAACGACTGGCTAAGTGGAAAAAAAGTAATAAAAAGCCTGCTAACTGCCAGATATATGTTATGAGTTGTATTTTGTTTGTATATATAAGTGCTAATTTTTATATTTTTTTATCAATATGTATTAGTTTTACTGTTCATGGTGTTATATTTTATCATTATTTCGTCTAATTTCGTATATCAACGTCTTAATTTTTTTTTACTGAATCTTGATTTTTTTTTTTTAATGCCGTGTTTTTTCGCCATATTAAAAGCTGTCCGCTAATATATATAAATGACACGTACGGTTTATAGTTTATGTTTGGTTTACAGGTACAATTATTATTATTATTTATTATTATTATTATTATTATTATTATTATTATTATTATTATTATATGTACTATTTCAATTTTGTTTTTGTCCGTAATGCTTGTCTTATCTCCCCTTCTATGTTATCTCTCTCTCTTCTCTCTCTCTCCTCTCTCTCTCTCTCTCTCTCTCTCTCTCTCTCTCTCTCTCTCTCTCTCTCTCGCCCGTCAGGGTGGCAAGGTTGGTAGAGACGTGAGCTTGCAATGTGCAGCGTCCCTGTGCATTCGGTCAGCGGTTCGAGTCCGCCTAGTTCGTGCTGACGTGGCGGCGCTTTGTATAGTCAATAACCTTGTAGTTGGTACTTGCAAAGTGTCTAGATAGGATGAAAATCTTATCTCTTCTCTCTCTCTCTCCTCCTCTCTCTCTCTCCTCTCTCCTCTCTCCTCTCTCTCTCTCTCTCTCTCTCTCTCTCTCTCTCTCCTCTCTCTCTCTCTCTCTCTCCTCCTCCCCCCCCCCCCCCCCCCCCACGTAACTGTTCCTCCCATCTACATAATATATTTGATTGGTTATTTCCTGGTTTTCATCGCAGCCTTTATTCAGTCGGTCAGTCAGATCATTATTATTCTCTGTAGGGGAGAAATACGTAGAATGAAATAATGATACTTGTTCTTGTTTATTCATTCATCCATTTGTTCATGTACTCACACATTCGTTCATTTCGTCACTCCCTCATTGACTCATTTTACTCTATTCTTCGTATCCAGATTTTTGTTTTCCATACTCGTAACTTTTTGCATTTTTTGGCTTACGTTCATGGCCGATACCCGCATTTTTGTCTTACGTTCATGGCCGATACCCGCATTTTTAGCTTACGTTCATGGCCGATACCCGCATTTTTAGCTTACGTTCATGGCCGATA
>JACEEZ010006965.1:67500-110000 GCA_016584305.1 Chionoecetes opilio | reverse complement strand
AAATCATGTTTTGACCCCAATAAAACAGAAATCATGTTTTGACCCCAAAAAAGCTGAAATCATGTTTTGACCCAAAAAAGCAAAAAACGTGTTTTGATCCAAAAAAAATGCAGAAATCATGTTTTGACTCCAATAACACAGAAATCATGTTTTGACTCCAAAAACACAGAAATCATGTTTTGACTCCAATAACACAGAAATCATGTTTTGACTCCAATAACACAGAAATCATGTTTTGACTCTAATAACACAGAAATCATGTTTTGACTCCAATAACACAGAAATCATGTTTTGACTCCAATAACACAGAAATCATGTTTTGACCCAAAAAAGCAGAAATGTTTTGACCCAAAAAAGCAGATATCATGTTTTGACCCAAAAAAGCAGAAATCATGTTTTGACCCGAAAAAGCAGATATCATGTTTTGACTCCAAAAAAGCAGAAATCATGTTTTGACTCCAAAAAAGCAGATCTCATGTTTTGACTCCAAAAAAGCAGATCTCATGTTTTGACCCAAAAAAGCAGAAATCATGTTTTGACCCAAAAAAGCAGAAATCATGTTTTGACTCCAAAAAAGCAGAAATCATGTTTTGACTCCAAAAAAGCAGAAATCATGTTTTGACCCAAAAAAGCAGAAATCATGTTTTGACCCAAAAAAGCAGATATCATGTTTTGACTCCAAAAAAGCAGAAATCATGTTTTGACCCAAAAAAGCAGAAATCATGTTTTGACCCAAAAAAGCAGATATCATGTTTTGACTCCAAAAAAGCAGAAATAATGTTTTGACCCAAAAAAAGCAGAAATAATGTTTTGATCCAAAAAAGCATAAATCATGTTTTGACCCCAAAAAAGCAGAAATCATGTTTTGACCCCATAAAAGCAATAATCATGTTTTGGCCCAAGAAAGCAGAAATCATGTTTTGACCCCAAAAAAGCAATAATCATGTGTTGACCCAAAAAAGCAGAAATCATGTTTTGACCCCATAAAAGCAATAATCATGTTTTGACCCAAAAAAGCAGAAATCATGTTTTGACCCCAAAAAAGCAATAATCATGTGTTGACCCAAAAAAGCAGAAATCATGTTTTGACCCAAAAAAGCAGAAATCATGTTTTGACCCCCAAAAAGCAATAATCATGTTTTGACCCATAAAAGCAAAATTCGTGTTTTGACCCAAAAAAGCAAAAATCATGTTTTGACCCCAAAAAAGCAATAATCATGTTTTGACCCATAAAAGCAAAAATCGTGTTTTGACCCCAAAAAGTAAAAATCGTGTTATGACCCAAAAAAGCAAAAATCGTGTTTTGACCCCCAAAAAAGTAAAAATCGTTATGACCCAAAAAAGCAAAAATCGTGTTTTGACCCCCAAAAAAGTATAAATAGTGTTATGACCCAAAAAAGCAAAAATCGGTTTTTGACCCCCGAAAAAGCAAAAATCGTGTTTTGCCCCCAAAAAAGTATAAATCGTGTTATGACCCGAAAAAGCAAAAAATGTTATGACCCGAAAAAGCAAAAAACGTGTTTTGACCCCCGAAAAAGCAAAAATCGTGTTTGCCCCCCCCCCCCCCCCCCAAACCCGTGTTTTGACCCCCAAAAAGCAAAATTCGTGTTTTGACACCCAAAAAAGCAAAATTCGTGTTTTGACCCAAATTAGCAAAAATCGTGTTTTGACCCCACCAAAAAAGCAAAAATCATGTAGTTTGTCCCCACCCCAGAAAGGAAGAATAATAGAGTTGCATCTCATAAAGCAGATATCATGTTTTGACTCCAAAAAAGCAGAAATCATGTTTTGACTCCAAAAAAGCAGAAATCATGTTTTGACCCAAAAAAGCAGATATCATGTTTTGACTCCAAAAAAGCAGAAATCATGTTTTGACCCAAAAAAGCAGATATCATGTTTTGACTCCAAAAAAGCAGAAATCATGTTTTGACCCAAAAAAGCAGAAATCATGTTTTGACCCAAAAAAGCAGATATCATGTTTTGACTCCAAAATAGCAGAAATCATGTTTTGACCCAAAAAAGCAGAAATCATGTTTTGACCCAAAAAAGCAGATATCATGTTTTGACTCCAAAAAAGCAGAAATCATGTTTTGACCCAAAAAAGCAGAAATCATGTTTTGACCCAAAAAAGCAGATATAATGTTTTGACTCCAAAAAAGCAGAAATAATGTTTTGACCCAAAAAAGCAGAAATCATGTTTTGATCCAATAAAGCAAAATCATGTTTTGACCCCAAAAAAGCAGAACTCGTGTTTTGACCCCAAAAAAGCAATAATCATGTTTTGGCCCAAAAAAGCAGAAATCATGTTTTGACCCCAAAAAAGCATGTGTTGACCCAAAAAAGCAGAAATCATGTTTTGACCCAAAAAAGCAGAAATCATGTTTTGACCCCAAAAAAGCAATAATCATGTTTTGACCCATAAAAGCAAAATTCGTGTTTTGACCCAAAAAAGCACAAATCATGTTTTGACCCCAAAAAAGCAATAATCATGTTTTGACCCATAAAAGCAAAAATCGTGTTTTGACCCCAAAAAGTAAAAATCGTGTTATGACCCAAAAAAGCAAAAATCGTGTTTTGACCCCAAAAAAAGTAAAAATCGTTATGACCCAAAAAAGCAAAAATCGTGTTTTGACCCCCAAAAAAGTATAAATAGTGTTATGACCCAAAAAAGCAAAAATCGGTTTTTGACCCCCGAAAAAGCAAAAATCGTGTTTTGTCCCCCAAAAAAGTATAAATCGTGTTATGACCCGAAAAAGCAAAAAACGTGTTTTGACCCCCGAAAAAGCAAAAATCGTGTTTGCCCCCCCCCCCCCCCCCCCCCAACCCCCCGTGTTTTGATCCCCAAAAAGCAAAATTCGTGTTTTGACACCCAAAAAAGCAAAATTCGTGTTTTGACCCAAATTAGCAAAAAATCGTGTTTTGACCCCACCAAAAAAGCAAAAATCGTAGTTTGTCCCCACCCCAGAAAGGAAGAATAATAGAGTTGCATCCCCCCCCCCCGAACCTGCCACTTACTGTCACATGTAACCAAATGGATGCTATCTTAACGTCCCTTCACCCATAAGACCCATACTACTATATACAACAAATCCTACTTCCTCTCCCTGACATTAAGAGCTGCATACTCTGTACTCATGAGTGTGGTGACGGCTGATAACTTTGGTGAATGGGTGGTTTTAGTGGTGAGAAGGGTGTGAGAAGGATGGTTTTAGTGGTGAGAGGAAGGGCTTGGTGATGAGAGGAAGGGCTTGGTGGTGAGAAGGGTGGTTTTAGTGGTGAGAGGAAGGGTTTGGTGGTGAGAAGGAAGGGTTTAGTGGTGAGAAGGGTGGTTTAGTGGTGAGAGGAAGGTTTTGGTGGTGAGAGAAAGGGCTTGGTGGTGAGAAGGATGGTTTTAGTGGTGAGAGGAAGGGTTTGGTGGTGAGAAGGAAGGGTTTGGTGGTGAGAAGGAAGGGTTTAGTGGTGAGAGGAAGGGTTTGGTGGTGAGAGGAAGGGCTTGGTGGATGAGAAGGATGGTTTTAGTGGTGAGAGGAAGGGCTTGGTGATGAGAGGAAGGGCTTGGTGGTGAGAAGGATGGTTTAGTGGTGAGAGGGAGTTTGGTGAGCACTGGAGCTTTGGTGTGGGAGGAAGGTAGCAAGGACGATGACCTCAGCTAAGGGGACGACCTGTAATGGGGAGAAAAGGGGGTCATTAAAGGGAGGGGAGTCAGTAATGGGTAGAAAGGGATCATAAAAGGGTGGAGAGTCAACTTTTCCTATTTATAAGGGAAGAAAACGTAGGTGGCCATTCTGACCTACATAGATAACTTTTCTCCGTGCACTGACTATTAAGCTTTAGGTGTTATGTAGGCCTTTATATTTATGTAGTTATATTATGTAGGCCTTTGTTATGTAGGCCTTATATTATTTAGGTGTTATGTAGGCCTAGGTATAAGTATTTTTCTTTCAAGCCTGTCATTTTTTTCTACATTGAAGCCTGTACGTTTTTTTTTTAGGTTAGTTGGGAAGAGTAGAGTTATTGTAGTGGGTGTTATTGGCGTTCTTCTGTGTGTGTGTTGTAAGCAGTGTTATGGGTTTTACTGGGTCATGTTCTGTCTTTGATGTGCTGTATGGGTAGTAGTGGAGATGTGGAGGTGGAGGAGGAGGAGGAGATGAAGGTGGAAGGACATGGAGGAAGGAGGAAGTGGAGATGAAGTAAGGAGGTGGAGATGATAAAGGAGGAAGTGGAGGTGAAGTAAGGAGGTGGAGATGATAAAGGAGGAGGTGGAGATGAAGTAAGGAGGTGGAGATGATAAAGGAGGAGGTGGAGATGATAAAGGAGGAAGTGGAGGTGAAGTAAGGAGGTGGAGATGATAAAGGAGGAGGTGGAGATGATAAAGGAGGAAGTGGAGATGAAGTAAGGAGGTGGAGATGATAAAGGAGGAGGTGGAGATGATAAGGAGGGTGGAGATGATAAGGAGGAAGTGGAGATGATAAAGGAGAGTGGAGATGATAAGGAGGTGGAGATGATAAAGGAGGAGGTGGAGATGATAAAGGAGGAAGTGGAGATGAAGTAAGGAGGTGGAGATGATAAAGGAGGAGGTGGAGATGAAGTAAGGAGGTGCAGATGATAAAGGAGGAAGTGGAGATGATAAAGGAGGAAGTGGAGATGAAGTAAGGAGGTGGAGATGATGAAGGAGGAAGTGGAGATGAAGTAAGGAGGTGGAGATGATAAAGGAGGAAGTGGAGATGAAGTAAGGAGGTGGAGATGATAAAGGAGGAAGTGGAGATGAAGTAAGGAGGTGGAGATGATAAAGGAGGAAGTGGAGATGAAGTAAGGAGGTGGAGATGATAAAGGAGGAAGTGGAGATGAAGTAAGGAGGTGATGATGATAATAAGGACTTAATGAATACTGATTTTCCTTCTAATGTTCAGGAATACTCTACCTCATAAGACTAATGAACAGTGGTAATTGAATATAGTAGTAGTGAGTGTATTCTTTTCTCTGTACATTACTGTTGCTATGGGATGTGGCCGTGGGAGTGGCAATGTATGAAAAAAAACTAACCTGGCAGTGGCGATCAAAACAAAAAGAGGAGTAATAAAGAGCCTGCTTGAGTGCCTATCCCTATAAAGAAGAAAGGAGTGCATTAGAATGACTATGGATTTGTATTATTGCGATGAACTGTCACTGTAAAGATTTGTTGTTAGTAGAAAAAAGATAGTTCGATAGAAAGAGCGAAAGAAATTAATATAGAAATCTATTATCTATTTATTGTATCATATTATTCTATGCGATTATTATAGAGAGATCGGATAGCGAGTGGAATCCCCGAGTGATGAGTAAGAATGATAGAAATATATACACATTTTGCTAACAGTAAGATGTGAGGTTTTCTGCGTTGCATAAAAAAACCTTCTTGGCATGTGAAAGGGTAGCGTTCTAACAACAGACTTCATGCATAGCGCTTTTTACAACATGAAGACCGGCTAAAGGGGCAAAAAATATATACAGTAAATAAATATAAATAGAATAAAAGGAGTAATAAAAAGCCTGCTAGTGTCAGTCCCTATGAAGAAGAAAGTAGTAGCTTATTAGTCTATTAGAATGACTGTATTTGTATTATTACGATGAACTGCTGCTATAAATGTTTGTTGTTGTTTCAGGAGCGGCGGTGGCACAACAGTTACCTCAAGTCCCCGGGCATCAAGCCTCGCAACAAGGGTATGGTGCCCAACCCCCTGCCGGGCATCTTCCTGCAGAGCGAGCGGGGTCCCAAGCTGGCGGAGGGGGCGGAGGGGGACGACATGATGACGCCCCCCACCCCCAACACCCCCAGCAGCCCCAGCCTACCCCCCCAGCAGCACCAGGCACCCCACACCTCCGTGGACAATGCCGTCTTTGCCCCGGTGGAGTTAGGGACTGGAAGTGAGTGGAGGGCGCTGGGGCAGGGTTAGGATGGACACACTCATCTCATCCTTGTTACATACAGCCAAATTCCCAACATCCGACCTCCAAACATCCGACTTGTCCAAACAACCGACTTTTTTCACCACCACATTGTGTCTTGTTTTGGCCATTTTTTTTTTTTTTTTTTTTTTTTTTTTTTTTTTTTTTTTTAGGTCTTAGAAAACATTGATTTGTGGCTTTATTTATGCATGGATTTTACTTTCGCGTATACCACTGGATCGGCCTTCAAGAGCTGCATCTTTTATGTTCTATACCATTTTGTCCTTACGTTTATGGTTACTGTGATATCTGAACATCCGACTATTCCAATTATAATTATCCGACCTACCTTCGGTCCCCCCAAGGTCGGATAATTAATACTTAGCTGTATACTTTTTTCCTCACTTCCACCATATTTTAAAATTCCACCACAGTTGTACAAGCGTTGAGAAAGATGGCAGAACTCCGATCCAATCTATAAAGAAACACTACCTCATCCCAGCCTCCTTACAGCTACTTTTTTTCTTCACTTCCACCATAACTTTAAATCCACCACAATTGTACAAACGTTGAAAAAGATTGCATTGTCCAAAAAAGTTCAAAAGGTGGCATTGTCCAAAAAAGTTCAAAAGGTGGCATTGTCCAAAAAAGTCAAAAGGTGGCATTGTCCAAAAAAGTAAAAAGGTGGCATTGTCCAAAAAAGTTCAAAAGGTGGCATTGTCCAAAAAAGTTACAAAGGTGGCATTGTCCAAAAAAGTTAAAAAGGTGGCATCGTCCAAAAAAGTTAAAAAGGTGTCCAAACAATTAAAAAGGTGCATCGTCCCAAAAGTTAAACAGTGCTTTCCAACAAAGTTAAATGTCCAAAAAAGTTAAAAGTGGCATGTCCAAAAAGTTCAAAAGGTGCATTGTCAAAAAAGTAAAGGTGGCATTGTCAAAAAAAGTAAAAAAGGTGGCATTGTCAAAAAAGTAAAAAGGTGGCATTGTCAAAAAAAGTAAAAAACAAGGTGTCCAAACCAATCTATAAAGAAACACTACCTCATCCCAGCCTCCTACAGCTACTTTTCCTTCACTTCCACCATAACTTTAAATTCCACCACAATTGTACAAGCGTTGAAAAAGATTGCAGTAAAAACAGTTTAATATTATATGGACTGCTTAGTGTAAAAATATAATAAGTCGTCATAAATCGAAAATGTTTGGTGGCTGTATGTTCTGATGTATGGTGGTATGGTGCGGTATGGTGATGGTCTTGATTAATGAAACAACCACAACTAGAAATCAACTTTGCATCATTAGTAAACATACTTATTTAACTATTTACTCCATCTCTGTGTACGTGTGTGTGTGTGTGTGTGTGTGTGTGTGTGTATTGTTGTGTGTGTGTGTGTTGTGTGTGTGTGTGTGTGTGTGTGTGTGTGTGTGTGTGTGTGTGTGTGCACTGATAATAAGAACAAAAACATAAGGAAGATACAGTAATTAGGTTCTTAAAATGGAGTACTGATGCCTGCCCTTCCTCCCCCCAGCCATGATGTCCACTGAGTATCGGCCGATGATTCAAGGCTTCAGCACCTTCCTGCCCCCCCAGGCCCCCCCGCCACCCCCAACACTCTCCCAAGCCCCCCCACCACCACTGCCGCCGAGGGTTCGTAAAAGAGAACCCTCCGTTGGCGACACTTCTCCCAAGGTAACTGTCTGGCATCATCTGTTGGTAACTATCAATGTCCATCTCTCTCTCGGTAACTATCTATGTCCATCTCTCTCTCTCGGTAACTATCTGTGTCCATCTCTCTCTCTCGGTAACTATCTGTGTCCATCTCTCTCTCTCGGTAACTATCTGTGTCCATCTCTCTCTCTCGGTAACTATCTGTGTCCATCTCTCTCTCTCGGTAACTATCTATGTCCATCTCTCTCTCTCGGTAACTATCTATGTCCATCTCTCTCTCTCAGTAACTATCTATGTCCATCTCTCTCTTGGTAACTATCTCTGTCCATCTCTCTCTCGGTAACTATCTATGTCCATCTCTCTCCCTCGGTAACTATCTATGTCCATCTCTCTCTCTCTCTCTCTCTCTCTCTCTCTCTCTCTCTCTCTCTCTCTCTCTCTCTCTCTCTCTCTCTCTCTCTCTCTCTCTCTCTCTCTCTCTCTCTTATACCTCTTATATAGTCAGCAGAAGTTAAAAAAAGTGGAGTCAGGTAGTGGAATGCAGTGGAATGCAGCTTGGAGGTTGTTTAAGGGAATGTGTTGCTTGATTCACTTGACTTCTAATGTAAATCAATATATTTTGAAACTTATTCTGTTTAGGGAAGCCTTGAGTTAGCCTGAGTACACGTTAGTATTACTCCTGTAAGATCATTTTGTCTCGGAAGTCTTGAGTGTTACTATAAGATGATTTTGTCTCACTGTGTTGTGATGATGACTCCTAAGTGTATGGTTTATTATGTCCTCCAGGTGAAGCAGGCCCCGGACGCCCCAGAGCTGCCCCCGCGGGACGTCTCGCCGCCCCCCATTCCCCCCCGCACGGCCACCCTGCCCCGCATGCATCACTCCTCCACTATGGGCCACCAACACGACCACCACCACCACGCATCACTCATCCACCCCCTCCACTCCGTCAGCCTCCACCACCCCTTCCCCCACCACCACCACACGCACCACCACCGCCCCGTTCACCCCTCCCTCGGTCCCCCCTCCTTGGCCCCCCCTCTCCCTCCTCAGCAGTACCAGCTGGACCCCCCTCCCCACCGCCGCAACAACTCGGTGGACCTGTCCTCGCCCACCCCCCTGGCCAGGAGACACACCAATGGGCCACAGGCAGGTAAGGATCAGCTCTTCCCTCCACAACACTGAGCTGCTTTGCCTGCTTACAGTTGTGGATATCTGGTCTGGTTTTGTCTAATTTGTGATTTTTAAGGAATATCTGGAAGTATCATGTCATTGTGAATTGGCTGAAATAGGGACTTCTAATCATTGTAACTGAAAACTGACTCCAGATTCGTGTTCAGCATGCCCGAAAACTGCTAGGAACTAATTTTCAAGGAAATCTATTTTTCAAAAAATATTGCAAATTTTGCAATGCATTGTATTGCCTTGATTTTTTTTTTAAATCACGTTTTTTCAATAACTAAAAAACTATGGCAAATACTTGCAACATGTATAGAGAAGTAAATATGAAGTAGATCAAAGGGCATCATTTAGCATAAAACAAAAAAAATTGCATTTGCAAAAGCATTTTGCGGCAAAATAACAAAAACCTGATCGTCATCAATTTTGGAATGTTTTTGAGCAGCCAGAAATCTCAAAATATTTTTTGTGTGGAGGGGGTGGAGGAAACCATCGGTAATTCAGACTTTTGGCTAATTCAACCCAGGTCTCCCCTAATTAGATGGAACTAGAGTGTTTACTGTACTGTACCTTTAAACAGAAAGCCCCCATCAGTGACCCGTTCCTCCTGCAGGTTTGCCCGGGAGCAGCGACGGAGACCCCGGAGACCAGCCCCCCACCCCACCACCCCGCCTGTCCTGCCGCCAGACCTTCTCCTTCACCTCAGACCCCCACCACTCATAGGCCCGCCGGTGCTCCTCTTAGCTAGCCTCACCTTTATACTAGATATGAGAGTTGGCTGCTAAGGAGCCCATCATATACCTAAGCTCTTATTTAAAGCTCTACGGTACTTTGGAGCTTTCAGGTTTTATTATGTGGCAGAAACCAGTATCATTATTTCTTTACTTCATTCTTGACAGTGACAGGAAAAGAAAAAAGGTGAAACGAACAACACTCCAATTTTTTTTTATACAAGATTCTTAAGTGTTCCCGGTGAAGGATTGAGAGAAATCCTATCACGTCATGGTCAAATTTGTTAAGAAAGAAATCCTATCACGTCATGGTCAAATTTGTTAAGAGAGAAATCCTATCACGTCATGGTCAAATTTGTTAAGAAAGAAATCCTATCACGTCATGGTCAAATTTGTTAAGAAAGAAATCCTATCACGTCATGGTCAAATTTGTTAAGAAAGAAATCCTATCACGTCATGGTCAAATTTGTTAAGAAAGAAATCCTATCACGTCATGGTCAAATTTGTTAAGAAAGAAATCCTATCACGTCATGGTCAAATTTGTTAAGAAAGAAATCCTATCACGTAATGGTCAAATTTGTTAAGAAAGAAATCCTATCACGTAATGGTCAAATTTGTTAAGAAAGAAATCCTATCACGTAATGGTCAAATTTGTTAAGAGAGAAATCCTATCACGTCATGGTCAAATTTGTTAAGAGAGAAATCCTATCACGTCATGGTCAAATTTGTTAAGAGATAAATCCTATCACGTCATGGTCAAATTTGTTAAGAGATAAATCCTATCACGTCATGGTCAAATTTGTTAAGAGAGAAATCCTATCACGTCATGGTCAAATTTGTTAAGAGAGAAATCCTATCACGTCATGGTCAAATTTGTTAAGAGATAAATCCTATCACGTAATGGTCAAATTTGTTAAGAAAGAAATCCTATCACGTAATGGTCAAATTTGTTAAGAAAGAAATCCTATCACGTAATGGTCAAATTTGTTAAGAGATAAATCCTATCACGTCATGGTCAAATTTGTTAAGAAAGAAATCCTATCACTTGACAGTCAAATTTGTTAAGAGATAAATCCTATCACTAAGAGGATACTAACCATTCATTGCCGAAATTCAGAAATTAATTCATTAAAAAATAAAGTAATGAGAATTAGGAGTTGAAACTTTCTTGATTTATTTGGGATAAGCTTGCACACGTTGTCAGCCAACAAGAATGTGGTATGCCGTCACAACGTTATGACGGCATCATGAAAATTTGACAATTAAAAAAACCCAGAGGCTACAGTAATTACCCTACAGCAATGATAATTGGGGTGTGCAAGGTCAATTAGGATCCAATCAATCGTAGGTTTGAATTTTTGCTAAATTTTCAATACGTTCTGAAATGTTGCGTAATTATATTATGCACAAACGTAACACTGCGCTCTTTTGTTCTTTTATCCTCATTCTCTCTGTTTTGCTTCACATTTTCGCAAATATGAAAACCTACGATGATTTTCCTTGTCAAAAACAATATAAATAGCTGTTCCCAAAGTAATCCTATCAATTGCTGATTTTATAGGAATATTTAAATGCAAAATTTCATGTTTTGAGTTATGGCCATTTAAAGATTCAAGTGAGTATATCTCCTTTATTATGGACTTTAAACACGTGAGGTTATAAGATAAGATACTTTGATCCTATCTAGACACTTTGCAAGTACCAACTACAAGGTTATTGACTATACAAAGCGCCACCACACCAGGACGAACTCGGTGGACTCGAACCGCTGACCGAATGCAGGGTCTCTACACCGGGCCGTGCGCTCTACCACCGGGCCACCCTGGCGGGTAAACACGTGAGGAGAGGCGCGGTAAAAGACCGCCCCAGACTTGATTCTCCCACCGTAACGTGTCTGAATCTGCAGCTTTTGAAAAAGGCCATTTTTTGACCCTGAATGGTTAGTATCCCCTTAACAGTCAAATTTGTTAAGAAAGAAATCCTATCACTTGACGGTCAAATTAATTCCTTTATTTCCTTCACTGCTTAGGCATTATGATACTTGTGTTAAGACATGCATGATAGCACGGCAGGTGTGTGTGTGTGTGTGTGTGTGTGTGTGTGTGAGTATGTGTGTGTGTGTGTGTGTTGTGTGAAAGCGAGGGAGTGAGTGTAGCGTGGATGGCAGGGTGATGCGAGGTCATGGTTGTTATTGGTGTGGCAGTATTTAATAGGAAACATGGCAGAGGCTCAAGGCGTAGGTAGGGTGGTGAGGGTCATTGAGGCGGAGTGAGGTAAGCTGAGAGGCGGTGAAGTCTACACTGGCTCACTTTTAAAACTGTTGATATTTTTGTTCTTTTGTATATGTATTGTAAATGATTTTCACTTGTATGTGGGATGGGACGGAGGGAGTGTGGGAGAGGACAGGCTCGGCTCACAACGCAGGGACAACGCACGATCGCTTTGTTTCGCACACGTTTTTGAAGATGGAAGAATGTTTACCTGGTAACTCGAACATTGAATGCATTCCGGTTTTTAAAAAGATTGATATGAAATTCTCACGTTTCTGTCGGTTTAACTAGATTTGCGAGATGGCGGTAGTTAAAAATGTGATGGGCCTTCGTCTGGAGCCCATTTTACCTGATTGAGGACATATTTTACGCATGTAGATGACCGAGGGATATTTGTTGGTTGGCATTAAATCCATGGAGTTAACCGCTTCACACCCAGATCTTTCCTTTGCTATAAAAAATCATCTGTTAGCCATGAAATTACAAAAAGTAACTGAATATACCAAATTAGTTCGTCAACAAGGATACTAAACAGGTTATATCTATAAAATATTGCTTATATTAACTCAAAATTGTGTAATAGTACCCAAATTACAATGGAAATTACGTTCTGGGCGTGAAGGGGTTAAAGTCTTGTCATAGATCGTGTAGAATTTTGTTAATGCTAGTATTCTTTGGAGGCATTTGGAGCAGAAGAGGCTGTCCGTGCGGAGACAATGTTGCATTTAAAGTGGTGTGTACGGCTTGACTCTTCTTGACGGGAGGACTGGAACCGTTGAAGCACCGAGGAGGTCTAGGTGTGGAAAGTCTGAGGCAGAAAATGTTAGGCTGGTACTAATATTTGACTGGCAGGGATAAATTAGTTCATCTACTGTCCATAACACTATAGTCGCCACTGCACTAATGTCGCCAGGCACCATATATTACAAATTTTACCATCACTACAACTTGTATGTACCACTGAAGAGGCATGCACAGTAGTTCATATTATGTACATCACACTACATGTCTTCAGTGGCACATAGAAGTCTGTAGTGATGCTAAAATTTGTAATATATGGCGCCTGGCGACATTAGTGCAGTGGCGAGTGACTGGCGACTATAGTGTTATCTACGGTGATGTTTTCAAAATTCTCTTTGAAATATAAAACAATAGGAATTCTCGTGCAGGGTTACGTTACGGAAATTTCTGATCACTTAAGTGTCGTCGTGTTTGTTTGGTAACGGAAATCTGGCAGGTTTTTTATTTTTGCATGTGTGCGTATGTGTGTATGTGCAGCGCCTGGAGAAGTGAACCCCATCAAGACTACCACTAGCTGATGTGTCATGCATTATGGTTTCCTTATTATAGTCTAGTACGTCTAGCTGCTGCTATGCTCGTTTGTGAGTAGACTAGGTTGTACGCAGTTGCTCAAAATATTTCCATCTTCATTCGGCTCATTTATAATTTACGTTTTGATTTCACTCTTTCTGGAGGAACTTCACATACGACATTTTGTTGATATGAAGTCATGTTTTTATAGAGTCTATATTTTATATGAAACATGTCTCCATCATTGTTCTTAGATAAAAAGTCATTATTTTCTACACTAATATTTTGAGAGGCTTAAATATAACTTTGTAGTCCAAGCTGAAGTGCCTAGTGTATTGAGCATTCCAACGAGCCATAGCACAGAACTACTAGGGTGTTCTGTTCCCGTATCCACACACGCCACCGCGGCAAGGGTCTCGCCCACACCGTCACAAAGGGTGCAGCTTTTTGTTCATATTTATTAGATGTTTGCTAATTTCTCGTGTACAACTTCATGTTCTATCACAGTTTCACGCAGACTTTGATGTATAAAGATTTTCCATATTCCACACGACTTGCGTGAGTCGTGTGTCGCCGGGCGGAGCGACGCGACTCGGCTTGCACGACGACGTGGTCCCGACACCTTCCTGTCCTCTAGTAGACTGGGTCGTTTCATAATTGCAGTTCTTGCTTTTAAAGCTATGCCTGATTTGTGATAATATTAAATAAGAGAATATGTTAACTCATTAGACTATTCAGGTGGGAAGTAGGTGAGTGATGCAGTTTCCCTTTGAGAAACTCTACTATACATCATCTAGTCAGGGCAAGGGCAGTGGGAGGCTGAGGCCGGCGGCGCCACCAGCATTCTAGGGATTTCTGGTGCTCAGCCATTAGCATCTCCAATTTTCTTTTTTATTCTATTGTTTTCAGCCAATACCTTCTCCAAGCTTGCACACTCAGTATTACAGTTACATGGGTCTGGAGTACTACAGTTACATGGGTCTGCAGTACTGACTGGCCGAGACCACTCATGATGAAGGCTTGTGCTTTTGTTGACACTTGTGAATGTTTTTCAGTACTTGGATAAATCTTATCTGAGACCAAATGTTTGATAACTGAGGTAGCAATGGAGACAAGAGATTATATCTGTGATGTCATTGGGGGCAGACTACCGGCACGTAGGACTGATGGCCCACATTTTGTTTGTGCATAGGGTGGTTTGTTCAAAGGTTTAGCCAAAAAGAAATGATTACCCAACATAGATCATCAGTACTTTGTAAATTTTTTAGGAAAACACATGGGCTACACTGTGCTATTCTTGTCTTTTAATACTTATCTGAGTAAGACATTCATTCCAAGTGCAGTGTGGCCTTGAGTCTGACCCGAGAAGTGAGTTTTAGAAATGGGACGCACTCTTGAGGGTCCCACACGCACAAGCCAGGGTTGCCCCCATCAAGCTAACAATTCCATGCTGTGTAAAGATTCCTATTGCATCTTGTTACAAAAGACAGCGAAATAGTTTGTAGCAAGATTGTGTACATATTTATATATTTGTTAACAATAAGTCCTATAACATCAAATTAGTCAGAGACAGAGTGATGTTTTATTGTCCTTTTGATAATATAAAATGCTGCATGTTAAATTAAGGGAGGCGGTAGCAGAGTGGCAGCGTCTCGGAATGGCATTCTCGGTGACCCGAGTTTGATCCCCGATGAGAACCAAAATCCACATAAAATTGTTCTGCACCGTCGAGTGGCCTAAGAACACCCACATGCTGCCCATTAACTCTACCTTTGATTGTGAGTGCATCAGAGGACACAGGGGGGCGGCATGAGCCTCTAATCACAGGCGTCACTATAGCAATCCTGCCTACCATCACAGCCCTCAAGTGAACCTCCAGGGTCTACCATCCCACCTCTGGAGGTAAAAAAATATGGTTCCATGAAATTTTACAATTTTTGTCAAATACTAATGGTAATACTACATGTAAGAGCAATTTGCCGCATTTTCATGAAAAGAGCAGGAAAGTGCTGGCAATTGATGCACATGGTACGAGGCTGGCAGTCAGTACTTACAGCTCCTATGGTTCAATTTTTTCTGCAACTTGCAGTAAAAAAGTGTGTAAAGTGTGAAGAGCAAAGAATCAGATCATGATGCACCAAATGGAAACTTTGTGCTCCATGATCCTGAGTAGCACGAAGGTAAGTATTGCAACGGGTTTGATGCAATCACTGTTGTGTTGACATGCTCATCATCCTAAACCTCGCCATCAACTTTACTGTGGCTTAGTCCCAGGCCACTCCACTTTCCCCGGCAGGCTGAGTAGCTCCCAGCAGGATGGTAAGTAGTCAACATAAAATGCTCCCCGCTATCAAGTATCTCGCTACACAGCCCGCCGGGGGGAGTGGAGGCGCCGGGACTGAAGCCATCGTGAGTGGCCTTGCCAACCTGAATACAGTGTAGTTAAGGAATCGTCAGTCAAATGCATTAAATAGAATGGCAAGAGTTATTTTACAGTGTATTTGTTACAACAGACTAAACAAATTACATTACAAATAAAATTGTGATTTCAAATTTTTCTGGAAAGGGAATAATTTTAAATTAGCTGAAATATTAGTGATAAATACACGAGTGGTCCAACGCCCTCCACCGCTGAACTCAGTCTATCTCCACTCAGGTCCATTCACATCAGTAGCCACACATCTTGTAGAGGAATTCTATCAATGCTGATCATATACACTGTAGTTCATGGCCTTCATTTTGGCTTATAGTCCATTTTATTTAATAGGGTCAAAATTCCCAGTGGTCACGTGCTATTATGTAGTGAGGATAGTGTGTTTGGTAGTGATAATGCTACGAGTAATCTGTACACATGATGACCATTGAGTGCACCAATCAGCTGCCCCGTAGACAATGGGAGAAAGGCAGGGGGCGTGGTCTCCTTTGTGCATTTTGACCATATTAAATAAAATAGACTATAGTTAAGGATTTGCACAGACCACCAATAGCCACTGAACAAAGTTTCCTAATACTTGACAACCAAGAGTCCAATCCATTATGTATATCAAAAAAGGTGAGGCGCTAGGAATACAGGAACTAACACGTGTAGGTTTCATGGCCTCTCGTAGCAGAGTTACTGATTTACTTGTGTATCTACCTGCAGAAGGGGCTGATGGGGCCCTGTTAGAGCCAGTACAGTAGCATTAAGGGAACTTCTCATCTGGACCAAAATAATGCCAATACAATCTCGTGAGCGTCCTTGTAAGTAGCTGCTGGATGCCAATAAATCAATGGGCATGAACTGATATGATAACTGAGAACATGTAAGTAAATAAAAACTGATGAGCACAAGTTTTTACACCGCACCCTAACTTCTCGCACACTAATATATTCAGTAGATAAGTTCAAGTAAACACTAAAATTTATCCACTACATACTAACCTTTCAGCCCACACTTTCTGTACGGCTACATACTTCTTTGCACTGGGATTAGACAAACTGAATGAACATGCGAGTCTACTGGCAGAAATGTGAACCAATTTTGAGTCTACTGGTAGAAATGTGAACCAATTTTGAGTCTACTGGCAGAAATGTGAACCAATTTTGAGTACTGGCAGAAATGTGAACCAATTTTGAGTCTACTGGCAGAAATGTGAAACAAATTTGAGTACTGGCAGAAATGTGAACCAATTTTGAGTCTACTGGCAGAAATGTGAACCAATTTTGAGTCTACTGGCAGAAAAGTGAACCCATTTTGAGTACTGGCAGAAATGTGAACCAATTTTGAGTCTACTGACAGAAATATGAACCAATTGTGCATATTATCAAGGTAAGTCACCTTGAGAAAATTTGGCAACATGACTGATTTGGTCTTGAATTCATTGATACTTAAAAGTACTTGGTAGGAGGAACCTGTGTAAAAATAAATAAATGAACTTGTACTATGTGGTCAGATCAACAAGGCACATCACCTACAATTTAACACCCTTTGGAATGCAATGGAGAAGCAGATCGGTGGTGCCTGTAGCAACCTCTTAACACCAAGGACACAACACTGCAGCATTCAAGAAGCAGATCGGTGGTGCCTGTAGCAACCTCTTAACACCCTTTGGAATGCAATGGAGAAGCAGATCGGTGGTGCCTGTAGCAACCTCTTAACACTCGGTGGTGCCTGTAGCAACCTCTTAACACCAACCATATGACCTCTGATGTCTGGCACATTTCCCCCTTTTGGCATTAAATCCAATCTTAACAAGGACACAACACTGCAGCATTCAAAGTATAATTAATGCTAATCTTTCACGAGGACGATGGATCATTAACATCCCGACCATAGAAATAGATGGAAGTGTATCATCGGCCGTCTAACCTCGTAAGATATGGGAAAATCTGACGTTAAACAGAAAGAAGAAAGGTCTGCAGTGCCTGTGTCCTTAATTTGTCTGTCACATATTAATTAATTCTCTTCCCTGAAAACCACCAACACTTTACTATCAGGCATACTTCATCTCCCTGCCATATGACCTCTGATATCTGACATATTTCCCTTTTTTTTGGCATTATATAATTAATCCCTCAAAGAAAATAAGTTTGTTTTGTTTCTGAGGATAAAAGATCATCTGAAATCCTATGAAAAATTATGAACACGGTAAAATTTCAGCATATTGAGGTATTTTGAAGATAAAAGATCATCTGAAATTCTATGAAAATTATGAACGGTAAAATTTCAGCATGTTGAGGTATTTTGAAGATAAAAGATCATCTGAAATTCTATGAAAATTATGAACGGTAAAATTTCAGCATGTTGAGGTATTTTGTAAATCAATAACTAACCACTGAAGACGTCTGTGCTTCTCATCTCTGTGTCTCAGTATACTTAACTTATCCACCACATATTAATTCTCTTCCCTGAAAATGACCAACACAATACTATGAGGCAATACTTCATCTCCCTGCCATATGACCTCTGATGTCTGGCATATTTCTTTCCCTTTATTTCAGCATTACAATTAATCCCTCATAGAAAATAAGTTTGTTTTTGTTTTTGAGGATAAAAGAAGCATCTGAAATTCTATGAAAAATTATGAACGGTAAAATTTCAGCATATTGAGGTATTCTGTAAAGCAATAACTATGGCCACTGAAGACGTCTGTGCTTCAAGATAAGTGTCAAGTGTCAGGAATAAATATAAAAATATCTTTACACGATACTATTAGGCATGCTTTATATCTCCTATAGTTTCTTTTTCTTTTTGAGGATAAAAGAAGCAACTGAAAAATTATGAACAGGGTAAAATTTCCGCATGTTGAGGTATTCTGTAAAGCAAGTACTGATCACTGAAGACGTTTGCGTGTGTTATCTTTATAGTATTAGATTCTACACTGTCTATCTGTCCCTCTATTTGTCTATCCTTTATATATATACTGTTTATTATGTTGTTGTGTCTGTCTGAATGTCTAATGTTATATTCACTATGATCACTGAAGATGTTTGTGCTTCTCACCTCAGTGGCTTCCGTCTTTGTTTTGGCCTCCCATGTGGAGCTGCAGAAGTATGTATGTATGTATGTATGTTTATGAGTATGTATTATTCACACCGTCCAAATGTATCTGCTATGTATATGTGGCTTCCATTATATAGTAGTACTTCTGAACCTCTATTATGGTGAGAGCAAGTGAATGGCTACAGCAACCTCGCACGACACTTGGATATTGTTGAAAATAGTGCTACGTATGGAACGACAAAAGAAAACATCTCGCATGGCTTCAGTCTTTGTTCTTGCGTCACATTATTATGACCGCTGAAGACCTTAATGCTTCTCACCTCCTTGGCTTCAGTCCTTATTCTTGCGTCCCATGTGGAGTTGCGGGAAGGAGGTCTTGCTGGGCTGGGGGTTGAGACGCGAGGCCAGGTTCATGAAGGGTTCCAGCAGCAGGTTGCGGTCGGCTGTGTTGACCTGCCACATCCGCAGCCGCTCCCCTGCCGCCCACCGCCCCGCCGTCGCCTCGTCCACCATTACGCCGCCGCCGCCGAGGTCTGTCTTGTTGCCCAGGATGATGATCGGGACCTGTTTGGATGTAGGTAAATAATAATAGTTAATAGGGAGTTTTTAGTCAATAGAGAGTTTAGTTAATAGGGAGTTTTAAAGTCAATAGGGAGATAGGATGATGATAGTGACCTGTCAGAACATAAGAACATAAGGAAGCTATTGGAACCTGTTTATTGGAAGCTATTGGGACCTGTTTGGAGGTAGGTAAATAATAATAGTTAATAGGGAGTTTTAAAGTCAATAGGGAGATAGGATGATGATAGTGACCTGTCAGAACATAAGAAAATAAGGAAGCTATTGGAACCTGTTTATTGGAAGCTATTGGGACCTGTTTGGAGGTAGGTAAATATTAATGCTTTAAAAGGAGGCTAAATAATTTCATGGATGGAGATAAAAGGGTTGTAGGTAGTATTAAGTAACAGGAACTACCACGTATTAGGTCTCGCGGCCTCTTGTAGCTCCTACTTTGGAGAACTTACTGTTACAAATTCAAGCGACTGCATACATTAGGCGGAGGATTATTTGAAAAGAACTGTTTCTAATCAATAACTTAAATATTTAAAGCTAATTTTAAACAAATCCCATCCAATCTTGTTGCAATCTTGAACTATATAACCAACTTGCACTTACGGAATAAATCCTTCACATTAACAAGAATAAAATGTGTTATTTCGTATACATCTGCAGAATCTACCTCAAGTGCACTCGATCCTGAACGGACTTTGGATATAACAGACTGCATCTGCTACCGGACAACTTGACATGAGGCGAGTATAGTGCAGTCTCGCATGACACTTAAATCATGTTTAAAATAGAGCCATGTATGGAACCACAAAGGAAAACAACTCACATCTTTCTTTTCCTTGTGCTTGTCAATGTCCTTCTTGATGTCGGTGAGGAGGTGGAAGGAGAGTGTGTCCGTCACGCTGTACACCAGAACGTAGCCGTCGGCCAGCGCGTGGTAGTGGTGCGGCAGCGTGCGGGTGTGCGCGTCCAGGCCGGCCGTGTCGTAGAACCGCAGCTTCTCCCGCGTGCCTCGCTCCGTCTCCACGATGCCCACGTAGGTGTCCTCCACCGTGGGAATGTACTGCGGCACACACAATGACATGTCACTCGGCATGCATGTACACACACACACACACACTGTAGCGTGTTATTGCCACCACTGTAGTGTGTTATTCACCCATGGTCTCGTGTGGACAAGACCATGGGTGAATAACATACTACAGTGGGGTGGTAATAAAGAAAAGACAGCTATTCTAAAATCTATGAAGTTTTGTCTGAGGTTTTCTTGACTCTCCCTCTCTTTGTTAAGCTCAGGAGAGTTTATTGTGGGTCTTGTAATGAGCACAGATGTTCACTAGCAATTCCTCCCTTGACTCTCTTGTCTCTGATAGTACTACTGGTGCTGTCTGGCTGGCCTTTTCCTGCCTTTACATTGTACTTATAGTCTACCACATTTCTGTATTCAGTGCTCTATCATGGCACCCGTCTCTCCAAGTAGAAGAGGGCTTGCATTTTTGTCCTTAGGGAGCATAAAAACCTCATATTCAAAGAAGAAAAATTATTCAGCTCTAAAGACACCTCAGCAGTTTGCTACAACATGCTCGATGGAGGTCCTATGTAATCGCTATAGACCTCAATACTACTTCAGAAACCTCAATAACAACATTTTAAGAACAAGAAAATAAGGAAGCTACAAGAGGCCATGAGACCTACACGGGGTAGTTCCTGAATAAAGATGTATAAGACGCATGAATCCTCCTGAACATTACGGTGTGTCTGGCAACCCTCACCTTGCCCGTGGTTGTGTTAGCATAGATGGCCTTCTCCAGGATGGACGTCTTGCCGCACTGCCTGGCCCCGGCCACCACCACTCGGCTGGTGCGCCCCATCACATTTCTCTGCGGACACCAAGGGCGGCTCAACACAAGGCAGCAACCACAACCACAACACAACCACAACCACAACCCTACATGTACAGTCCACCCTCAATTTAACGGACTAAAAGGGGGGAGATGTGGTCCGTTAAAGCCGATTGTCCGTTAGTGTGAGGGTAATGAACCTAAATACACCAGAACCACTTCGGTCAAGAGGAACGTTCTTATTGACAGAAATGGTTAATGCGCCCGTGTGTGGTGCACAGTCTGGTGTAGCGCGGGTTCAAATCCGGTGCGGGGAATGGAAAAAGGAAATTATTTATTTTTGAATTATGAATGACCAGCCTGAGTCCATGTCTGTTGGAAGGACCGACTGACGGGATTTCAAAAGGTACTTGTGGCCCAGGGCATTGTGAAGCCTCTGTCAGATCTGGCGTTATTCTCATGGAAGCATCACCTGACTCCATCTGAACACTTTAACACTTTATTATGTTTGCCTTTTTACAGTATTTTATAATGATTGTAACAGGATATGGGGTTGCAAACAGCCCTTTACAAGCAAACTCTTTTTGGGTAAAGGTGTGGAGAGAGGGGGAAAACACCGGCACTACTTACGGCCACTATGCAAGTCTCTGTGGACAGGGCACGGTTTCCCCCTGACCAAGACTGCCCCTTCAGGAATCCCCTCAGAGCATCTCAACAGCAAGAAAGAGTAAAGAGAAGAGAGAAGATAAGAAGGAGTAACAGGAAACAAGAAGACCCCCCATGACACGAGGGTATTTTCCCGGGGTGAAAATATAGGAAAAACACAGGAAATATTGTGGAATAAATGAAAAATAATCACAAACACAACCTGACCGTAACATAAGGTAAACAGTGACTGGCGCTACATGCTCTGGATTTGGCGGGAACACCGGCGCTATTCGGACTCATTTTACATTAAGCTCTGACCTAACGGACACATTTTTCAAGCAGCGGACTTTTTGAATGGTTTAGTCCGCTTGTCCGGCAGCGGGTGGACTCCGTTAAATTGAGGGTCCACTGTATACTAACACGGCCAAAACTCAGCGTGTATAAATATTTTAGTCACGTCTTCATGCAAATCGCAGCAGCAATGATGTATGTAAGCCTGTGATGCTGCCTACACACTACCGTCAATAACACTGTAGTCGCCACTGCACTAATGACGCCAGGCGAATATTACGAATTTAAGCATCACTACAGACTTCTATGTGCCCCTGAAGACACATACATAATATAAACTACTGTGCATGCCTCTTCAGTGCTACATATAAGTCTGGAGTGATGCTAGAATTTGTAATATAAGGCGCCTGGCGACATTAGTGCAGTGGCGACTATAGCGTTGCTGACGGTAGATCTGCTCCTCATACTTCAGCCAGACAAGATAGGCACATGCTGCAGGGCAAAGGGTCATCAGTAACGCTGCATCAACATCATCATCAGTAGTACATGAGTCAGGGTGTTGCTGGAGGGTCAGTGAGCAGCAGCTTGTCCTGTGTGGAGACTCAAACACCTCCATTCTTGTCTGTTATTGCAATCAACGGCAATCATAATGAATAACAGTTAGTGGGCATAGTACCTATCTACAAAATTGTAGATAGGAAAATGAGTGTTGATTCCCTAACCCCTTCACGCCCAGATTTTTCCTTGGCTATATAAAATTGTCTGTTATTATCCATAAAATTACAAAAAATAGCTTAATATACCAAATTAGTTAGTCGACAAGGATACTAAACAGGTCACATCTATAAATTATTGCTTATATTCACAAAAAATTGTCTAATGGTGACCAAATTACAATGGAAATTACGTTCTGGGCCTCAAGGGGTTAAATAAAGAGAATGGATGCAGGAGTGTGTGAGTGTCCTGGATGGAGACGTGAAACCCATAAAGAGGTTATGCAAGACTTTAAGTAGCATGTCTCACAGCCTCTCCCATCAACACTCAACACACAGTAATAAAAGGTTACATCCAGGACGACATGCTAGATAAAATTAGATAAAAGAGTAGGTTGCATAATATATTGTGTCAAAAATAACAACTTACTGACACAAATGAGAGAGCATTAATCATTCAAAGCTTTGTCTACATAACAACAAAAATTCCCTGTGGGTATTGCAGCACCAGCCACTGAGGGGAAGGACAATGCCTCTGCTTGGCATGGAGAGTGCATGACCAGCAGGAGCAGCAGCCTCAGCAGGTCCTCGTGTAAAAACAAATGTCAGGGAAGTGCCGCCAGGGATGGGGATGAGGACACAAGGCAGGAACCATTACAATCTCCCTACAAATTCTGACTCTGACTGCCATTCACAAGTCCTTGGGCAATAAAACTGTGCTGTGTGAGTCAGCTAAGACAGTGACCAGCACATCTATCATCTGACACCTTGAAATCTCCAGAGGACACTTGGGCTCATAGCAAGAGTCATGATGAAGGTCGAGCGACGACGACGAACGACCGTGGAAGGGTACCAAAAAATATCCCTTTTATGTTACCCTTCCACGGTTTTGGTCGTTCGTCGCTCGACCTTCACCATGACTCTTGCTACGGGCCTTGGTGACTCGCAAGTACCTACATGGTGTGAGTAGGGGAGGCAGGGCAGGAGACTGGGAGCAAGGCGGCACAAGTATAACATAACATAAGAACATAAGAAAATAAGGAAGAGCGGCCGCGAGACCTACACGTGGTAGTTCCTGTGAGTAATAACGGGACAAACTAAGCCAGACTTGCAGGACAAGCTTAACGGGGCCACACATAAGCACAGGTGAGAGGGGGGATTGGAGGGTCGGGAGGGGCCACAGTAAGCACAGGTGAGAGGGGGTATTGGAGGGGGTGGGGGGGCGTACCTGACCCACCACGGCACCCACGAGTCCCCCATCAAGCATCCCCCGCCAGCTCCCCAGCACCCCACAGTCCACGCAGTGCTCTCGGCTCCTCCACGTCTCTTTCACCTGTTTATCCTCCCGAGGTTTCCTAAACATCCCCCAGCAAGTTGCCCTCTCTCGGCTACACTGCAGGGGGGGAAGACATGGGTTCTCTCCCCACCCACAAGACTACACAAGCACAAGCTACAGGGCCAGGGGACAAGGGGCTGATGGGGGGCACTGGCCAGGCTGAGGTCTGAAAGAAAATCTGATAATATGACTTCCTTCACTCCACTTCCTTCCTTCCTTCCTTCCTTCCTTCCTTCCCCTTACTTCCTTCCTTCCTTCACTCACTCCTTCCTTCCTTCCTTCCTTCACTCAACTTCCTTCCTTCCTTCCTTCCTCCTTCCTTCCTTCACTCAACTTCCTTCCTTCCTTCCTTCACTATGACTTCCAACCTCACTTTCCTTCACTTCTTCACTTCCTTCAACAACAGATGTACATCCCTGCCATGTGCTTCCAGCCAGACACACACACACACACACACACACACACACACACACACACACACACACATACACACACAGACAAAGACACACACACACACACACACACACACGCACGCACACACACACGCACACATTGATAGAATTGTTGGTGTAAAATAAAGTCCTTATGAACATTATATTGGATTTGGTCTACATGGATGAGGATGTGCTGAAAAAAAAGGTAGTTGTGGATGTGCTATGATTAAGACACCAGAGTGATGTGATCTCTACACAATAAAAAGACATATAAAGAAGATGGAGAAGATGCAGCGAGGGCCACAGAGATGGGTCCCAGTCTGCTGGATTTAACATACAAGGCGAGATGGAATAATTGCTTTGCCTTGACTGGGGGAATGGAGAGAAAGATGACATGTGATCGTGGTGGATAAAGCTGTGGCAGGGATGGAGAGCCGACAAGGAAGACGTGCAGCCTACGCATGGGATGTACCGTGTAGGAGACAGAAGACGATGCAAAAAAATATCGAGGTTGTTTCGTAGCGGACACTTTTTTCAAGCAGCGGACTTGTTGAATAGTTTGGTTCGCTTGCACGGTAGCAGATGGAGTCCGCTAAATCTGAAGTCTTAAATCGAGGGTTGAGTGTATATTATAATACATAGTATAGACACTATTTATCATTTAATATTATACTGTACCGTTTCTAGTGATTTTATGTGAGCTTTGGGGAGGCGGTAGCGGAATGGTTAGCATCTCCGACTGGCGTTCTCGGTGACCCGAGTTCGATCCCCGAAGAAAACCAAAACCTTTCTGCACCGTCGAGTGGCCTAAGAACACCCACATGCCCTGCCCATCAACTCTACCTTCGATTGCGAGTGCATCGGAGGACACAGGGGGGCGGCATGAGCAGGCGTCACTATAAAAATCCTGCCTGCGCCACCACGGGCGAGGACCAACCATCACAGCCCTCAAGTGAACCTCCAGAGCCTACCATCCCAGCCCTGGGTCACCACTGCCTACAGGCGCTATAGGCACAAATGTATAAAAAAAAAAAAAAAAAGCTATGGGGCCAGGGGCATACACAAGTTTTTCAACCCTTAGTTATAATCCGAACTTTTGATTAGTCCGGACGGGGTTCCCCAATTGGTCCTATTTATAGAGGGTTTACTGCACTTCCAAGGCTGGCTGGTGCATCATGGCTAATATTTAGAAGATGACTGTGTCTGGATTCAAGTATTTTTCACCTTTCTACTGTTTCTATAGTAGGTCAGAATGAGTGTGAAAGTAGGAATGAAATTTTGTGCAAACATTAAATTTTCATAGGCTAGGTTAATGAAGGGTTAGGTTAGATTATGTTAGTTTAATTGTTTGATTAGGTTATTATTTGATGCTTTTACAAATGGAGTGCTTTTTCTAGTTAAAACGTCTAAAAAGTGTATTTTTAGAAATTGGTCATCACTTTTTCGAATAGCAAAAAAAACCACTTTTTTGAGGTTTGCACAGGAAAAAACTATCTCCATTAGGAAAAGCATCACATATCAAACATAAAAAAAAATTGTCCGAAAATCTTGCAACAGTCAAACAAATGTTTTAGCCGCATCATTTCAGGAACAAAAAAGTACCATCGTGACAGGTGGCACGGTACAAATGTGGCTTGGCGGTACAAATGCCGGTAAATTTTTACAACAGCACCAAACTTCCCTACACAATAGAGAGCATTGTTTTTATTTACCTTATTGTATTCTAAGAGACATTTTCTCTTTGAGCTTACCGTCGCAAATCAATAGTTTCGGAGATATGAACATTTTAGGTGGGAGGAAGAATACGTCTCCTTTGTTTACAAAATGCCTCCCTCTTCCTCTTCTTGTGACCTGCATCGCTTTTGTTTCGGAGGCGCACCCGTGGCTACCTTATCTTACCTAACCTAACCTGACCTGACCTGAACCTTACCTTACCTAACCTTACCTTACCTTACCTTACCTAACCTAACCTAACCTAACCTTTAACCTCCTAACTGGGTCCAATAATAAAAGTTTAATAAAATACCAAACAAAAGCGATGCAGGTCACAAGAAGAGGAAGAGGGAGGCATTTTGCATACAAGGAGACATATTCCTCCTCCCACTTAAAATGTTCTATATCTCCGAAACTATTGATTTGCGACGGAAAGCTCAGAGAGAAAATGTCTCTTAGAATACAATAAGGTAAACAAAAACCATGCTCCCAATTGTGTAGGGAAGTTTGGTGCTGTCGTAAAATAATACCCAAATGCCTGCAGTGAATTACCAGCAGGACGGGAGGAAGGGGGGGCTCGAAGGCAGAAACTGTGAGTATATACTGTATATTTGTTAACACTACCTACCTACCTAACCTATATGTGTCACGAGGAAGGGAAAGATTAAAGTTATTCCTCCCGGGTGATCCTCCAAGCCTTGATGGGTGAGCTACGGTGAGTAAATAGATGAGTAATTAGATGAGTAAAACTAGGTGAGTGAAACTAGGTGAGTAAATATGTGTGAAACTAGGTGAGTAAATAGGTGAGTAAAACTAGGTGAGTAAATAGAAATATGTGTGAAACTAGGTGAGTAAAACTAGGTGAGTAAATAGGTGAGTGAAACTAGGTGAGTAAATATGTGTGAAACTAGGTGAGTAAATAGATGAGTGAAACTAGGTGAGTAAATAGGTGAGTGAAACTAGGTGAGTAAATAGATGAGTGAAACTAGGTGAGTAAATAGGTGAGTGAAACTAGGTGCGTGGTTGAGTACAGCAGATAAACAGGTATAGAGAACCAGGTAGGAAGAACTGAGGTAATATTTATGAAAAAACTCATTTTAGGCAAGGATATACTAGTCTGTGTCTTAGAAAATAACCGCGCAGTCCTCGTCCATTTTTACCTAATATTTTTATATGTATATCCTTCTCAAACATCCATAGCCTGCAGGGAATCATAAAAACCTCAATGCTATAGGGAAACATGTCTAGATAACCATTCTAAAACCACGAAGACTGAACAAATACAAGCGAACGAAAAAACCAAGCGAAAAAGAGATCTGCCCCTATTTTCACCTCTCCTTCTCGACCAATTATCCCTCCCTTAACATATCCCTCTCAATACACTCTTTCATATCACCCTTACACATCCCCTGCCATAATAAAGGTGTGCTCAGTCTCACCATACAACGAGGGTGAAGAAGAGATGAAGGCGTGTCACATCCTCCTCCTACCTCTGTTGTCTCTCAAGTGATTACGTCATCGTTGCGTCATGAAGGGAGGACTCAAATGTTTCTGTTGATTTTTTTGAGTATATGTCAGATTCTTATATACAGGTTTGATTTGGTTTTTTGATATGCTAGACACGAATTTGGAGTCAGTTTTTATTATTAGTTCAGTTTTATGCCCTGTTTCACCCTGTGCTTACTGGAATTTCGAGTTTTATTCATTGAAGGGAGGACTCAAATGTTTCTGTAGATTATTTTTAGGATACATCAAATTCTAATACAAATTGGTTTATTAGGTTTTTAGGTATGCTGGACACAATTTGGAGTCAGATTTTGTTGATTAGTTGAGTTTAATGCCCTTTTTCACCCTATCTACTGGAATTTTGAGTTATTTCACTCGTCGTCTAATCAATCCAATATCTTTTCTTGATGTGATTCTTGCTCCCTGAATACATGTATGTCTAATTTCCGTATATGTCATGTAATACTGTCTTTTTCATAGTTATACGTACTGTTTATTGCAATATATGGGTAATAAGTCTGTTTTGAGCATCTAAATGGCTGTGATTTGAGTGTAAAACTCATTAATATTATTTTCGAGCTGCAGGAAATACTTTGGATAATTTCTTAAGATGAAAATAACATCTTCTTATTCTTCTTGTGACCTCATATAGAATAGATACATTTTGGGATGCTGATGCTGCTGCTGATGAAATGTGTGTATTTATTTACGTCTCGGCAACTCAGAGTGGCAGCTGGGAGGCAGGTGGTCGCGTCGCTTTCCCTGGCAGGCTGTTTCTGTAGGCATAGAGTGATATATAACTCAACATTTCAGTAATCATAGGGTGAAATCGGGCATAAAACACCACTAATTAAAAATACTAGTGAAATAGAAGTAAAAATTCCAGTAATCATAGGTGAATTAGGGCATAAAACTCCACTAGGAAAAAAATGTAGTAAAATATAACTAAAATTCCAGTAATCATAGGGTGAAATTGGGCTTAAAACACCGCTAATTAAAAATACTAGTGAATTAGAACTCTGAATTCTAGTAATCATAGGGTGAAATAGGGCACAAAACTCCACTAATTTAAAATACTAGTGAAATAGAACTCAGAATTCTAGTAATCATAGGGTGAAATTGGGCTTAAAACACCGCTAATTTAAAATACTAGTGAAATAGAACTCAGAATTCTAGTAATCATAGGGTGAAATAGGGCACAAAACTCTACTAGTCAAAAATCTGGGTCGGACTAAACACCGCAAACTACCGCAAACCACCCACAAACCACTGAAACTCCCTCACATTGCATGCGAATCAATAGCAATTTTTTAATCAATAAAAATAATTCTAATCAATAGTTTTTTCGTACATACCTGGTTCGTTTCGTAACTCTAGTAGTTCAAGTTTAACTCTTGAGCTGAGTGTACGAAACGACTATGGTTTCATATAGACTACGAAACAATTTTGTGGTGTACGAATCTACTGGTGTACGAAACAACTTGTGTACGAACTGACTGCACCCCCGGTAGTCATGTTCCTACTCCCCGTGGTTAGAGATACGGCAGTCATATTTCGGTTGTGATTGTGTAAGATACGGCAGCGATTCTAGATATGGAGACCGGATGGCTGTCACGGGATTAATTGTGGATTTATATAGGATAATTTTTGAGGTAGTTAGGAGACCAGCGTCACACAATAAGGGAAATTGTGGTTATTCCCATTGGTTTGGTAAAAATGGACGAGGACTGCGCGGTCATTTTCTGAGACTGATAATTTTTCCTGGCTAAAATTGGTGCTTTTTCAGATGGAGATATTTTTCATTGGTTTATATAAGGAAGCATCTATAGGGTGAAATTGCTTGTTGTGATTTAGTACTTAGATGATTAGGGTAAATTTCCAGATGAACACCGAACTTCCTTGGTGGACGAAAGTATGTTTTTCTGGTGAATTTTGATGTTTTTTCAATTAATCTGCTAACCGTTTGTCGATTTTTTTTTTTTTTTTTTTTTTTTTTTTTTTTTTTTTTTTTTTTTTTTGTAATTTGCAACAAGAATGACGAAAAAACAAATTGAACCTAACCTAACCTAACCTTTATCTACCGAACCATAAAACACTAGCCTACTAACCTAACTAACCTAACCTAACCTATCACCGTAACCTATACCTAACTATACCTACTAACCTAACCTAACCAACTTTATCTACCGAACCTATACCTAATACCACTAACCTAACCTAACCTACCTTAACCTTTATCTACCGAATACCTAATTAACCTAACCTAACCTAACCTAACCTTACCTTTATCTACCGAACCTATACCTAACCTAACCTAACCTAACCTTACCTTTATCTACCGAACCTATACCTAACCTAACCTAACCTTACCTTTATCTACCGAACCTAAACCTAACCTAACCTATACCTAACCTAACCTAACCTAACCTAACCTAACCTAACCTAACCTAACCTAACCTAACCTTAATCTACCTAACCCATACCTAACCTAACCTAACCTAACCTAATCTAATCCTAATCTAATCTTTATCTACCGAACCTATACCTAATCTATACCTAACCTAACCTAACCTTTACCTAACTAGGGTAACTAAAAAAAAAAAAAAAAAAAAAAAATTGCGACAGAAACGGTTAGCAGATTAATTCAAAACATCAAAACTCACCAGAAAAAATAGTTTCGTCCACCAAAGTGAATTCGGTGTTCATCTGGAATACTACCACAGTATCTCTAACCGTGGTGTTGTTATCTCTATTATAGTCATCACACCTGCCGCCCTTATCACACCTGCTGTCGTTATCAGTTATCAGTGCTTTGTGGTGCGGTGGACATCTGAACCTAATCGCCGTTATCAGTTATCAGTGCTTTGTGGTGCCGTGAACATCTGAACCTAATCCCCGTTATCAGTTATCAGTGCTTGGTGGTGCTGTGAACATTGAAACTAATCGCCGTTATCAGTTATCAGTGCTTGGTGGTGCCGTGAACATCTGAACCTAATCCCCGTTATCAGTTATCAGTGCTTGGTGGTGCCGTGAACATCTGAAACTAATCGCCGTTATCAGTTATCAGTGCTTGGTGGTGCTGTGGACATCTGAACCTAATCGCCGTTATCAGTTATCAGTGCTTGGTGGTGCTGTGGAGATCTGAACCTAATCCCCGTTATCAGTTATCAGTGCTTTGTGGTGCTGTGGAGATCTGAACCTAATCCCCGTTATCAGTTATCAGTGCTTTGTGGTGCTGTGGAGATCTGAACCTAATCCCCGTTATCAGTTATCAGTGCTTGGTGGTGCCGGGAACATCTGAACCTAATCGCCGTTATCAGTTATCAGTGCTTGGTGGTGCTGTGGAGATCAGAAACTAATCCCCGTTATCAGTTATCAGTGCTTTGTGGTGCCGTGAACATCTGAACCTAATCCCCGTTATCAGTTATCAGTGCTTGGTGGTGCCGTGAACATCTGAAACAATAATATAAACCTGATAGTGGACATCTTCGCCTCGCCGCCCAGTGTTAATTCAGTGCGGTGTGTGTGTGCGTGTGCGTGTGTACGTGTGTCATGGTCCTGTCTGCGGGTGCCCTGGGAGCGGTGACGGAAGGAGGTGAAGGTGCTGTCTGTCTGCTGGGGACGTGGTGCTGAGACGGCCTGAAGGTACGTTGTAATAACCTTAATAACTAATGAACTAACCCAATCCTAGCCTTAACCTACCTAACCTAACCTTAATAATGTGTCATAATAAAGTGTAGATAATCATATCTTTATTATTATTATTATTAATAACATAACCCCTTGAGACCCAGAACGTAATTTCCTTTGTAATTTGGGTACCATTAGACGATTTTTAGTGAATATAAGCAATATTTTATAGATATGACTGTTTAGCATCCTTGTCGACTAACTAATTGGGTATATTCAGTTACTTTTCGTTATTTTATGGCTCGACAACAGACAATTTTATACGTATAGCAAAGGAAAGATCTGGGCGTGAAGGGGTTAAGGCTACCCACTGTTGTAACTTATTATCACTATTTACATACCTTATTATGATGAATTTGGGTGCTTGTATTATTGTATAGGAGACCGGCGTATTGGAGAAAGTGGTGGGGGAGTTGATGCTTGTGGTGCAAAAAAAAAAAACTAGTGATTTCCAAAAGAAAAAAAAAAGCGAAAAAAATAGTGATTTCCAAAAGAAAAAAAAAGGGAAAAAAATAGTGATTTCCAAAAGAAAAAAAAAAGGGAAAAAAATAGTGATTTCCAAAAGAAAAAAAAAGGGAAAAAAATAGTGATTTCCAAAAGAAAAAAAAAAGGGAAAAAAATAGTGATTACAAAAGAAAAAAAAGGGAAAAAAATAGTGATTTCCAAAAGAAAAAAGAAAGGGAAAAAAATAGTGATTTCCAAAGAAGAAAAAAAAGGGAAAAAAATAGTGATTTCCAAAAGAAAAAAGAAAGGAAAAAAATAGTGATTTCCAAAAGAAAAAAAAAGGGAAAAAATAGTGATTTCCAAAGAAGAAAAAAAGGGAAAAAAATAGTGATTTCCAAAAGAAAAAAAAAAGGGAAAAAAATAGTGATTTCCCCAAAAATAAACATCAGATTAATTCAAAACACATCAAAATCTATCCGAAAAATATAGTTTAAATAAAAAAAGAAGAAGGGCGATAAAACGATTCTTGACCATAATACCTAATGCGTAATAAAGTACTTAGTTGTATTTACCTAGTCAAAAAATGTTGTGATATACGGGAAATAAGATGTACTCGTGGGGTCCCGTCACCTTTTTGTCTCATTTGGTCAATCTTAGCTTTAAAAACATGAATACTTGTGGTGGTAGTATTCCAGATGAACACCGAAATCACTTTGGTGGACGAAACTATTTTTTTTCTGGTGAGTTTTAGTGTTTTGAATTAGCCTAATCTGCTACCTAACCGTTCTGTTGCAAATTTTAGATTTTTTTATTTTTAGTTAGTTAAAGGTTAGGTTAGGTATAGGTTAGGTTAGGTATAGGTTAGGTAAAGGTTAGTTTAGGTAAAGGTTAGGTTAGGTATAGGTTAGGTTAGGTATAGGTTAGGTATAGGTTAGGTATAGGTTAGGTATAGGTTAGTTTAGGTATAGGGTCGGTTAGGTTCAATTTGTTTTTGTCATTTTTGTTGCAAATCACAAAAAAAAGGGAGACAAAAATCTGAAAAAAATGGTTAGCAGATTAATTCAAAGCACATCAAAACTCACCAGAGAAAAAATAATCTCATCCACCAAAGGAAGTTCGGTGTTCATCTATAAATTTACCGGGAATGGAGTAGAATTCTATTAAAATGTTTGTGCAGGAAAATAATGATCAGATTATTGAAAAAAAAAGCCTCAACATCTGAATAATATAGATGGTTTGGTCAAAAAAGGTGCTTGGTGCTGAGAAACGAATAGTATCGAAAAATCTACATCAGTGTTTTTGTTGTTGCTGCAATCACATGTAAAGTCTATTATTTTTAACAAGGCAAAAAATCCATTCTATCTTAACTTAAGGTCTCATGCTTAAAATGGTGCCTATGTTTACCTGATAATAGGGTTAATTAGGATAAAATACCACTGAAATTTAGAAGAACCGTAGTATTCCCTTCTCCTGGCATCAAATATATCAGTCAGTAAGCAGCAAGGGGTCAGGATTTTTTGATCTCGTTAAAAAAAATAGACTATACTTATAATCACGTTATTGTTCCACGACACATGATGGTGTTTATTAATTGGTGGGTTTTATTTTTCTGCTGGTGTTTTTACTTATTATTATTATTATTATTATTATTATTATTATTATTATTATTATTATTATTATTATTATTATTATTATTATTATTATTATTATTATTATTATTATTATTATTATTATTATTATTATTTTTTTTTTTTTTTTTTTTTTTATACTTTTTTTGCTGCCGATATTTTTTTTTCTTCTTCGTTTTGGTTTGTTTCTTCATTTGATTTTTCTGTATTTTTCTTTATCTTTTTTCGATTTAGACTGGATTTCTGTTTCGTGTTCGTGTCTCAACGTGTAGATACAGTCTGTCAGAACTAAAGGTATCTTTTTTGCCTTCACGCTGGTTTCCCTTCCTCTCATCACACCCTACTAATCCTATTACTTCCTTTCCTGCACACTTTGCTCTCCCTCGCCCTTGTAGCTCTATCCTTGCAGCCATACTTCTGCAGGAGAGAGATTAAGTATTAAAACCCATCTATTTCTTCTTACAGGATAGACAACGTATTTATAACTCATCTATTTCTTTGTACAGGATAGACAACGTATTTATAACTCATCTATTTCTTTGTACAGGATAGACTTAGTATTAAAAACCCATCTATTTCTTTGTACAGGATAGACTAAGTATTAAAACTCATCTATTTCTTCTTACAGGATAGACAAAGTATTTATAACCCATCTATTTCTTCTTACAGGATAGACACAGTATTTATAACTCATCTATTTCTTCGTACAGGATAGACAAAGTATTTAAAACTCATCTATTTCTTTGTACAGGATAGACAAAGTATTTATAACTCATCTATTTCTTTGTACAGGATAGACAAAGTATTTATAACCCATCTATTTCTTTGTACAGGTTAGACAAAGTATTTATAACCCATCTATTTCTTTGTACAGGATAGACAAAGTATTTATAACTCATCTATTTCTTTGTACAGGATAGACAAAGTATTTATAACCCATCTATTTCTTTGTACAGGATAGACAAAGTATTTATAACTCATCTATTTCGTTGTACAGGAGAGACTAAGTATTTAAAACCCATCTATTTCTTCGTACAGGATAGACAAAGTATTTATAACTCATCTATTTCTTTGTACAGGATAGACAAAGTATTTATAACCCATCTATTTCTTTGTACAGGATAGACAACGTATTTATAACTCATCTATTTCTTTGTACAGGATAGACAACGTATTTATAACCCATCTATTTCTTTGTACAGGAGAGACAAAGTATTTATAACCCATCTATTTCTTCTTACAAGATAGACAAAGTATTTATAACCCATCTATTTCTTTGTACAGGATAGACAAAGTATTTATAACTCATCTATTTCTTTGTACAGGATAGACTAAGTATTAAAACTCATCTATTTCTTTGTACAGGATAGACTAAGTATTTATAACTCATCTATTTCTTTGTACAGGATAGACAAAGTATTTATAACTCATCTATTTCTTTGTACAGGATAGACAAAGTATTTATAACCCATCTATTTCTTTGTACAGGATAGACAAAGTATTTATAACCCATCTATTTCTTCCATCATCTAAAATATCTGCTCGGTGGATGGTTAATTCGGTGGATTTTATAGAGAAATATTGACATCCACAAGTTGCATTACAGCTAAGTAAGTTCATTTGGTAACAATCAGAACATTCAATGCAATCCAGTTATAACTTGTCTTGAGTGTGGGCATTGCATTTCTATTTCATTATCATTGTATTTATCTATCCATACAGAGAAAGAGCCTTTTAAGAACAGTCTGAGATGCACAAGTAATAGGGAAGTGAATTCATAAACAGTTATAAAAATCACTGCAAACCTGTTATAACTTGTCTTATAGTGAGGGCATGGCAGTGTAGTGTAGGGGAATGTAGTGTTGTGTAGGGGAATGCTGTGTTGTGTAGGGGAATGTAGTGTTGTGTAGGGGAATGCAGTGTTGTGTAGGGGAATGCTGTGTTGTGTAGGGGAATGCTGTGTTGTGTAGGGGAATGTAGTGTTGTGTAGGGGAATGCAGTGTTGTGTAGGGGAATGTAGTGTTGTGTAGGGGAATGCAGTGTTGTGTAGGGGAATGCAGTGTTGTGTAGGGGAATGTAGTGTTGTGTAGGGGAATGCTGTGTTGTGTAGGGGAATGCAGTGTTGTGTAGGGGAATGTAGTGTTGTGTAGGGGAATGCAGTGTTGTGTAGGGGAATGCAGTGTTGTGTAGGGGAATGTAGTGTTGTGTAGGGGAATGCAGTGTTGTGTAGGGGAATGTAGTGTTGTGTAGGGGAATGCAGTGTTGTGTAGGGGAATGCTGTGTTGTGTAGGGGAATGTAGTGTTGTGTAGGGGAATGTAGTGTTGTGTAGGGGAATGCAGTGTTGTGTAGGGGAATGTAGTGTTGTGTAGGGGAATGTAGTGTTGTGTAGGGGAATGCTGTGTTGTGTAGGGGAATGTAGTGTTGTGTAGGGGAATGCAGTGTTGTGTAGGGGAATGTAGTGTTGTGTAGGGGAATGCAGTGTTGTGTAGGGGAGTGCTGTGTTGTGTAGGGGAGTGCTGTGTTGTGTAGGGGAATGTAGTGTTGTGTAGGGGAATGCAGTGTTGTGTAGGGGAATGTAGTGTTGTGTAGGGGAATGCAGTGTTGTGTAGGGGAATGTAGTGTTGTGTAGGGGAATGCAGTGAGTGTAGGAGATTGTTGAAGCCTTACATGGGATAGCAGGCACTGGCAGGATTGAGATGAAGCCAAACCAATACTGTTTCTCTCAGCTATTTGTGGGTGTACTCTGACCTTTACAAGACTCTTAAGTAATCATTTTCATATCACGTTGAGGTCTTGGTGGCTGATGATTTATGCAACATGATGAATGCTGGTGGGCTGAGACTCTTAATTTTGTGATGGAACAGAGTAGATATGTATGTGTTTGAATATTGCAGTTCCTTTATACAAGATGTTCTCATGGATGATGTTACATGTGGAAATTCATATGCAGTACACATGAAACTCTTGCTTGTGTATTATATAGTAGTGATGATATAGTGATGAGTGAGACAGAGCTGAGGTGTATTATATAGTAGTGATGATATAGTGATGAGTGAGACAGAGATGAGGTGTATTATATAGTAGTGATGATATAGTGATGAGTGAGACAGAGATGAGGTGTATTATATAGTAGTGATGACATAGTGATGAGTGAGACAGATGAGGTGTATTATATAGTAGTGATGATATAGTGATGAGTGAGACAGAGATGAGGTGTATTATATAGTAGTGATGATATAGTGATGAGTGAGACAGAGATGAGGTGTATTATATAGTAGTGATGATATAGTGATGAGTGAGACAGATGAGGTGTATTATATAGTAGTGATGATATAGTGATGAGTGAGGCAGAGATGAGGTGTATTATATAGTAGTGATGATATAGTGATGAGTGAGGCAGAGATGAGGTGTATTATATAGTAGTGATGATATAGTGATGATAAGTGATGATATAGACATTATTAGGTATGTGTTATAGGTCAGCCATATTCAGGACACCATAAAACGAAGGCAAATATTAATGCTGTATTAGTTGTAGAACCTCAAACAGTGTATTATATATCAGTGCAGGTGGTTTTTATTTTATTTATTTATTTATTTATTTATTTATTTATTTATTTATTTATTTATTATATTTTTTTTACGTTGTAGCCTATAGCGCCCATATTTATTTACTGTTAAAGTCTTAATGAGGTACAAACTATGCTGTGCTATGCTGTGCTATGCTGTGCTATGCTGTGTTAGGATGGAAAAGCACTAAGCATGAGGGGTGAGGGAGGGAGGAGGAGGAGAAGGAGGAAGGGTAGGAGGAGGAAGGGATGGGAGGGAGGAGGAAGAATAGGAGGAGGAAGGGGAAGGGAGGAGGGAAGAGGAAGGGCTGAATGGGAGGTGGAAGAAGAGGAGGAGGGGAGGAAGAGGAGGGGAGGAGAGGAGGAGGAGGAGGGAAGAGACACACATCCCCTTTAAAATTGTTTTGTTTCAGATGAATTCACAAATTGAAATATGAGTGTGTTGTCATCGTCCTTTGTGCGATGGGACCCTTTTTTGTTGTTGTTTATTTGATGTGGCTTGCAGCGTGATGTGATGTGGTGGGCGTATGTGTGAGTGTGTTGGCAGGGCTGGGGTGGTGGTGGTGGTATAGTGGTGGTTGTGTGGTGTGGTGGTATAATGGTGGTGGTGGTGTGGTGGTGTGGTGGTGGTGGATGTATGGTGGTTGTGGTTATGTGGTAGTGGTGATGTGGTGGTGGTATAGTGGTGGCTGTGGTGGTGGTATAGTGACTGGTATAGTGACTGTGGTATAGTGTGGCTGTGGTTGTGGTATAGTGATGGTGGTATAGTGTGGCTGTGGTGGTGGTTGTGTGGTGGTGATGTGGTGGTGGTGGTAATGATTCATTCTTTGACTTGTGGTGTGTGTAGGAGTGTGGTAATGGCCTGCTATATTTGTAATGAGATGTGGTGGGTGTATGTGTGTGTGTGTTTAAAGGTGGTGGTGGTGGTGGTGGTGGTGGTGTGTGTGGGGTTGTGTATGGTGTAGTGTGGGTTGTTGTGTAGTGGTGATGTGGTGGTGTGTCTGGGGTTGTTGTGGTGTAGTGGTGGATAGTAGTAGAAGTAGTAGTAGTAGTAGTAGTAATAGTAGTAGTAGTATAAGTAGTAGAAGTTATAGTAGTAGTAGTAGTACTGTAGTAGTAGTAGTAAGGACAAGGACAGAATTTTCGTATCACCTTGTTTTCCCTCTTTCTCTTCAGTGATTTATAAGTTATTGGAGCTCTTGAAGGGGGATGCTTTAGTCCATTTGGTTAGGTTTACAGTGTTATTATTTATAGTTTGTTATTTAACGAGGTGAAAAATCCTGCCCCCTTGCTGCTTACTGACTGATATTTGATGCCAGGAGAAGGGAAACCTACGCCTCTTCTAAATGTCAGTTGTATTTTATGTGTGTTTATCCATGCTATTGCACCCCTAATCGGTTAAAAAGATAACGAAAAGATAAAAAGATGGGTTGTTAATCTGTCTATTATGTTAATCTGTCTGTTATGTTAATGTTCTGTGTGTTAATCTATGCTATTTCACCCCTATGCAGTATGATGTCCTGCAGATTCTAACCTCCTGTAGCTAAGCTCATGATTTGTTTAGCTGTGCTCCCCCAAGTAACATTAGATTACAGTGATCATAGGTTCCTACTCGCCACTCTTTTATCCTTCCCTTATTTCGTCCCTTGGTAACATAATAGTGTGGCTGTGGTTGTGGTATAGTGACTGTGGTATAGTGTGGCTGTGGTTGTGGTATAGTGACTGGTATAGTGTGGCTGTGGTGGTGGTATAGTGACTGGTATAGTGTGGCTGTGGTGGTGGTATAGTGACTGGTATAGTGTGGCTGTGGTGGTGGTATAGTGACTGGTATAGTGTGGCTGTGGTTGTGGTATAGTGACTGGTATAGTGTGGCTGTGGTTGTGGTATAGTGACTGTGGTATAGTGTGGCTGTGGTTGTGGTATAGTGACTGTGGTATAGTGTGGCTGTGGTTGTGGTATAGTGACTGGTATAGTGTGGCTGTGGTTGTGGTATAGTGACTGGTATAGTGTGGCTGTGGTTGTTGTATAGTGACTGTGGTATAGTGTGGCTGTGGTTGTGGTATAGTGACTGGTATAGTGTGGCTGTGGTGGTGGTGGTGGTGGTAATGAGTAATTTTTTGACTGGTGGTGTGTAGGATTGTGATAATGGGCTGCTATATTTTTAATGAGATGTGTTGGGTAACCTATCCTCTAACTATCAGGGGTTCTCAGCTGGTGGTCCATGATAACGTTTTAGTGGTCCACAACCTATCCTCTAACTATCAGGGGTTCTCAGCTGGTGGTCCATGATAACGTTTTAGTGGTCCACAAGCTATCCTCTAACTATCAGGGTTCTCAGCTGGTGGTCCATGATAACGTTTTAGTGGTCCACAACCTATCCTCTAACTATCAGGGGTTCTCAGCTGGTGGTCCATGATAACGTTTTAGTGGTCCACACCTATCCTCTAACTATCAGGGTTCTCAGCTGGTGGTCCATGATAACGTTTTAGTGGTCCACAAGCTATCCTCTAACTATCAGGGTTCTCAGCTGGTGGTCCATGATAACGTTTTAGTGGTCCACAACCTATCCTCTAACTATCAGGGGTTCTCAGCTGGTGGTCCATGATAACGTTTTAGTGGTCCACAACCTATCCTCTAACTATCAGGGGTTCTCAGCTGGTGGTCCATGATAACGTTTTAGTGGTCCACAAGCTATCCTCTAACTATCAGGGTTCTCAGCTGGTGGTCCATGATAACGTTTTAGTGGTCCACAACCTATCCTCTAACTATCAGGGGTTCTCAGCTGGTGGTCCATGATAACGTTTTAGTGGTCCACAAGCTATCCTCTAACTATCAGGGGTTCTCAGCTGGTGGTCCATGATAACGTTTTAGTGGTCCACAAGCTATCCTCTAACTATCAGGGTTCTCAGCTGGTGGTCCATGATAACGTTTTAGTGGTCCACAAGCTATCCTCTAACTATCAGGGGTTCTCAGCTGGTGGTCCATGATAACGTTTTAGTGGTCCACAAGCTATCCTCTAACTTACAGGGGTTCTCAGCTGGTGGTCCATGATAACGTTTTAGTGGCCCACAAGCTATCCTCTAACTTACAGGGGTTCTCAGCTGGTGGTCCATGATAACGTTTTAGTGGTCCACAAGCTATCCTCTAACTTACAGGGGTTCTCAGCTGGTGGTCCATGATAACGTTTTAGTGGTCCACAAGTTATCCTCTAACCAACAGGGGTTCTCAACTGGTGGTCCATGATAACGTTTTAGTGGTCCACAAGCTATCCTCTAACTATCAGGGGTTCTCAGCTGGTGGTCCATGATAACGTTTTAGTGGTCCACAAGCTATCCTCTAACTATCAGGGGTTCTCAGCTGGTGGTCCATGATAACGTTTTAGTGGTCCACAAGCTATCCTCTAACTATCAGGGGTTCTCAGCTGGTGGTCCATGATAACGTTTTAGTGGTCCACAAGCTATCCTCTAACTTACAGGGGTTCTCAGCTGGTGGTCCATGATAACGTTTTAGTGGTCCACAAGCTATCCTCTAACTTACAGGGGTTCTCAGCGGGTGGTCCATGATAACGTTTTAGTGGTCCACAAGCTATCCTCTAACTATCAGGGGTTCTCAGCGGGTGGTCCATGATAACGTTTTAGTGGTCCACAAGCTATCCTCTAACTTACAGGGGTTCTCAGCGGGTGGTCCATGATAACGTTTTAGTGGTCCACAAGCTATCCTCTAACTATCAGGGGTTCTCAGCGGGTGGTCCATGATAACGTTTTAGTGGCCCACGGGACATTCACGATATTTGGAAATGAACTGAAATATAGATGAAACCAAAATAATAATAATAGTAATAATTTTATTCTCGCCCGAAGGCATACATACAAAAAACAAAGCGATAAGAACAAGCCAAGGAGTAAACTTAAGTACTAGAGCAAAAACAAAACACAGGAACAAAGTACAGGCCCATTAGGGGACATAGTTTCAAATGTTATATGTCATAGTATCGCATATTATTTATTTCATTTATTTCTTAAAAAAAACCTTGACTTTATATTGATAGGATATATATTTATAACCAACCCTTTACCTACCTTTAAAATCTACCCTTTTTCATCATATCTAAAGTAAAAAAGGAGATGGTCCATGATTTTTTCTCTTCAATTAGGTTAGTGGTCCATGGTTAGTGGTCCATGGTTAGTGGTCCATGGCTTGAAACGAATTGAGAACCACTGCTCGGAGTCTATCACACTATCTCTCATGTTCTCTCCCTTTTCTTCCTTTTTTCCCTCCTCTTCTTCCTTATTTCCCTCCTCTTCTTCCTTATTTCCCTCCTCTTCTTCCTTATTTCCTTCCTCTTCTTCCTTATTTCCCTCCTTCCTTATTTCCCTCCTTCCTTATTTCCCTCCTCTTCTTCCTTATTTCCCTCCTTTACTTCCTTATTTCCCTCCTTCCTTATTTCCCTCCTCTCTTCCTTATTTCCCTCCTCTCTTCCTTTTTTCCCTCCTCTTCTTCCTTATTTCCCTCCTCTTCTTCCTTTTTTCCCTCCTCTTCTTCCTTTTTTCCCTCCTTCCTTTTTTCCCTCCTTTTCTTCCTTTTTTCCCTCTTCTTCCTTATTTCCCTCCTTCCTTTTTCCCTCCTCTTCCTTATTTCCCTCCCTTCTTCCTTTTTCCCTTCCTCTTCTTCCTTATTTCCCTCCTCTTCTTCCTTATTTCCCTCCTCTTCTTCCTTATTTCCCTCCTCTTCTTCCTTATTTCCTTCCTCTTCTTCCTTATTTCCCTCCTCTTCCTTTTTTCCCTCCTTTACTTCCTTATTTCCCTCCTCTTCTTCCTTATTTCCCTCCTCTTCTTCCTTATTTCCCTCCTCTTCTTCCTTATTTCCCTCCTCTTCTTCCTTATTTCCCTCCTCTTCTTCCTTATTTCCCTCCTCTTCTTCCTTATTTCCCTCCTCTTCTTCCTTATTCCCCTCCTCTCTTCCTTGTTTCCCTCCTCTCTTCCTTATTTCCCTCCTCTCTTCCTTTTTTTCCTCCTCCTCTTCTTCCTTATTTCCCTCCTCTTCTTCCTTATTTCCCTCCTCTTCTTCCTTATTTCCCTCCTCTCTTCCTTATTTCCCTCCTCTTCTTCCTTATTTCCCTTCTCTTCTTCCTTATTTTCCCTCCTTCTTCTTCCTTATTTCCCTCCTCTCTTCCTTGTTTCCCTCCTCTCTTCCTTATTTCCCTCCTCTTCTTCCTTTTTTTCCCTCCTCTTCTTCCATATTTCCCTCCTCTTCTTCCTTATTTCCCTCCTCTTCTTCCTTTTTTTCCCCTCCTTTACTTCCTTATTTCCCTCCTCTTTTTCCTTATTTCCCTCCTTCTTCCTTATTTCCCTCCTCTTCTTCCTTTTTTCCCTCCTTTTCTTCCTTATTTCCCTCCTCTTCTTCCTTATTTCCCTCCTTCATCCTTATTTCCTTCATCCTCTTCCTTTTTTCCCTCCTTTTCTTCCTTATTTCCCTCCTTTTCTTCATTTTTCCCTCCTTTTCCTTCCTTATTCCCTCCTCTTCTTCCTTATTTCCCTCCTTTTCTTCCTTATTTC